>JAVSCE010020747.1:0-139153 GCA_032199065.1 Smutsia gigantea | reverse complement strand
CCTTCAGGGGAGCCAGGCACACATCTTTTGTAATCATCCCACCCCCAGTCTTCCTTGTGTCTACAGATTAATAAGGGTTCTTTGATTTCATTGAATTATACATGTAAAGTATTATATATGTGTATAAAATATATGTGTATATGAGTTATCTATGTCTAGTCATTCTTAAAAAAACAATCCACAAACTTTCAGCAGAATCAAATGTGTTGAGAAGCCAAATACTGTTCATAGTCTATTTAGGCAGGGGGTGGTTTCCTGCATGGCTGTTATTACTAAGTTTCAACTACTGAAGACTTTTTTTTTTAAGTGGACTGCTCTGGTTTTAGAAATTTATATATTCTGAACTTTATAGGCGAGGTAAGTCATACATAATGTAATTTTATGCATGGTGGTAACATGGTTTAGCTCCATACAAGCCACTGAAGGTACAACCCTTGCTCTGCCTGCTTCATGTCTAGCAAAATATACACTGTTTGTACAGCCAGGCCGTTAAAGAAAACGGTGGTAAGGAAAGCCTGCTAATGATGCTGGACTAGGCAGCAGGCAGTCCTTGCCAAGGCACCGGCTCTCCTCTCAAACACTGATGGGCAGGCACTTTGAAACAGAGAAATTTTCTGAACATTAAACGTTTGCTTCACAAAAAGAACTGGTAGGAGTGATATCTGATGTGGGGAAACTGAAAAGAGGGCTAAGATTGTGTAAGAAAAAGGCTCCTGCAGAGTTATTGAGCATCTGTAAAATCAGCCACGAAGCCCACTTGAGGGAGAGTCCGCTTGGAAACTGCTCCACCACTGGATATGCCAGTCAAAGAATCCATGTACTTGAACAGGGATGAACCGTAAGACTGTGAACTCGTGGTGCCGAGGCACTCTGCTAGCGACCATGTCTACTGAGCTTTGGAAAGGAAGCTCTTCAGTCCGATCCTTACTGCGCCCCTGATTTTCTGGAGTGTCGCAGTTCATCTGGCCCATGCAGTCATTCCCCCAGGAGTCCAACAGAGCTGTTCTGTTTTGTCTTCATGATCAATTTAGGTATTTCAAAAATGGTATGTAATGGGATTCCAGGAACGCAACCCCGCCATATAACATGATACCCAAAAGGTGGTGGTGGGAGGGCATGGCTGCTTCACAAAGACTGGAGGTAATCTTCATCCAGGAACCAAGTGAGGTTGAAAGCCTCATCCTGTAGGAGCTTATCCTGTAGGAGCCCCAGAAAGGATATGAATAGGTTTTCCTCCTTTACTGTGTGCTGGGCTCAGAAATCTGTGAGTGAAGATACTAGAAAACATTTTAGGAATCCCCAGTTTAGTCTTGCACCGTAAGTCAGTACGTTCTGCTGTACTGAAAGGAAAGGTCACCGAGCTCTCTGTGTCCCAGTTTTATCCTCGCCCAGGGTGGAAGGTATGGTCATGCCCATTATCATCCTCGCATGCTGGGTATAAGCCCAGCATCTCTGCTACCTGCTACACTGAAGTGCAGAAATAGAGCTACTCACCTCCACACCATTAAGAAAGGGTTGCTTTCTCTTTTTGTGACGGATACTGCCAGCACGACTGATGTTTGAAATAGGAATGATTATTACATTTAACAATTCATAAATCATTCTTTAGAACCAATGCTAGCAAGTGAAAGTTTATTAGATACGGCCTCTATTATTTTTATTTTCCTACTGAAATTTCAATACAAAAATACTTCTTTAGAATACCTCCTGCAAACTCCTATTTTTATAAGTGAGTGATTCTATGATCCAAAATAAATGTCCACAGCTTGTTTAGCATACAGGGCTTATTTAGTATGTTACATGCCTCCATCATGTTTTCCTGTAAATCACAATGCACTGTAAATAATGCATCTCCTAACGCCCCCCAGTGCTACCTTATACCAGAGCTCTGTCTTGCTCGCTCACAAGAACCAGAGCAGCACGGGCCCTGAACACTCGGGCATGTTCTCTCTCCTGTGGGGCCGAGGCACCTGCGCACGTCCTCGGGCACGGACGCTCAGCGGGGCTGTGCCAAGCCAAGGGTATCGGGTAGAGTACCATTCGCCACTCCGGTCCTTCTTTCTTTGCTGTGTCCTGTGACCCATAAATGGCCAAGAAAGGAGATGAAGCAAAGACACAGTGGAGCAAAGATCAGGGCTGGAAGTTAAACGTGTAAGCTTTATACAGGCCTCAAAGGCCTTCGAGGACATAGTTGAGAAACACCAAAGCAATTAGCGACCCTCTGACACCCCGCGGTCTGGGAGCACCAAATGGCGTGCGAGGGAGCTAGAACGACGTCCAGCCAGCCAAGGTGATCCAGAGCTTTCGGAGGCCACCATGCCCCCGCCTCAGTGACAGTCCCAGTTCTAGGGGCAAATCTTCATGGATTGTGAATGCAAGGTGGCATGGCAGTGCCCAGGAAACTGCCTTATAAACTCTGATTTGGGGTTTCCTTCTCAGTAAGGTTTACTAAGTTCTATCAGACTTACTCTGCTGCACTGTTTGAAACAAAATTCCTAATTTAACTTCTAAGCTTTTATTGCCTATAGTTTCAAGAGGCATAATTCCTCCCCAGGCAAAAGAGCAATTCAGCTAGATTCTACTTACATTGTCCTTTTTTTCCCCGTTGTAATAACCTTTTCACAACAGTCTTTTGATTTTTTTTTTATTTACAGTATCAAATGTCTTAAGGATGGAACCATAGTTTTTATGGAAAAGAAACCCTCTCCCACAAACATTTAAATTCAGCAACCACAAGATCACTAAATATATAATACTCATGATGACTGATCACTTATAACTGGGGCACAATAAAGATAAAGGCATTAGGGCTGTTCTGCTAATGTACAACCTAAAACCATAACACTGGGCAGTTTAAAACCTGGACAATGAAGTATTCGCCGAAGTAAATCTTAGCTTCAGAACCTGAAAAGGCAATTTTAGAAGTTGTGTCTAAGACAGATTTTTTTTAAATGGCTGTTTGGCAACTCTGCCTGTGTCAATGTAACTTCCCTGAGCAAATACCTCCTGAGGTGAGTAATGTACTCAGCTAGAAGAAAGGCCCAGACGAGGTCAAGCCTGGAAAGAAGGAGCAGGACAGACTCGGTAGTTTACTGTGGCCGGTACACAATCAGTTAAGAAAATTATTTTTTCTTGGAATTTGAAAACTATGTGCTCTAGTCCCTACAAATAGCAGAAATCCTAATTCCCCCACCCTGGGGGTCCAGGAAACTAGACATTCCTGGGCTGGGCATATGCCCCTTAAATCCTAGGTGGGTTTCCACATCAACCCCTTGGGACCTCTGTATCCTCATCTGTTGAGTATCATTCAGTGGGTAATCACCTTAATTACTGTGAAATACATTTTAAACTATTTTTGAGTTTTAAAACACTGGTTCCAGGAAATTAACTCATACTACCCTCCAACAATAAAAAAGTAAATACACTATTAATTAAAATTTTTTATTTTTTACAATTCCATTGAATTCCACAAAGTTAAAAAAAGTTGTTTTCGAAAACTTATCTTTTTTAAAACCCAACATCAAATGATTCTCTGCACTGTTGCAGGTGAGGATTATACTAGCACAAGGGGGATAATCACAGCTGGACATGTCCCCAGTCTGCCTCCACTGCCTGTTCCTTCTACCTGTACATCCAAGAATCATATCTGTGGTAGAAAAGTTATTGAAGTAACAAGATAAATACATCCATGTGAATGCATATATTATTTTAATGTTAATTCTATCGTAGCATTTTACCCAGATTGCTCTAAGCACTAACATGGATATTTTAAGGTCAGCTAAAACATTTTAGGAAATTACAGTAAGATTTTATCACAGTAGTTCTTTAACATTCAAGGCATCTACTGGCGATTTCTGAGTTTTCGTCATAAATCACCAAAACATGGAGAACTTTGACATGAGTACACTACTTTTAAAAATGAAATTCATTTTATTCAAACTGAAACAGGATGAATCTACGGAAATGGTTCTGTCCTAAAGGGCTGAGTTTCAGGGTGATTAAACAGTGTGAAGTGGGGATGAGGGAGTCCTGGGAGGCAAGAGGCCAAAGTCTGAATCTAGGTTTATGATTTTGCTTTTATTGTCTGCTGCTTTGCTGAGGCTGGAGTTCAGTGGAGTTCATAATTAATCAAGATCAAAGGATTACCAACTTAAAATAACCCACCTCTGAAGAACCCTTTCTTCTACTTTTTACTCAGAAAGCAGTAATTTTCTTTTGACTTTCCCTCTGTTTTGCACACCCTTCCAAAAATGGTATTTACGATTCACATTTAAACCCCCAAAACCCAGCTAAATGGAAATGTTAGATTACTAAACAAAATTAGGTCTTACCACATTAAAGTGTACATGGAATAGAAAAGCTGGTACTTCAAGACACAAATGGCAAAGGGAGTTGTTTAAAGTTAATAATCTCCAATTCAGGTCTTTAAATTGTAGCCCTTGAACTTCTGAGTCTGACTTTCTCAGAATATCTTTGCTTTCATTCTTAATGAATTGGAGAAAAAGGAAGAGTGCTTAATGATTCACTTGCTGAATGTTTAGGGAGAAGTCACTAATATCTGATACATACTTTGAAATGCATAAGAAATAACACGGCCTCTTGGATGGAAGGGGGGTAGAAATACACGTGAGTGGTAAAGCAGTAATAGTAAAATGTGAGTTGCAGACAGGAGCTGGTGGGTGTTGACTGTACATTTCTTCCAGCTTTTCTGAACAACTGAAGATCTTTGTATGGAGGAAGACAGAAAATTTATAGTGCTATATTCTAAACAGAGATCAACACTAAATGTAGAAGGTGCTGGTAATGGAATGGAAGCATCTGGTTATTTGTCCTGCGATCCTGGCCACGTTACCCATTTTTTACCTGCCACCCCCAACCACTACCCCAAAGCAAACCACACTTCAAAGGTTAGGAAATGACTTTACCAAACTATGTTAATACCAAATTCTAAACATACAAAGTCACAAGCTAGTCCTTAATAAGACCTGTTTTCTAACAAAAGGAGGTGCTCACTGAGCCCACTGGGAGGAAAGTAAGTCAGCCCGTCATGTCAGCAATAGGCTGACTGGACTCTAAGGGCCTCCCTGCCTATATTCCCGGCAGAGCCGCCAGATATGGACGCCCTTTCAGGTGGCAACAACTACCAGTTCCTTTAGTTTCTTTTCTTCCAGGATTCTGCCACCTCCCTGTCAGAGATGAAAAGCTGAACACACAAAGAAACAGATAAAGTACACACAGGCATTTGTTCTCCCAGAAGACTTCTGGACCTCTTCCTTTCCCAGGGAGAGGCCAGAATAGAGGTGGGCCAGCAAGCGGAGCCTAGGTCTCCCATGGGGACTACAGAGGGGCCTCACACACAAATCAGCTACAGACTATTTCAGCTAGAAAGTGTTGCAGAGACCATCTGGACCCCTCCCTTAGACAGGAAAATCATGATCCAGACTGGAGAAGGGACTTGTCCAACATCACGGGCATCAGGGACAGGTAAACGATTAAGAGCCAATCTCTGTAAACAGCCCCATCCCCCCCCATCTCCCCTGTCTTAAAAAGGGTCCTGTGTTAGGGCAAAGGCCCCCATATCCAAACTAGGCAATCTAGAGGATAAAAGGTATTCTTGTTGGCCTCTTAAAATTTATTGGAGAGGTGACTGATCCTGAAAGGATTCACAACGAGAAATGAGCTATCAGTAGTAGTAACATAGTCCCAGGGACAATCGGCAGAGCTGCCGGGGGGGTCTGTGCAGTCCTCCCCAGCCTGGCAGAATTTCACAGCCACAGAAGCGATCCTCTTTCTTTGGTGGGTCCGTCAGCATGCCTAGTGGCACAGCCAGCAGACTTGACCTCCACCTCACATCTTCTCACTTGCGTGTGAGACACCACAGACTCTACGACTGTGCCTCAGATTCCCTGTATGCAAAAGAGCAGTAGGAGCCCAAGAACCTTTGAGGTCCCTTTTCAACTTAGGCCCCCTTTAAAACTTTACATTAAAAGAAAGAAAGAAAGAAAGAAGAAAGAAACACGGCCTTAGAGCCCCTTAGCTGTGCCAGAGGGCTTAGCAAACTTGAGCCACCCAAATATTCTACCGAAGATGAGAAAATTTTCAGCAGTAAAAGGCCACCGAAAATACCTCTCAAACTGAAAAAATGCTCAAAACTACAAAGACCCGAAACCACAACAAACTAACAGATATGTTCTCTCAGTACAAGTGTTATCATGCCATTAGAGAGTTCCAAGGAGCAAGACTGGTCTACCAAAGTATTTTGAAAAAGCAAGAAAATGATGAAAATTCAGTTTTAATAAGTTTAATAAGAGCCTTTGAATAAAAATATGTGAAAACTAGTCATCTAGCTGGGTTTACGCATCCACAAAAGTGAGCTTCTCTTTAGCCACCTGGATGAAAATCCCCAAGACATATTTATGTAAAAATGCAGGCAAAAAAAGAGGAGAGAGATGTGTCCCTTTCCTCCCAAATAGTTCATCGATGTGCTTTACCAAATGACACAAGACAGGTGCTCTAATACCAAACCTTCACTACATTCAGAAAGAAAGGGGACAGTGTTAGGAAGGGTAAGGAAGGGACTGCTTAACTTAAAGACGGGGAGGCATTTACTGTAGACCTTTGCTAAAGCAACTCTGCATTTCAAGTTTCATGTCAGGTCTAGGCTGCTTCAGTGTTGCAGGGAGTTCTGGTCCAAAAGTGTTCTTGTACATCAGCTGTCTGGAATGTATTTTCCCCACAGGAAAAACAAAATGGTGAGCAGCAGGATTCCCAATCCTGTCCAGGAAAGCCTAATCTATTCCTAAAATTCCTGGCAAGCCAAAAGTAAAACACTTGAGTTAACCTAACTCACAATGACTGGCTTAAATGCAAATATAACTGCACTATGGGCCTCCCGGGTTACCAGGGAAATGGTTCTTTTCTCTTTATGATGGCAAGGACTCTCAGGGAGCAGTAAGAAGGGCAGGGACAAGGCAAGCTTCGAGCTCACAGGTTCTTGGTTAGTTCTGGACCACATAGAGAGATGACATTCGATCCAGGAGGGCACTCTCCTTCCAAGTTACTACCTGAAGAGCCATCACTCAAGAACACGTGCTTCTTTAAAGTTACTTCCCTGCCAGAAAGGAAATGGGAAGTAAGAAGAATGTGTAGGCCAACCAGCTACCAAGCTTGCTCATCATTAAATACTAATATTCTTAAAATACTGTTTCATTTACAGGAGCATATTCTAGTTTGATTTTGAGATAAACTTCCAGGGCACACTAGAGCTATTCCCATATAAAGAAGTCTGCCAGCTTGTGGAAGGACTAGAAACTGCTCGATTTTGAGACTCTCAATCTTCATGGATAATTGAGACTCTGGATGGTTAAGCTGCTGAAGCTTTTGGCCACCACCACCGCCACTTGTGCCAGGGAGCCCGACCAAGCTTTAGGTCATGCATTCAGTCCGTGGTGGCTAAAGACCACTGCCTGAGGCAGGGCAACTGAGTGGCAGGACAACTTCTCCCACTAGACAGGTTTACTGACTAGGTGGCTGTCTGCAAGGCCAAGCAGATGCCTTCACACTACTGTGAAGCCATGCTGTCACCAGAGGCTGCCACTGAGTATCTCAAGAAAGAATAAAAGGGCCCCCATTGTCATGTCTGGTCAAGGGGAATAACCCACAGCTCATTTTATTCACCAGTGCACTTCTGCCACCTCCCAGGACTACGCTTGCCTCTAGTCAAGTCGCAATCCCTGAAGGCACCGTGAACACACCATCCTGGACTGGAAATTGCTTCATACCCAGCAGTCTCTTACAGTGAGTAACTTGGTCTAATGTGTAAACTAAAAAGGTTAGGTAAACATAAGGTGATACGACATGCTGGCACTTTTTGTGTGTTTGCATATAGAGACTTACCCCTAAAATTTGTTGACTGTCAACTCCTATCTCAAAAAGCAACTTCACATCTATGTTCACTGCAGCCTTATTCACAATAGCCAAGAGGTGGAAACAACCTAAGTGTCCGCTGAATAATGAAAATGTGGTATATATACACAACAGAGTATTTTTCAGCCGAAAAAAAAGAAAGAAATCCTGTCATATGCCAAGACATGGAAGAACCTTGAGGACGTTATACTTAGTGAAATAAGCCGTCACAGAAAGATAAATGCTGAATGATTCCACTTATACATTTCACTATCTAAACTAGATAAACCCATAGAAACAGAAAGTAGGATGTTGGTTGTGAAGGGCTGGGGGAAGAGGGGAATGGGGAGTGGTTTAATGGGTACAGAGTTTTCAGTTTTGCAAGATGAAAAGGTTCTAGAGAGATCTGTTGCACAACAATGTACATACAGTTAACACTCAGGTACTCTACACTTAAGAAAGGTTAAGATAGTAAATTTTATGTTGTGTATGTTCTTTTGCCACAATTAAACAAAAGACAATTTGAGAAACAAAGAGGGGCCTCTTGAAATAGGTATACTCAAGAAGGCCCCCAAATGCAGAAAAATTTGGGACTTTGGTTAAAGAATATTTCTGTAGTCTTTATAAACAATGCTGCTATTAAAAAAGAAGAAAACCCACAGAACTCTCCCCTAATTATAAAAGCAGCATATGTCCATTGTGCAAACTACCTGCATCATAACCACCTTTCATCTAAGAAATATTCTGCTATATCATGAGGAACAATGAACAAATTTACAAGACCTTCTCAAGGTAACTATAAAAAGAAGATCTTATGCTTCAAATATAAACGTAAATGTTGCCTACACTTTGTTCCTTGGGATCCAAGGCAAATCACCTACATGAAAAGCACAAACATTTCCTCTGTAATTGGCTTTGCTGAGGTAAAAATGGCTTTCCCTACAAAATAATCTCAGAAAAGGACAGAAGTTAATTATAACAGACTTTCCCCTGTTAGCTCTAACAAATTTCCCTAATCCAATCCTTAATTAATTATATTCTAATACAACACTTATGTTTACAGAATCCCTAAAAATAATTTTTAGATTAGTCCCTTTTCACTTTATTCTAACCTCAGTTTCTAAGATTATTTAACAACACAACCACACATTTAAAACACACAATCAGAAGGATTTTCTAACAGTTCCATTTCTTCAACATGTGGGTTTAGCCATGTTTTTAAATATTTCTTCAAGCAAGGGGGTGGGGGGCTGTTTTATTTTCCTTTGGAACAAGTTCCTGCCAGATTTTGCACATTGCAGCTCTTTGGTGATGTGATGAAGTAACATGCCCACCCACAGACACTAATTTTGCTCTTCACCCTTCCCAAGCAGCCTTTATGACACATGCTGTCTGCGCTCTATTTAATGGAATTCAAGAGGCCCAGTCAAATAGCAGGCCCCATGGGGCCAGAGCAGCAGCCTGCAACCCATCTCTTCCACTGGATGGGTACAAGGGACATGTGTTTAAAAGAAAAACCTCACACAGTCAAGCCCAGCATGGACATTGCCAATCTGAATATCTTTACAACTGCAAGAATTAACACTGAAAACTGAAAGTCACCTTTTGGTTTGCGATCTGTAAGGAGACCGTATCTGGTTTCAGTTGCTTGCCCTATGAGGAAGACGCAGCTAACTCCTAAAGCGACTCTCAGAGTGTGTGGCAAGGGAGGCAGACTTGTCATGCAAGCCAAAAGCTCTTTCTAAAAGGGTCAAGGGCCAGCCTGGTTCTGAAGCATCTGCTTTCTCTATAGTGTTCATCAGTTATGAAGAAATGTTGGTGATTAGGAATCCACGTGGGAGTGGGCATGGCTTTCACAAGTGTCCCACGTACACCCTAAGACACTCTGGCATGGACATCAACACAAACAAGCTGTCGGTGAACTTGTATCTGTAAGAATGCTCAGGACTAATGCAAGTTCATGCTGGTTTGGTATGAGAGTGGTCATTTACTCAGTTTATATGTTCTTAAGAGTAGGGTTTATGTCCTAAGAAGGCTGTTCGGTATTTCTGGCTTTTCTGAGCTACAGAGGAAAGTCGATATTTCCCGATAATGCACAAGATTCACCTGCAAGTGCTATTAATCCCATCCACTATGTAGGCAGAGAAACCATAAACCCCGGATGTGGGGAGGACAGTGTAACAGCAGAACAGTGGGCAATGGACAACAGGCAATGGGCAGGTACAGCCCTACCCCCGGAGCTGTAGTTCTCTGCCACACATCCATAAATCATCTACCCACACAGCAGAACAGACTGCACACTCACTAAACAGGTCTCCTAAGTACAAGTATTTTTATATGTTGATAATCTATAGTGATTTTAAAGAAACCTGTTTTTATTAAATGGTTACACTGAGTTCATTAAAGCTTTGAGTCATTAGAATATAATTTTAACTGATGTTAAAGAGAGACAGGGGTCTTCAGATCTCAAAGACTGGGGAAAACTGTCCTTGATGTTTACTAATCTGTCCTATTAAGATATCCTGGACCCTTTAAGCTTCAAGGATTCAAATGCTCTCCCTGAATGCCACTCCCCTCAAGGAAGAAAAAAAAAATCCTTTACCCAAGGTTGTGTCACTCTACTTGGCTCAGAAAACATGGCCACCAAAACCATCAAATGAATTTCTGAGTTCATTCTCAAATGAGGCAGTTCTTTCTTGATATCCACCCAGGAAGAGTTAGATTCTGAAGAACCAAAAGGAAATAGCTAAAAGTTGCTTCTGCACAGAGCAATTGGTGGCTCTGGACTATAGGCTTCAGTAAATCTCTGAATAAAAGAAAACCCAGGAGGAATCTATCACCAGTGAGAACGAATCGCCACTGAAGAAGGAATCAAAGCAGGGACAGGGCTGGCCCAAAAACAAAACCCTGTGCAAATACAGCTTTGAACACAGGCAGCATGTCGCTCAAGATCTATCGATCGCTTCCAAGTTAATGATATGAGACCCTTGCCACTGGCCCAAGCTCTGTATTCCCTTTCCCTCAAAAGGGAAAGGAGGAATCTAAAAACCATGCGGTCCCTCTGGACTGATGGCTCATGGTGCTTAATAGCAGGGGGGCCTCTGAGGAATGGTGGCTACAACCCTACGGGTGATTATCGTCACTGATTTGCATGATCAATATGCCTTGAGTGTGTAATGCAACCAAAGCTGAATGCAATCTGTGCTGCCCTGAAATAACTGGGACAGAACCTGAGTCAGTCTCCGCTACACAAATCAGAAGGAAGCAAGACATTTTCACAGAAAACACTGATAAATCAAGAGCTTTAAAAGAAATGTTTTTATATACCCGCCTGTAATCGTTTTCTGTAGTCTTCAAGGAAAAAAAGTGATAGACTGGAACCTAAGATTTCAGCAAAATCAGAGATTCTGACTTTAATTCACATTATTTTTCTGATGACTTTCGACAAAGTGAACCCTGAGCTAAGTGTGGCATGTACCAAAGCTGTGAGAACTGTTTACTGTGAGAGAGCAAAATTCAGGCTTGAGTTCAAATTAACATTTTAAAAGTAGCCTTTTGCCTACAACTTAAAAAAGTGCTAATGACAAGAAATAATAAGGACCCTCAGTTTGAATCTTAAGTATTTTTTAATATCACTATATGCTATTATTAAATATGTACTACATATGCATGTATACACACACACATATAAAAATAAGCACTACAGATGTGGGCAGGAAAATTCTTCACAAAACCCCCACATATTTCAAATACTGTTCTTCCTCATTATTGTCCTCTACCATAATTAGCATGTTACAGCATAACAGGTGGCTTTCATTTATAGAATGCAAAATTAATGAAATTTGGAGATGGTCCTGTCTCCAAAAACAAATTGGCCATTCTAAAAGAAAAAATCTATCCTTTAATCTACAAAACAGAAACAAACCGAACTCCCTTCATGATGGCTTTCTGTATTATCTGAATTTCTGAATGTTATTTAAGTAAGTAAGTTTAATAAATTTCCAGCAGTTTAAAATATACATACCCCCCAAAAAACAAGTCATTATTATGGACTTTACAAGAAAAGGTAAAAGAAACAAAGACTGCCTACTTTTCCAGCTTGGTAACCCCCGATCTGTTTAATGCTCTCTGAGGGTAAGAGATTCACCATCATAGACAGAGATGCTCCACAAATGCTACATCTTAGGCAAATTTTGGGCAGTTGTGTTATATGACACAACCGTTGAGACAGATCAGAGAAGCATAAATAGTACCGCTGTAACTAACTACAGCATCTAGCCCTAACTAGCAGGACACAAAAGGTTTTTTTTTTTAAATGTGAGTAGACACTGAATGGATGGTCAACACACAGAGGAATGTTTAATATACTCAAATAAACAAGATATGCGCCTAACTAGTCAGGCATTTTAAATTTAGTGAGTGAAGAAAGAGAGGGTCAGACAGGCGACACAGGCTCCCAATTAATTATGTAGAACAATCCTGCAGATCATGTGAAAGCTATAATTAAATGTTGTTACCAAATCCCCACTACCCTTTCTCCCACCTAAAAAAGTGAATGCCTGAATTCAGTATGAGCAAATAATGATTTGCAAACGAATAGATATATTCACTCAGTAGGGGAATAAAGCTTTCTTGTATCAAGTCATGAGTCTTGGGGGAGGGGGGAGGAAAAAGCACAACAGTGAAAAAAGTCCAACATAATACATACAAGCTATCATTAGACAGCCTCCTCTAGCTCACCTGTTTATTCTTTTTTTTTAGTATTAAGCCACCCACCCAAAGGTATACCACCTCTGCAAGTTGTTTCTTAGGCAGCATCTTTAAACTCAGGACTTAATAAAAGGTATGAGTTAAGACCATTTCTAGCTGAGTATCTAAGGAGAAACTTGTTTTCAGAAAGAGAGACGAGTGGACAGGAGCTCTGTGTCATCACAAGACCCAAGGTTAGCTATCTGTCCTTGCACGTGGGCACACACACACACACACACACACACACACACACACACACACACACATACTTCAGTTCTTTACAATTAGGATCATTTTTTTTTCTCCCTTAAAAAACGTTAGAAGAAATCATCAGAAAGGTTAGACAGAAGAGGACAAAGAGAAAATAAAGTTCATGTAAACAGAAAGGACATACCTGCCGGGCGATGCCATTTCCTCTACATCTTGGAGCCCAAGTGCTGGGTATTAGCATTATTGCTACTATAACGCTTCCGATAAAAATGGATTGTCTCTTGCGGACCTGAGAACCAGCTGGCTGCTTGAGCAGTGGTTTCCCCCATATATGATTCAGTCTCCTTGGCAAATATACTGCATCGTACTGGATGAGTCATCGGAGGGTTAGTCCGCATTTTATAGGCCTGTTGTGTCATTACTCACATTCAACATCCTGCTTCTCAAAAGTGGAAGCTGGAAGCCTGACAGCTAGCAGATGCCTTCTCCAATTAAAATATTGTTAAAAAAAAATTCCTGTATAAGTTACCATTATCAATCATTGATGATACTGTGAAATGCCTAGGAAGCAAATGGCACAGCTCAATACCCAAGATCACAGTCTGTGGAAACACAAGCGAAAACTGTTCACCTGCCCCCATCTCCTAGCCATATAATTTTGTTCAGAGTCGAGAGCGAAGACCCCCTCCCCTCCTTTAAGCTATCGGTCAATTAGTATAGGCATGGATCCTATTGATTCTTATGTTGAAAGGTCACCTAGCTGCAGGAGCTTTGCAAAAAGTACACAACAGAATTTTGGCCTTAGGTTAATTATTTAGATGGGATAGTGGCACTGTTTTTAGAATGTCTACCTTTTAGAGAAGGTACACCAGGGACGAAATGGTATCTGGGATGTGCTATGAAATATTTGAGCCAATAGAAGGGGGTGCATAGCAAATCTTGGCAATTGTTGCATCTGTGTGGTCAAGATATGGGGATTGGCTGTATCATTCTCTCCTCTTTTGAGTATCTTTGAAATTGTTCATAATAAAATGTTTTTAAAAACAAATTTTTTTTTCAGTCCCTTTGGTCTAATTTTTACCCAAACAAGGCATTTTTCTAATTAGGTATGAACCAACCTTACCTGAGAATGGGGCACCACTCACACAGTGCAACCCAGTGACCTGTGGGTGTGGGAGCTTCCAGTCTGAAATATGACACACATGTCCAAAGGTCACTGGGAGGCTGTGTCCAACGCCCTGAACACTCGCCTGGGCCCTCTCCTCCCAGCGCTGTTTGGTGGTTGTTCCTTATGCTTTCTTTGAGCACCTGAGCCCCAGCCTCATTTCTGCACTCAACATTGACATTTCAAGGTAGATATGGCTATTTGTGGCTTCCTTATATGGTTTTGGAAACACTCCACGAGCGGTTATGTAAGTCACATCCTCAGTCCCCTTATACCAAACAAATCTGTTTGTAAGGTGGCACTGTATTTGCTCGACTCACTTTAATGCTCCAGTTGGGTTACTTAAACCATCTGAAGGAGGAAAAGAGCTTTGATTTTATGGCCAGAAAAAACCCAGATATGGAAGCTCCCATGTATGTTAAGAAAAACCACTGTTGAAAGTAGATGTCATTTAAAAAACCTTGAAAGTGAGACAAGTCACAGGACGCTTAAAATGAAAATCTAGGACCAGGGGACTACTCCCCTTAATCCTGAAACTAAAGGACAGGATGGTATGTCAGGTGAAGGTTCCCACCTCAGCCAAGGACCAAGCCCAGTCCTCAAAGGACACTGCCCAAGAGAGCCAAAGACCTGCTCGCAAATGGTTGTGACAGTCTCTCCACCACATCAAATGGCCACCACGCAAACCCAGTCTGTTTAGGACTGTGTGTGGGCTTGAATGGAAGCCTTCCCTGGTTCTCACAAATTCTTTCCCCACAAGGACTGCGAGCCACAGGCTTATCAGAATGTTCCTTTGCAGCTTATCAGTAACTTCACCCAAGTGCAAAGTGAGATTTACCTTCATGCAGCAGGTACAAATCAGGAGAATAAACTTCCAGCCTAATTTGAGTTTCTCTAAGTATTGTCAAGAAATAAATCTGTAGTTTATTAAAGTATTTATAACTCAGATCTCACCAATACAAGTACAAGAGTAGTAGCAATAATGTATGTAAAACACAGGAATGAGAATAAAGCAGACGTGGCAAATGTTAACAAGTGGGGAACTGGGTGTAAGGAGTCCTTCATACCATTCTTGCAACTTTTCTGTGAGCAAGAAAAATTCAAAATAAAATTGAACACATATTCACAAACACATGAAGGAAAATATACAACATACAACCCTTGTTACCCACCCCCCACCAAGAAAAAGAAAAAAAGATTTTTACAGATTTAATAACTACCATAGTGGTTGCTGCTTCCAGCTTCACCCATTAAAAAAAAAAAATCTCATACCATAAGGAAATTTACCAAAACATAAACACTGGGAAATACCTTTGGGTTAGGGTTTCTCAAAGGGTGTTCCTTGCAAAGAATTTTGTAAGAGGCTCCAAAAACAAAACGAGCAAGCAAACATTTTGGGAAAACTACATACTATATATCCTCAAGAATAGGTAAGTTTGTTTAGCCTTGCATTTCACAAATTTATTTGACCACAGGAACACTCCTTCCCACCCCCTTTCTATCCTTATGAGCTGAAGAAAGCATTTTGGGAAACACTTGCAGGTGATGGATATGGGATGTTTTTTCCTGATCTTGTACTTGAACTGTTCTTCAGAACACACGTTGTTTATTGTAACAAAAGACACCCAACTTGGTTTAGGCCATCTTTAGTGGCTCTTTGTATGTGGTCGATATGCATGCTAACGACCATCACTAACAGCCAGCAAACAACTTGGAGAATGGGATCATCCAGTGTCCCCGGCCCAGAGTGCTGTGGCCTCCCAGAGGCAGCGGAGAAGGCTGCATCTGTGTGTACATTGGGTGGACAGCTCATGTCAGTGTTGGCCTAAGAGGCAGCTGGCCCTGGGAGAGGCCATCTAGAGGAGCAGAAATTTGCTCCAGGCCCAGCTCCACCCTATCATTTTCAGAGCACTGGGCCTTGGAACCTGGAAACCAGCCTGATGTCCTTGGCTTCAGAACCCCAGGCCTCTACAAACTCATATTCTTAGCAGCGATCCTTCCTTGGGCGTTAAGAAGCAAAACTACCCAGGAAGCACAGCAGAACATGGATTCCAATTTCTTAGAACCTGCTAATAGGCTCTTATTCTTTAAATTCTTGCCATGTTTTAATTTGCACAAGAGTTTTTAGCAATTATCTGTTTGTATTTTTTCTTTCTTGGCTAAAATTCAAATACTGGCTAATGTCAAGATCTAAAAGCAACCATGGATATCAGTGATGTGGGTCCTGTACTGCATAGTAATGGAGACCATGAGCCTGGACTCAAGATGTCCTGGTTCAAAATCCAGCCTGGCTCTTACATGATTTAACTTCTCTTAGCCTCTGCCTCTTTATATGTAAAATGGGTATAATACTATTAATAACCTTACAGAGTTGTTCTGCATGAGATCAATATGATTATTCAGAACAGCAACACAGACCTTAGGGCCTGGTCACATAGAGAGCGCTCATTAGTTCATGCAAACAACAGTGATGAGGATGTTTGTAAGCTTTATGTTTAGACTGTCGGGGGTGGGCAGATTACAGCCAGCCACCAAACTGGTCTGTTTACGTATCGCCTAAGGCTGCTTTAGAGCTACAAAGGCAGAGTTGAACAGTTGGGACAGAAGCCATATGGAACCCCAAAATGAAAATATTTACTATCTAAACTTTTACAGAAAAAGTTTGTGGACCCCTGCTAATCAGCATGTGGGTGGATAAAGAACCAGGTCTTTTCCCTATAGAAGTTTTGGTATTGGTCCCTTATTCTGCTTAATGTCTCAATTTGGATCACACACACAAGTATTTTTTATGGTGAACTGGTGGTCCACAGGAGCTGTGGCTCATGGTTTCCTTACAATGCAAAACACACAGCATTCTGTCTCGTGGCAGGTGGGAAATCGACAGAACCTAAGGCTGCCTGTTGGTTTCGCCACCTCCCCTCCTTCCTGACCTGCCCTATTTCAGAGTCCAGTGACCCCAGCTGATGTATGCGGGTCCACAGCCATGCTTCCCCACCCCAAGTCACATCTGTGCATTATGTCGAAACCACGTGTGTCCCTGGGGCTTGAAGCAAGACGTGAAAGATGATCTGGAAGAAGCATTCAGGAAACTGAGCAAACAGAAATGAAGGATGCTTTTACGAGGGCTGGACAGCATGGGCAGGATTACAGCACGACGGGCCTTCGTAAATGAGGGCTGCCACCACACCGCCCCTAGCAACAAGAGCCCAGTGAGGAGAATGAGGGCCCAGAACAGCCAAGAACACGCCTCAAACATGCGTCCCAAAACGCATCCCCACATATGACCGTGCTGCCTATATTTTTTGGCAGGAAATGTTATTTATTTGGGGAAAATGAACCCACAGCATTAATGGATAATGCAGGTGAAGGGACTCATGGGACTGGTCTCTGGGAAAGGAAATTTTAACAAAAGGAACTGTTCTAACTGCCATCAGTTAGTTCTCTTACTAAAATAAAGTCTGGGCCAGCTGTTCAGACAGATATTAAATCTGGCGTGTACTTAGATACACAGTCTTTCTGGTCATTTGTTGCCTTACTGGCAAATATAAACACCTTTGCAAAGTCAGGCTGATAGAAAATTGCATATATTTAGATACCAACATGAATGAGGAAGGCTGGTCAAGGAGGAGGAGGAGGAGGAGGAGAGGATTTCTACTGTTACCTGCTGAGAGCAGAATTTCAGAGCAGGTATGTATAGTGACAAATCTCACTTGAAGCCAAGTCAGTATTTAGCCATGTCCCCTGAAGTGTGACTGTCTGGCACAGGGGTAAAATAAGGCTCTCTGAAAAGCTCGCGGTTAACTGGGGGATGTTCGGCTTGGCCAGCATCAAAAGACCTGCACTGATTGGTTTCTCTCTGAAGCCCAGGTCTCTGAGGCCAGGCCCTGTTGCCCTGTTTGCTCTGCAGGCTTCAAGGATAAACTGATCTTCTAAGGGACACCTGGCCTCCACATAATAGCATGAGCTATTATGCTAAGTGGATTTTTTTTTTTAATAAAAGACCCCACCATGTGAGGGCCTTTCAGAGCAATGCCTGTGGATTCAGTCAGGTTTCTTTAAGGAAAGGTGAAGGGAACGCACATCCACCCAGAGCCCACTCAGTATGGACTGCTCTCTATGGTTATATCAATACTCACCAAATTTTGTTCCTGGCTTGTATGGAGGAAATACAGGGACTTCTAGGTTGATTCAATCTAGATAATCTGAGTTTCTCCAGAACAGGATGTTACACAAACAGAGCAGGACTGATAAAAAGAGAAGGGGTCTGAAATACATCAGAAATATGGGACAGCCACTGGAAAATGGAGAACCAAGGGCTAGGTTAGAAAGGAAACGCCAAGAACATTCAGGGTTCTGGGTAATGGCCAAAGTGGAGGCCAGGTGTCCCTTAGAAGATCAGTTTATCCTTCAAGCCTGCAGAGCAAACAGGGCAACTGGGCCTGGCCTCAGAGACCTGGGCTTCAGAGAGAAACCAAACCTAGATTTAGGAGTAGAATTTAAGCTCAAGGATGAAGCTGCCTCAAGACCTAGAAAGGGAACATAGGAAGGGCCTCAAGGGCAGGCGACTTAGTGTATTTAACATCTGCCAGGCTGAACAGCAGGTATGTGTGTGAAATGTGCTTACGGGTGGAAGGCTTACTCCTCAAGGTGTACTCATACCATGAGGATCACTGCAGACTGGGCATGCTGGACCCACATTTGCCACCAGCCTAACTCAGGCCGCTCTGTTGTTTCCCTAACCTGAGGCCAGAATAAGACCTCCAGCTGGCCACAGGCTACGTAATTCCAGGCGCAGTCTTCAAAAAAGAAATCTACCCCTCACCTTAATGTTGGTCACAAAAAACTTATCCAAGACAGTGGTAGCTTCCTAGTTAAGTGAACCTTCCACATGGAAACCACCTGTTTGTCAGATGGCTATAGAGATATTGAGCTGGAAATCTCTCTTGAGAACTTTCAACAATACTCTTTAATCATTTGCCTATGTAAATAGCACTCATTATTGGAGTTAGAAATCCTGCAGATTTATTCTGGTAGAAGGCTGTGGCTTGGGCCTGGATCCCCCACCAGTTACAAGACCTTGGGTGGAGTCACTTATCTTCCTTGAGCCTGAATTTCCTTATCTAGAAAATGCAGGGCTTAAACTTCCAGTCCTGGAAGCTCCAAAAATCTACAAGGAATGGATTGGAACAGCTAAATAAAAAAACTGTCTAATAATACAAGTAGACAGAGAAAGAGGGGTGGACAGAAAGCTGGCAATGTTGGTGGATCAAGACCAAGGGACTGGGGGGCAAAGCTACATTCCTGACCCTGGATCTGAGGGATCAGCCTAAACTAACACACCAGTTTAGAAGGATGCGTATCTCACCCCTAAGCTAAAACTGACTTTTCCTTGCAAACAACATTAGTCAAGAACATAGTTAATGTCAACATTAGCTATGGCTGTATCGTGTGCAAGCAGTGAGCCTTACAGTTTCACAGGACTTTTATCTGAGACAAACACGAGAGAGGGAAATGGACTCTAGTATTAATCGCCTTTTCTGTCTTCATGGCAATCAGTGCCATGATTACAGCATTTTGTTATGACTTGAATGTCACCTTTGCCTTTGGACTTGATATTCTCAAGATAAGGTTTT
The DNA here is from genome assembly GCA_032199065.1 of Smutsia gigantea. NCBI lineage: Eukaryota > Metazoa > Chordata > Mammalia > Pholidota > Manidae > Smutsia > Smutsia gigantea. The sequence continues at coordinate 119,491 of JAVSCE010020747.1, read as the reverse complement.
TTCTTTTTCTTTTTCGCTTTTGCCAGGAGCTCAGCACCTGGGAAATGGTAAACCCTTGGTAGACAGAGTTTCATTCATTCAACAAAGATGAACTTTTACTGGTTGAAATAGGGGGTGAAGAAGATTATAAGAATGAAATGACAGGGGATAGCAAACTTTTATGATGTATGTTTTTTATATTACAAAAAGTGGTAAGTTTACTATAGAACATTTAGGATAAAAGACAAAGAAAAACATTCACATGGAATGACAGGTAGGTAGGTGGTACAATTTAAGAGCATTACAGGCATCTATAGCTTTGTGGTGCACTCTTGTGAACTTAATGTGCTCTTTGCCATTGTCTCAACTGCATTAAAAATAATTGGGAACTGATATTTCCCTATTTTTCTATTTATTCACTTCTGATAAAAACAAAAGATACTGTGTGCAGGGCTTAGCAAGGTATCTTTTTTCCCTCCTTTAGTTCAGCACCCCAGAGGGGCAAATGAATAATGTACGTTTTTCAAATCTTATGGACCTTAGGTATTAACTAGAAAAAATTAAAAGAGTAGACTAGAATTCTAAAATGAACCTTAAAGGTATCTAGTTCTAGATCAATCACACTTGACAGATGAGGAAACTTACAACCAATGGCCAAGTTTCTTACTCAAATTGAGTTGTAGGAGCCAGAACTGGGCCCCAAACTTCTGACTCTAAGTCCTTTGTTCCTTACTAAGGTAATTCTTCATAAATTCTAGCTAAAACCAAAATCAGCCCGAAGTTCTCTCACACTGTTAACTTTTAGTTTCTGGAAAGCAATCGGAGATGACTCTAGAACAAGAAAAGTAGAGATGACGGTGTCCAAGAATATCTACCCACACTAGAATTCCCAGGTGTCTGGTTAAACAAGTCATCAGAAGGGCAGTCAAAATTACTCTTTACTCTGAAAATTGTTTCTGACTTTGCCATAAACATTTAAATTCTATCAGAACTGTTTTAAATGGGCCAGTGAATCTGAGTTAGGGCTTGCTGGTCAACAGATTACAAGATATCCGAGAAGGCTCACGGATGACTGACTCCAGCGCCAACTCCCTTCCCTCCGTACAGGAGGCCCAGTTGGTGAACATCCAACTTGCTTCAAGTATGTCCCCCTCTCAGAAACCCCCAAGAATGGTCCTGATAAAATGCTGGGAGAGAGGAAAAGCGAGAATCCAAATACCTCACCAAGAAAGAACCTTGCTCTGTGTGGCAGGTGAGATGAGTGTATTTCAGGGCAATCTCATATATGTATAACTGACCTTCTAAATTCACCACCACCCACTCATCAAGAAAACAGAAACTAGAGTCTGAGTATATTTAAAGAGAGGAGCTTCCTCCTCTCAAGGAACACATCCCCTGGACTTGGCTGAGATTTGGGGACCCACTGTCCACATGCCTCTCCTGGTCCATTGCCACCCTTGATGTGACTCTGGCATTTAAAGATGCAGGGCACGCTCATCTTTCAACACAGACTCTGACACTAGCCAACAACCTCATTTGGTGCTCCATCACAAAAACAGTGAGTGATTCCTTCTGAGAGGAAGAGGGGAAAGGTTGCTGCCAGCCTCCCATGGAACCGCCAGGGGTAATGGTGACCACCTGCAGTTTTCATCGTGTGTACAGCTCGCAGAAAGAGACCTGTGGGAGAGGTAACAAGTCCCTGAGCAAACCTCAACCTGATCGGTGCTCACCCCTAGAAGAGTACTCACTGTAGTAGTACTCACTCAGGAAGAAAATGGACAAGGAGGGCCTAATCCCTCTCTTCACTTAGATGCCATTTCAAAGGGCAGCTTTCAAGTTTTATTAAAATAAATATCAGATGGCTAAGAGGAAAGAGTGGGAGGGATGGACAATGAATGTGGGCTCCACTTATCGCACAGATGAAAAACCAAAGAGTAAGCACCAAACGCACAAACTGAAATAAATATAAAAGGTATATTTGTGGTAGAGCCAAGAATAAATAGCCCGGAGTGTCCTTGAATTTTAAAGTTCACTCCTACGTGTTCTTTGCTCCAAGTGTCCCCAAAGATTCTTTTGTCCCCTCTCTCCATTCAAGAGGGAGAAAATCATTCCGTGGATTTCACTTGTTTCCTTTGAGCGTGAGCCCTAGAGGAATCGTCCTTGACATGAAGAATGCGCTGCAGAGCAAGTCTTAACACTAGAACATTCCAAGCAGCAAGGTGGGACCATTTCAGCTCAAAGTGACTTTGCTACCACTCAGTGGAAGCTGGAAATAAATACAAACACAAAGACAGTATGGCACACAGGATACCAAGAAAGACTGCAGAGAGTAGAACGGGAAGGGAAGCCACCATCCCACCCTCTTTCACTGCAGCTATTCCCACAACTCCTCAGAAGAGAGCAGCTATGTGCTGGAGGGCATAGCCCACCTTCTCAGCTCAGTTTATATCTCAAAATGAGGAAAGGGAAAAACCCATGAACTTCAGAATAGAGCCAAATGTTTATAATCTGCTGCTGAGCAAGGTATCACGGGAAGAATGTGGCATACATTCTATGGGCTGGTCATAGCCTCGCCAATCTATTTCAGAAGAGATTCTGGGGTGTCTAAGTACCAGTGAGCCGTGGTCAGAAGCTTGTGTCACAGATTAACTGGGGTATAAGCCATCAATTTATCTGTATAATGTAAGCATAGATATATTTATTCTTTTCAATTAATTGTTCTGCACAGGTAACATATTCATGATTCATAACCCAAAATAAAGATATACTCCCTCCACGTCCCATCTGTCCTGTGCCTTCTCCCATTCAACAAGCCAATAGTAACCACCTTTTAAAAGTTTTTTTTTGTGTGTATCCTTCTAGAGTTTATGTAAATATAAATATGTATTCTCCTCTCACACCTTCTCACAAAAAAGGTAGCATACTTTCACATGTTCTGGAGATCTTTCCCTTGGAGATCTTTCCATATGGGAACACAGAAAACCAATTCATTCCCTTCTTGCATCTGTATAATATATGGCCAAACTATGATTTATTTAACCAACGCTTTATTCATGAGCATTTAAGTTTTTCTGAACTTTTGTTGTTGAAAACAATTTTTTATATTAGATTTGCCTTTATATATTAGGATGCTGGTTTACTGCTCTGTTAACTTACTGACCATAATAGAAAGAAGGAAGAAAATCTCACAATTGCAAATCCATTTGAAATCAATAAAAAGCCCTTCCTTCTAAAGAAAAAAGTATGGTTAGAGAAATACAAAATGAAATTCTGATCTGTTATGATGTATATGGAGCAGGCACTTAAAAGATATTTGTGGAAAGAGTAAGACAGTTCAATTATTTAGGTTGTCCATTCTCCATCCTTTTTCTCCGGCTCACCCCGCAAAGCCCCACCACCTATCCATCCTAGGGGCCTTCCAGGCCATCAGCCCCTCTAGGAAGTTCTGACAGCATTCTGTCTCATAGTGGAGGGACACTGTGCCATGTGGTGACTGGTGGGGCATCTGGTGCTACCTCAGAGGTCCAGCTGTAGGTGAAGCCACACAGAGCCCTCTGCTGCTGACAGAAGCAGGGCTGAGCTGCTGCTGGTCCCTGCGGCCAGTGCACTTCCAGGTGAATCTTCAGCAGAGTCGAGAAAGGAGCCCAAGGAGCAGTTCCAGCCATTCCCTGCCACTGCCTCCAGCAAAGACGCAGGGAATTCTAAGTTGTCCACAGAGGTGACTCATATTCTTTCCACAATCAGCCTGAAGGTCCTATTCTAAATTTAACAAAGGGAACATGCATTCAGGCAGAAGCAGAGCAACACGGAAGTGGCTGTGGCAGGGGGAGGGGTGTCGGGGGGTGCTCAATAAGCTTTTCCTCTGTGACAGGTCAGGGTCCCACCAGAACAGCTAAGGAAGGTAAGGAGGAGAGGGAGGCCATCCTGCAAACATCAGCTGGGCCACTGACACCTCTTTTCAGGGGTGCATATACATCATCACCTGTGTGTGCACAGCAGCATCTCAATTACCCCGTGTTAAAGTCAAACCATTAAAAACGATTTACATTTGCTTGGACCCTATCTGGAACAAACCAAATGTATAAAAGCATTGCATTTTTGAGACAAACTGGAGAAAACTGAACATGGATTTGCTATTAGAAGAGATAAAAGGTAAAAGATTATTTTCTTAGGTGTCATAGTGGTATTGTGGTTTTTTTTAAGTCCTTATCTCTTAGATATATATTGAAGTATTTATGGATGACATGATGCCTGAGACTTCCTTTAAAATAGCCCAAGCCCCACCACTTCTGCCTCCCACCCTCCAACAAGCACGAGTGGTGAGGCGGAACATGAAGGGCTGCTTGAGTGATGGGTCCAGGGAGTCCATATTATACTATTCTTCACCTTTGTGAATGTGTAAGATATTTCATAGTAAAAAAACAGATTGGTACAATAGCTATAGGCAACAGAGACCTTACTGTTGACTACAACAGGCAGTTCAATCCTTAGGGGTGGCACTTTGGCCCAGATATCCTCAGATGACAGAGTCTGTGATCACATGAAAGCAAGTCAACTTGGTTAAGTGGCTACAGCAGAAGATTTTTCATTCCATCAACTAAGACACTAGTTCTCAAACTTGGATGCACACTGGAATCACCTGGAAGGTGTTTTTTTTAATTGGTGCCTAATTGAATTACTGGGGGCACAGCTTGGATTTTCAGATTTTTCAAATTTCCCCATGTAATTCTAATGTATAGCAAAGTTTGAAAATCAGAGCCCCTAAGAGGATGATTCAGGAAAAAGTCAGGGATAACTGCGAGGGACCAGTGTCGGCTGGATGCTCTCTACTTGAGCCTGCCTGGGACCTCCTTGGCCTAATTCTCTGTCTCTCCAGGGTCCCCAGGTCAGGGGTCCAGGCCAAGTTCCATGAATTACCGGTGCAATCAAGGACGACACTGGAGCTACAGTAAAAACTAGGGACTTGGCAAACAGATTAAAATCAGAAGCTGGGCCCACTTTACACCCAGATGGAAGATGACCTCTTACCAATGCAAGATTGCAGTTTGTACTGGGGATTCCTTGACTGTTCCCCCACCCCCACCTGAACTTTACAGGCCCGTGTGCATCTTGCCAAGGCCAGTCTACATTAGCTATGGGGAAAGCTCCCGTTTTAGGAGGCCAAAGGGTCTCAGGCAACTTAATTTGTTATAGCTGCTGAGTGCTGTAGCTCTACCAGCTGGCCTTATTCAAAGCAGAAAGGAACTGGCAATTCTCTTTGGAGTGCAAGCCCCATCTCACTAAGGCACTGGGGAATTTTCCTGCAGCAGGTGGCATATTCTAATGTACAACTGTGGGCCTCTGCCCACTTTCTTGTGGCAATGGGGTTAACATGGTGTCATTCTCAGGGCCTTGGGAGAGGTGGGGAGTTTGCATCTGTTAAGGCTCCTCATACATAAACTTTTCTGACCCTCCTTCATAACAACCCTGCAGTGGAACTGTGCTCCCATTTTACAAATGAGAGAAATGAGGCCCAGGCAATCCTGGTTATGACACCATAGTCAACCCAGCAATAGAGAGCAGAGCTGGAATTCAACCAGCCAAATTCCAAAGCCCCATGATCTTTCCACAGCCATGTCCTCCAAGATAAACTTCAGCACATACTGAACAAGGCAACTCATTTTCACCTGTAAGAAATAATCCAAAGGTGGCTTGGGGGCCCAGCCCTCCTGGATGAACCTATTAGTTAGTCATCCTGAGCCTGAAGGTACAAAACTCTTGAACTTGCTTCCATCATTTTCCACGGGTACATGCATTTCTTCCTCCACCCATGGTGAGCCCCAGCTGAGTGTTGCTTTCTAGCCACTCAGCAGTCCACGGCAATATGGAAGGAAGAGTGCCTCTCACAGGCCCAGCCTCAAAGTCCTGCTCGGCATGAGGGCCCTTCCTTTGACACATACTCACATGTTCACATTTGAATTCTGTGCTCCACAAGCAGTAAACAGATCTGGAATGCAAGCCTATGTAGGTCCAAAGCCAGGTTTTGGCTTCTGCTCCTTGGATGCAAGCAATCTTTCTTCTGCTACTCGCCCCATCAGCAGCTACACAAGCTCCAAATGTAAGGCCAACTCAGGCTGCTGCTGCTATTAATGCAGCGGGTGTAAAAACTACTTTCTACTCCACAAACACAACCTTATAGGTCTTAGTCAATACTGTCCCGAGGCCCCTGCCTCTAAAACTTTTGCCCTGGGAGACTCAAAGTGTTCCAGGGATGCAGTCAAAAGCTGCTTGGAACCCTTTTTCTGGAGTTGCCCTGAAGACTAATCTTTCAAGAAATGAACTGGCCATGAAAAAAAACAACAAAACCTTATTTTTCAGTTAAGCACCATTTTAAACTTACAGTGGAGCCATCACCAAAGCTTATCCTCGACTTGCCAAGCTTAGCTCCAATGAACCATTTCCAAACTTAAAATCTTCCTTCACAATTTAAATACTTAATGTCATCATCTTTTTTGTTATAAGGAGTTCCAAAAAAAGCTTCTGAAAATGTTTCAAGCAAGTGGTTGGGAGATGAAGATATGCAAGGAACCTCCTGGGGGTAAGGTCATGGCTTTGAAAGACTCGACACTCGAGCACAAAGGTACATATTCAGTATATGTTCTGGTATGTTTGCCTTAATGACAAAAACCTCCAGCCACATGATCATATATGCTGGTGCATTTTGTGTAAGCCTCTAATCCATCATGTATCATCCAATGGCATTAATGCTAATTATAGTGAAGTGTCAGCTGACATCTACTGGATGTGCCAAGTAGGCTATGCCTTTATGTGCCTCTTGAATTCTCGCAGCACTTCTCTGGGGCAGGGACTATGAGTATCTCCATTTTACAGAGAAACCACCACCTGGAGAGTGAAGAACACAACCTTGAAAGCAGAGAAGAGGTAGAACCCAAAGAGCAATCTGACTCCAGAGCATGCAGCTCTTACTACTCACTCCCACGTCTCATTTCCATGTCACCAGGTCAGCCAGCCAGCTGTGGAACTGCCTATTCCATACCAATCCAGCAGCTGCAGGGCATCTTGGAAAGGCAAATGTGACATCTTTCGGGACAGCCCTGGATCCTCTACTGGACACAACAGCCACACAGAAGATTCTGCAGCACATAGTATTTTAAAAGCCATGCAAGGGGGTATCCTCCTAGCAAAGCTCAGAGACGCCCACAGTACTCCTCAGCTCTTAGCTAGTACTGCCACCCAGAATTGAACCCTCCCCTTGGCACCATGTCTCAGACTGCACCAGGAGATGTGTGGACACTAAATGCTTGTGCTGAATAAACATACATATGTGGGCTGATCTGGGCCCCAGAGAGTGACACCTACCATTCAACACTCGGCTCTGGAGTCACACAGCCCAAGTGGCACTCCATGCCCCATCAATTTCTAGCTATGAGTTCTTGCTCAATTTATTTCATCTTTCTAAACTGCAGTTTTTCCATCTGCAAAATGGATCAACAATGGCACCTACCCTGGGGTATCACAGAGTTCATGATGCCAATTAATTTTACATGTAATAAGGCACAATGCACAGAGCAAGTGCTTAATAAATGCTGGTTCTCATGTTGATTATTCCAGCACAGTCTCAGTATATGAAGGGGGGGCAGTGTGGACAAGACATGTCCAAAGTACAGAGTGCCTTGGTGCAGGGCTGTTCTTGATGGCTGACGACAGACTCCTAGGCGTTGGTACCCAAGCAGAGAAGTCTCACCATGTAATATCCTTTGGCAAACATACATCCAACAGGTTCTTCCTGGACCTCTGGAGTCTTTGTGAAACTCCTCCTTTATCAGAGAATTGAGGCTTTCAAACACCAGCGGAATTTCCCCCCCACCAACCGTTTTCCTGAAACGCCGCTACAACATTAGGAACTTGGTTGGGGTCCTAGACTTCGGCACTTTGCAAATCAGGACTTACTTAAGCTTCACATCCACCTCACGTTTTCCCAAGATACGGTCACACTTGAGTACCATTCCAAGGGGGAAGGGGGACCTGGGAAACAGAGGTTTCCCAGGCCTGTTTGGGCAGTTGGCAAGCTACTGGAGCCTGACCTGGGGGCAGAAGAACAATCTAAACATGAAAACAAAACAAATCAAGCCCCTTTGGACATCATTATCCCTGAAGGTCCCATGGTTGACAGAGAGGAAGGGTTCTGAATTTGAAAAAAAAGGCTTCCAGGAAAGAGGCTGGTTTGCAAAACAGGGCAAAAAAAAAAAAAAAATCAAGCCAGGAGGGGTGCCTTTGAAAGGACTTTTAAAAATTCCTGCCGCAGCTTAAGTTATTAATTCTTTGCCTAGAAGTAGGCTGTCTTACCCACTTCCTCAGGCAGGCGATGGTCAGGGCTGGGTACCCCCCTCAGCCAGGCCACCAGGGAGCAGACCTCCCCCACTCCCCCTCCCCCTCCATCTCGGTCTCCATCTCCGAGAATGTATTTGCTTTAAAGCTGTAACTGGCAGCTGACCTCACAGCAGAGACTAGCAGCTCTGTTCTACAGAAATGTAACATGAGCCCCATATGCAATTAAAGTCATTCTAGTCCCATTAAAAAAGCAATAAAAAATAGGCAAAACTAATTAGAATAGTATAGTTGACATAATCCAATGTATCTAAAATATTTTCATTTCAACAAGTAATCAAAATGAACAAAATGCTGGATTATTTTACATTTTCTTTGTAATAAGGCCTCAAAATCCCATGAGTTGTTTTACTCTTAGAGCACATCTCAGTTCACACTGGCCTCATTTCAAGTGCACCACAGCCCAGGTGTTGGCTATGGTAAGGGACAGTGAGGGCCTAGAGCAGCGCCACAGTCAGCATGGTACTTCCCAATCCAGTTACCTGGATGGCTGATGGGGAGGTGGGGCTTTGTGCAAAATATGCCATCCCAGCCCCACCTCGCAAGGCTTTAGTAAAAGGCAGCTGGCTTCCCTCCAGGCTCTGCCGAGGCGCAAGCCGCCACCCACGCAGCCCGGTCCTCGTGGCCTCTCGGTGAGACTCAGACAAAAAGGCTTACATTTAAAAAATACCCACCAGCATGCTAACTTGCGATTTGTAAGCACAAAAGTAGGGGAGCAAAGAAAGTCTCCGTGAGGCAGGTGGGTCACTGGGCTGATGAGTGAAATACCCAGACCTCCGTCAGCCAGCTGGTCTGTCTGTCTTATCAGGTCTGAACCTGGCCCAAATGTCGACACGGCTTTCCCTTTTCCTTTGTGCAGAGTCATGAACGCCGAGGATACGCCAATTCCCTGTCGGTGACAGCAAGAAGGAAGCTGGGCACCCTGCTGGTGGCCAGAGGATGTCAGAAGAACAAATCACAGTCCACTAAAGGGTATTTGAACTCCTCAAAGGGGCAGACAACTCTGGAGCTATTATTCCCTTGTGGATATTCAGAAGAGCACCTAAAATTTTCTCAGATTGGGCCCTCTGCTGCTGTCACTTTGTCTCCCCAGGATTCTGGCCAGAAAGAAGCCCCCCTTTAACCTGGAGGAGGTGCACCCACTGCAGTTCACTTCCCACCGTCACCTGGGCTGCCTGTGTTCTGGGAATAGACTTTCTGGTTTAGTGTAACTCACTGGGGCTCCTAATAGAAATCTCTCAAAGGCGAAGTCTGACACACCAGTATGGAAAAGCTCTCTTATCATTTGGAGAAAATAATTTAGGGCTGGGTAGATAAACATGTACAGGAAATACTTCTATAGAGGTCCTGATCCTCTGAAGATTAATAACCCACAGAACTGGAGACCAGCCTCAAACTCGGAGGAAATAGGCAAGTTATAAAAACAGGAAGAACGGGAAGTTTATTTTTGGATGAATATTTGTTCTAGTGAAGCTCTCAATACTGACAAAAACCTTGATCTGTAGGTCATTTGCTGCAGTTCAGCAGCTGCAGTTCATGTTTCCACAAGCTGTCCCACCAGAGATTTCCGGGTCTTTCTGGAAAGGGCCTCGCTCCACTCCTGCAAAACATCTGCCTCCCTGCCTCTGGCTTAGGGCCTCCTTTCTCCTGCTGGTGGGTGGACCCTCCAGCCCAGCTGAACACCTCAGCCATCTCCAGCAATGCTATTTTCGTCCCCGCTGCCCGAAGCCTGCTCATCTCCATGAGACGTGTTACTGTGGCTCTTGGCATCTGCTCTGTTCCAGCATGGTTTGATTAGCCTCCCTCTATGGACTGCCAGCCTCCCGGTCTCCCCAGCCTCTTCAGTTCTCCTTCTACAACCCCTGGCAGTATTCCTTCCATGGCTCCCCACTGTTTCTAGTATAAATCAAACTGTCTAGTTTGACAGAACCTCACAATCTGGCCCAACACACCTTGACAGCTCCACCTTCACACGCAGGACTAGCTACATGACTGGCAGAGCCCGCTTCAAAAGGAAAGTAAATTGTGGGGCCCTTTAAAGAACTAAGAATTTCAGAATGGCAAGAGCAGAGCACTAAACCAAGGGTGGAGGGGCCCTTCTAAGAGCAAGGCCCCGTATGACTGAGGCAGCAGCACCCCCGAGGCAGGCCTCCCGCACACCTCCCCCGGGCCAAGCCTTTCCAGGTGGCAGAGGCTACCGCTGCGGAGAAGAACCCTCCTCACCTCCCCTCCTCTCACAGAAGCTCATCCCTCCCCTCCAAGAGGACTTCACAACAAGGAAATGGGCTTCCACCCTCTCAGGTGACCCATTCAGACACCCTTCCACTGAGCTCTCTGGTCCTGATTTATAGGATGGGTATTTATTTACCTGTCTCTCCCCCACACCTTAATTAGACCAATAGTCCAAGGGCTTGGGCTTCACTGCTTAGTCATTTCCATGCTCCCTCCTACCCTTCCAGCACAAAACTTGGTATACGTTAGGTCTCTGCTATAATTTCTATTGGGTGGCCACTAGGAATATTGTTTTCTATCTTTAGTGGACACTTACAAAGCCTCGTATGATCTTGCTAAGTGACCAGTTAAAGGGGAAGGAAAAAAATCCCCAAGGATATTGTTTTTACATAAGAGATGCCTGGACCCTCTGGAAACAGCACTGCACGAGTTTGAAGAATCAGAAGAGGAACTTCTATTAACCACCATTATGAAACCGCCTGGCCAGACACAAAGGCTGCACATGTTGACTCTGACACTGGCTTCACAGGCGGCCTGGCCGGCGCGGTGGGGAACTCTCACCCCTTCCTGGCTGCTGCCAGCACCGTGTGGGGTGTGGTGAAGGAATGGGCCACAGGAGAGCCGGCATTATCTTCTTTCACCTCACCTGGCTGAGCAGAACCCAGAGAGGAAGGAGGTGACCACTGTTCAATTCCCTACCAACAGTCACTGGAGAAAGTTGAGACCCTGCGGGTTTTCTTACCCAGAAACTTTAAGTGAGATCTCATTTCCCTTGAAATGATTAAGTCTCTTCAGGGAAAATGTTTGTGGGTCCTTAAACTGGTTTGAGCCAAGAGGCAGAATGAGGTAGGAAGCAGAAGAGCTGAACAATGATGGCCACTACCCCTTAAATGTGGACCTGCTTTATTCTTTAAAAGAAAGAAAAACAATTGGAAATCCGAAATAGTTTCCTAAACATTCAGGCCAAGTTGATTTTTCCAGCAATTGTGGAATTGTGGAATCATGCTCACGGGAGATGGTAGGCCAAGACAGGGGGATGATATTTTATCAGAAAGCACTGGCATTGCCTTTGATTGCCCTCTGTTATCTTTGCCGAGGGTAGTCAAGGAACGTTCCTCCTCCAACAGATCATTCAATAACAACAGAGACAGTAATAGCAGCAGCTCCCATTTATTAAGCCAGGTCCTCACTAGGTAAGGGCTGGATCCGCCATTCTCTATCCCATCTCACCTGGCACTGAGGACAAATTGTACTTTTCTTGTTTATTAGTTTCCCTCCTTATTGTGTAGCTCCCTCTTAAGAATGTACACTTCTGATTACCCAAGACCCAGAACAGCACCGCCAACCTAGTACAGTCTTAATGTAATCGTGAATTTGTCAAAAATGTATTATCTCCATCCTTACACTATAGTTCCCATTTCACAGAAGAAGAGAAATCAAGTAACATACCAAGGGTGTGTCTAAGAGAGGATATTGGTTTTGACCCTTCAGCTGTTGTTCTGTATGTTGAGGGTACTTGGTTGTTTCAGAAGTCCCAGGCATAAATGCACCTTTTACAACATCCACTGTAGAAACCAGCTTTCCTCATCACATTTCACCCAGCAAACATTTCCCATATATAATTCTTTAAGAACTATTTTTTTGTCTGTTTTAAGTTGAAACTAGTTTTAATGTTACAGAAAAAGATGTCAATTGTGAACTATTCAGCCAATACCTTGAATATCTAAAACCCCACGGTGTGACTGGGGGACCCTCCCACTGTGACAGGGTGATTTTAGAGAGACTATCTTGAAAGCCTTGCCTAATGTGAGTTAAGTGGTAGGATTCAGTCCACCCTTGTTCCCTCAGTTGTCACAGAACATGGGACACAGAAATTCCAACCGGCCACCAGAAAATCTCCTCAGTCTACTTGAAACTCCTGGCTGTATTAAGATGGATAATCACTGCTTCCCAGCTATGGCCACAGAAAAGGTAGTATTAACTTCCTCCAATAGAAGCTTCTAATTTTCATCTCTAAGAATTTGTAACCCTGATCAGTTAGTTTTTGCACAAAATAATGGTAAACACACCCAGGCCTCAGTTTACCAAACAGAAAGCAATGAGATATATTAAATTCCCATACCAATAAATGAAAAATAATGCAAAACTTTCAAAACATGTTGAGTGAATGCTTCAAAATTATTTTTGAAGCAAACAGGACCTGTATTGGAAAGGTTCAGTGTGCATGTAAACTCCACAGTGAAGGCACCACAGCATTTGGTTAAACAAAGTCAGAAATATTACAGTACTTAACCTTATGCAACGCAGAATGCATACTGTTTGCAATTCAGATTTAACAGTTTAGACTGTTAACTAAAAATGACACCTTGAGTTGGCAATGAGGCTTTTGTCTTAAGGACAATGGCAGGCTTAGTGCAGCGTTACACAGCCTTAAAGAACCAGGCCAGTGCCTCGCCCATGAGCTGTACTCAGTCATTTATTTTAACTTACTCTGGGTAAGAAGTTTAACGTGGGTGAATCCAGAGCTTATGAAACTCTGAGCCCTCAAGGTAAGGATCGCGTACTCACATTAGGGGCAGGGCCGGAGACACTACCAGGGCCTGCAAAGGAGGGTGGGTGACGTAATGCCAGCCCAGGGCGCCGTGTGGGCAGGCCGCCCCGCCCAGCCTGCGCCTGCCTTCCAGCGAAGGTCTCTGGTCCCACTCCACCCTGGGATGCACTCAAATTAGCCGAGGCTCATGGGCTTGCAACTCCGTTCCTGGTGACTCTAAGCCCAGAGTACAGTGACGACGACCTTCACCAACAACTCTACTATTGGACTTGGGGTGGGTGAGGGGAAGAGGGCGTGGTCTCATGGGAGGGCGGGGTGCTCAGGGGCTGCCGTCAACGGGGCAGGAGGTTCCTCGGTCCCCTCCGAAGACTGACAGTGCAGAGGAGGGACCAAAGCCATGGGGAGGGCAAGGTAGAAAAGCAGTCCTTCACACACATGCATACATGCTCCTGTTGCGATCTTGGTCACTTCCTAGGTACCCAAAGCAAAATCCCAATCCTGAGCATATGGTCCAATTTTACAAATTTATATATTTAATTAAGTGACCCCTGAAGTCTAGCTCCTAGCCCGCACTCTCCCCATTCTCCCTGGCTTAGGGGTGAACAACTCACAAGCCCGGGCAGCCACACAAGCCGCCAATTCCGCCAGGATCCGCGGGCACTGTGGGCGAACCATCAGGGGATCCTGACAGGCCTGCTGTCCCCTCCGTCTAGCTTCTCAGGCCCCCATCGCCCTCTCCTGAGGGAAGAAAGGCCCTCCGCTTCACAGCCCTACCCCAACGTCTGGAATCCACCTGGCAATTCTACCCATTCTGACTCCAGTAATGTCTCACCTGCTTCCAGAAAGGCAGCAATACAAAGATATATTAGTCTTTTTTTTTTTTCTTAAAGCAACATCTTGCCTTGGGAAGCATAGCCTTCTCTCAAACACTAAAAATTCTGCAGACCCTCTTACCTCGATAATTGTGAAAGAATAATTTTGCCACATTACTTCCCTCTTACCTCTCCAAAAAGTATGTTAAGGGGAGGGAGGGTGGACTCATACTTTTGAACCTTTTGGGCAGAAGAGGATAAAGAAAAACACAGAGCCATTGAAAATATAACACACAAAGTCCAGATTTAAACCGTTTTAGCTTAAACACCACAGTCCTTGTAAAGTACCACCTAAAACTTCATTTTGTTACTTGTCAAATAACAGATTTCTAATGTTTAAAAGCAAAAAACAACACTGCCCCTGCCCCCCCACTGCAAAACAGAATTTGTGCTTCTACCTCATGGTGGAGGAATGCCAGCACCTTCTCATTGTTCAATTAATGTTACAAAACAATTACCCAGAAACTCTGGCAGAGTTCTCAGCAAGGTACAAGTTCTGACAATAGTTGAAGGTATTTCTTTTTTGGTACAAAAGAAGTGGAATTGCTCTAACTTGAATTAGAGTTATGAAGCCCTTTGCCATGCATAGGCTTTGAAGGGGCTGGAAATTCTGCAGAAATAAAACTGTGTTATAAGAAAAAAAAAGTGATATACCTTTTTAAAATCTGGAAAGTAAAGAAAGTTTGTTAAAGAAAGGTTTAAAACAAGTAAGCAAAAAGAATAACCACCCAAAGATCACTACAGCTAGCAAAGATATGCAATCATGGGGGTCTTAGTTGAGCAAAGCTGAGCATGGTTACCCTGACATACATCACCCCCTCCCCATGTTCAAATTCATCTGAAAATTTATAGAGTCCACAACCACTGTGGAAGATTCCAACACCTACGCAAATGCCTGATGGTCTAGGCCAAGAAGCCAAAATTACCTTCAGAGATGAGGTTGACTAATGAGCCAGAGTAGGCAAAATAAAGGAAAAGGAGAAGTGTTTCCAGAAATAACCAAGGGTGCACCTGGACCTAGCCCTATGCCACAAGATCATGTGGCAAAACTGAAAGAACCCATCACTGAAGGCCAGCAACTCTTCTATGGAAATCCCCATCCCAGGCTTCAGACGGGGTGGATGGCATTTCCTCTGTGTGAGGTCAAAGGCAGGCCTGGCCGTGATGGGCTGGAGTAAAGCAGCAGTGAGGGAACATGGCCCAGTGGGCAGAAACAACATAAATGTCAAGAGAGGCAGCAATGGGAGATGCAAATGGTGGTTAACAGCCCAGACTGGATCAAGCTGCCCAAGTTCCAATCCATACTCCGTCAAGAGCGGTGAGACCCTGGGCAGATTATTCAATCTCTCTCTGCCTCTGTAAATGGGAGGTGATAATAGTACTCACTTACACGGCTGGCTATAGGACTCACGACTGCTCACCACCAAAAGTGTTTAGAACAATACTGAATACATGCAGGCACTATTTAAGTTTTTACATATTTATTTTTCCTTGTGTTTTCTAAAATAAGCCATATTAATTTTATCATCAGGAAATCTATCTCTTGACTCCTACACAGACCCCATCAGCCTGTCACTTGTCACTTTATCTTTGGCCCTTCCTGCCACATGACACAAACTCATCTCAGTACGCACGCATATACACTAGAGAGGCTAACTGTCCAGAGTAAGACTCGAAATGCTAAAACCAGGGCAGTGCCAGGCAAACTGGAACAGTTGGCCACTTAACATACACATAAAAGAATAGAGAAGAAAACAAGAGTCACACCTATGACACCACAGCTCACATGTATGACACAACCAGGGCTAACAGTCTGGTGTAGTTCCTTCCAGTCCTTCTGCTATGCATATGTTTTAGGCAAGATTTGGTCGGTGGTATATAGGTACAGAGTTCTGTTTCCACCCGATGCTGTGTTCTTATTATTAATAATTCCTTGAAAGTACTGTTTTCCAAGGCTATATACCATCTGGTCACATGGATGTTCCATGTGGCTTAACCACTCCCCTAGGCTCTCATACCCATACCTTCAACTCAAAACTCTTGTCATTTGATTATCTTTAAATTTCTAGAAGGAAATTTTTGGATAAAGATGAACTTTTAAAAAAGAGTTGTATCACCCAAAAGCAAAAATGAACTCATGGGACTACATCAAACTACAAAGTTTCTGTACAGCAAAGGACACCATCAACAGAACAAAAAGGCATCCTACAGTATGGGAGAATATATTTGTAAATGACATATCCGACAAGGGGTTAACATCCAAAATATATAAAGAACTTACACGCCTCTAAACCCAAAAAGCAAATAACCTGATTAAACAGAGACAGTTCTCCAAAGAAGACATTCAGATGGCCAACAGACACATGAAAAGATGCTCCACATCACTAATCATCAGGGAAATGCAAATTAAAACCACAATGAGATATCACCTCACACCAGTAAGGATGGCCACCATCCAAAGGACTAAGAACAACAAATGCTGGCGAGGATGCGGAGAAAGGGGAACCCTCCTACACTGCTGGTGGGAATGTAACCTAGTTCAACCATTGTGGAAAGCAATATGGAGGTTCCTCAAAAAACTAAAAATACAAATACCATTTGACCCGGGAATCCCACTCCTAGGAATTTACCCAAAGAATAAAACTTCTCAGATTCAAAAAGACATATGCACCTCTATGTTTATTGCAGCACTTTTTACAATAGCCAAGATATGGAAGCAACCTAAGTGTCCATCTAAGTAGATGAATGGATAAAGAAGAGGTGGTACATATACACAATGGAATACTATTCAGCCATAAGAAGGAAACAAATCCTGCCGTTTGCAACAACATGGATGGATCTGGAGGATATTATGCTCAGTGAAATAAGCCAGGCGGAGAAAGACAAGTGCCAAATGATTTCCCTCACTTGTGGAGTATAACAATGAAGCAAAACTGAAGGAACAAAATAGTAGCAGACTCAGAGACTCCAAGAAGGAACTAGTGGTTACCAAAGGGGAGAGGTGTGGGAGGGTGGGAGAAGGGGATTGTGGGGTATTATGTTTAGTACACATGGTGTGGGGAATCACAGGGAAAACAGTGTAACACAGAGAAGGCAAACAGTGAATCTGTGTCATCTTACTACACTGATGGACAGTGACTGCATTGGGGTACGGGTGGGGACTTGATAATATGGGTAAAGGTAGTGACCACATTGTTTTTTCATGTGAAACCTTCAGAAGAGTGTATATCAATAATACCTTAATAATAATAAAAAAAAGAGTTGTATCACCAAATTCCTGTCCAGAAAGGATGCACTAAATTCTACTCCTAACAATGTATGAAAAATGCCCCCTCGCCAAAGACACGCCAGCATTTAAAAATATTTTTCTATTTGGTAACTAATAACAGTTTTATTTATGTGACTTTGGTAATTCGTGAACAACTGCTGTAAAACTGCTATTATGTTTTCATGGCACTACTTTAGTAATCTGCAGGGTTAACTATTTTGTTCCATGTTTAGTCAACTATATTTTTCTCTTTTAACCAGTTAGCTTGGCATTTTTTAAAGTATTGTCAATTTTTCTACTGATCGTCTAAGTGTGTCTTTTCTAATTTCCTGAACTCTTCCCAGTTTTATGTTAACTATACATCACAAACAGGGCAAATCTCTTTTTGCTATCAGTCTATTAAACGTCTGGTATCGTACAAACAGAAGTTTGGAAACTCAGTGATTCCCTCTGTAGCTTCTTCCAATATTTTCACGTGTGGGCAATCCTTCCATGAGATGAGTTAAATATCTCTGTGTTCTAGTTTATTTTGTTGAGGTCTTCATATTTTTAAAAACACATATACATCATGGTTTTGAAATAAAATGTGAGGTGAGGCTCTACATTCAAAGGAAACCCTAAAACCCAAGGTACAATGGAGTTCTGTTTAAATTAGGAAATTGTTAAGAAATTAAATCTGCAGGATACAAACTGGGGAGCTGCATGAGACCTACTCTCAGTAATGAAACAGCTCATTAAAAAGCTGTACTTGACAATGAATAGGATCATCAGAACGGGCCAGGGAGAGGCAATACTCCTCCTTCCCCAGGTCCTAGCCTTCCTAAGTGCTCTTTGAGTGGATTGTTGGGAGTTGAGTGGAAAGGATGAGGGATGGAAGCAGAGGGCCATGCAAAATAAGAAGGGGGACGGAGTCAGGCCCTTCTGGCTCCAGACCTCAATAAATGAAGTTCTACCTGTCACTGAGTAACAGGAAATAAGAAACTGTGAGGAGCCAGTCAAGAGTCTAAACCAGATTTCTCCCCCGCCTCCTTTACAAAAGGCAGTAGCTCATGCAACCAGCTATTTTTCTTACACTGAGTTATTGCTACAGAGATAAAAACAAGGCAGCCTGTTATTCAAAATAATCCTGCGTGTAGCATTCAACTGCCTTTCAGACACCTGCACACAAATGCAGGAAATGGGCCACCTCTCCTCAACCTGCCCCTCTCCACCTGGATCCCTACCCTCTACCCGCTTCCCCAAATCTAGAGCTGAAGAGAACAGTTTTACTCAATCCCTATTGTTCAACAATCCTAGTTTTTTATTCGTAATAATAATCATAATAAAGGGATTTACCAGATATGACTAAGATCTGTGTGTGTGTCTCCTGGTCTACGGCTCCCTTCTCCCAACAACTATCTCAGGCATTCTCTTATACAAGGGAGCATATGGACTATTCTTTTTGGAGAATTCATTCATTCACTCAATCAAAATAGTTATTGTCTGTTGTGAGGCTACTCCTGATAATGGGAGCAAAAAGCCATGTTGCAGTTAGAGAGATCTGGGTTCCAGTCTCAGCTCTGGTACTTAATACAGCTGAGGGATCCTGAGTAAGCTACTTACTTACCTTCTGAACATGGGCTTCTCATCTCCAAAATAGTTTAAAATCACAGAAGTAAAAACTGTTGTAAGGACTGCTAAGAATGTATAAAAGTACCCAAGCAACAAAATTGTACAATGTTGATCAAAAGGAGCTGCTCCTTGGAAAAAAAAAAAAACCTTTTCCTGTGTTATACACATCGGTAGATGAGATGCCTCTTTATATGTGTATTTTTAAAAGTCCGGCAAAAATTTTAAATTCTCATTTCCTCTCAGGTAGCTAATCTCCTAGAAATAGATCAGCCGCCATTCAACAACTAAGCAATTACACCTCATTAGGTTCAGAGAGATGATTCTGCAGATGAATCCCTGGTTTTAAAATTCACAGACGTCTGGCAAAGGGTACTGCTTTTAGAGGCTGTCTTAGTCAGGGATAGCTGCTGGCTCTCCGCACAGGCTGCTCATCTGACAGAAACCAGGAGGCCCTTGTGAATGGACACAAACAAGGGTTTAATGGACCTTCTCTTTCAAAGCAGCCTTAATTAACCCCCAAACCAAGAATTATCTCTGGGCCGAATCTAACTGAGGAACACACTTTATCTGAAGATTGATTTCTTATCAGTGTATGTTTCAGACAAACATTCACCCGACTTACTTGAACTTGGAGAGAGAAGCACCCCCCCAACCCCCAGCATTTACTGCACACCCACGGGGACAAATTCCTTGCAACGAGCTCGCACCTCAGTGCATGTCTGTCTGTTTCTGATACTATGATCCATAGGAGCCGTGAGGTGTCTTCTTCATTATCTCAGTTTCCCTGCACATCAAGCCCAGTTCAGACCAGTGAGATTCAAAGAAGGTGGAGTGCAAAGGACTAGATACTCAAGGACTAGCCAGTATGGGCCTTTTACTCCTATATTAATTGAAAGAAACATTTTAAAGCCCTACATTTTCCCATAATGCTACTTCCATGTCTTCTTCTCAGGCAAATTTATATGCCAATATAGTAATTTTTATTCATTTTCTGAATGAAGAAAACAAGAGACTGCTCAGGTTGGGGCTGACTCTAGCATCAGTGTCAAGGGGACTGAGATGTCTGGTGACAGGCCTTACAACATCCAGCCATCTCTCCATCACCAGTCCCCTCCCGAGGTATCCAGCCTATCGGCCACCCATTCCATGTGCCACCGCCTGACTTCCCTCACTCCATCCCAGGTCCCTCTCCAGCCTCAGATCTAAGGGTTCTGCAGTGATCACTTGAGGCCCCAGTTCCTTGTTGTCCACATACCCTTCAGTTACCAGCTTGAGCCTTCCTTGGATTGTGTCCGTGGCCAAATCCAGCCCTCAGAGGCCTCTGCCCCACCAGTGAGCCGAAATGTCCCAAACCTGACCCTTCCAGTCTGTTGGTAGGGTTGGAAAGGAAGGTGACTTGCTCCCTCCTCTGCTCACGCTCCCCTAAGCTCTCCCCAGCCCCTGCATCCTGCAAGTCACACACCTCTGCTACCCCCTTTGGCTGCACCCCAGTCCTCACACAGCCACTGCTTCCTCCCCCCAACCCCAACGCACCACCAGCATCTCACAGCTCCTGCAGTGGCCTAGCTGACCTCTCATCTCTGACCTCAAGTCCATTGTGCACATCATACTCAATTCTACTTCTAACCTTGCTAAACTTTTACTCAGTTTCCTCCTCGGAGAAGGGGGCGTCCACAACACCTATCTCAGGGCTGTTATTAGGCTTAAATGACATTAGGGGTGTCAGGCAGCTGGCAGAGTATCAGGCACATAGTGATGAACTCAGATGTTTTGCCTCACAGTGGGAAGCCCTGCGGTGACCGTGTCACACTCCATTAAAAGCTTTCAATGGCTCCCAACTGCCTACACAGTAATTAGCTCAGCATTCAAGGTTCTTTCTTCCATTGGCCCCAAACCACTTTTTTCTAAACTTCACCTTTCAAACTCCTCCTCCTTCCCTCAAATATCTTTCACCCTAGCTAATGCCTGCTCTGTCTTAGAAGATAACAGTTTGAGATTTGGGTTCAAATCCCCACTCTTACCAATTTGAATTTTCTTTAGTTATTGAAATGCACTAGGCCTAAATTTTCTTAGCAGAAAAAAAGTTGCTATGAGGATTAAATGGGATGACAAGGTAGATCCCTCCACCAAGTGCCTGGGGCACAGTGGCAGCCCAATAAGCCCTCACAGTCTTGCAATCGATCACCCATCCTCTTGCTTTGTAGCTGTTATATGCCTCTGCCTAAAACACCTCCCTCTCTGCACAGCTAAGCGACATGTCCTCCAAGGCTCAACTTAAATGTCACCTTCTCCATGAGGGCTTCCCTGAAACTCCCCATTTAACTGGCCTCCTTCCCCTCCTACATCCGGGCAGCCCAGGGTGCTGTTTTTGGGCACTTCATGGGAAAAGCTCCCTTGTGCTCGCCCTGCTGCAAAGCCATCCTCCACTTGACCGACAACATTTATGGACAAGCCCCATGTCTGATTCCTCTCTCTGTGCTCTCCATAGTCCTGCATATGGCAGAAAGTTGGTAAATTTTTGCTGAGTGAAAAGGACAAATTTCTGAAGAAGAGGCAAGAGGGAGTTCTAAGCTTTGAAGACTAAGGACCCGGCACTGTACTGTGACTGAGCACAGGGTAGAGATGGATTTGTCCCAGGATACATATGAGAAGTAAAGAACGTTGTATTTCAAAGGAGCATGGAATCCAAACTATACAGGAAAAATGAAGTCAGCCTCCTGCTGTCCACTCCAAGTGAAGCAGTTGCCTCTCCAGAGCCAAGAGGGGCCACCGCCATTTCAAACAAATAGGTCACACTGCCGCTGGGCAAACACAGCCCTTAATGCTTCAACCCTGAGGGGAGGGACTCTTGTACATCATGTGCTTGAAAAATTAGATCTTTGATCCCACCAGGCTATTCTAAACTTCTAACCAGGCCTGTCTGCTTAGCAGTTCACTCCTTAAAAGCATGTGTTGGTAGCAAGTACAGCTGCATTCTTAATCACTTACACCCCACAAATAACTAAAGATAGCTTGAGGAGGTCTGCCATATGCCAAATTCTTCATTTAAATAAGAGCACAAGAATTGTTCATGCAGGAAAAATTCAGTCATGGTCACTGGAAAAAAGACCTGACTTTTTGTTTTGAATGCAACCCTGAAGAAGAAAACTTATGATAGAGAAATAGATGCACACTACATCTTGGCACCCCTGTTCACCAGGCTTATGTGATCTACGTGGCCTGGCCTCTGAGACTCTCACTCCAACACCGATAATACCCTGCCAGATGATCCAGTCCCGTCAGCCAAGGACAAAATCAGCCAGAGCTCACAACCACCATCCTGGACAAATAAGCAGTCTTAACTTTTCTCATTGGCAGCTAGAGTGCGTTGTGGCTTACAGCTCTTATTTCCTTTTTACCCAAGCCCTACCAATTCTATGGAGGCAAAACTCAGTTCCTTTCTCTTCTGTGAAACTTCTCTCAACTTCCTAAGCCAAGATAATCTTTCCTCTCCCCCCCATCAGATTCCTACGATGTTTCCGGCACAGTTTTGGCCTATGCTCACTCTACAAGGTAAAACATAATTGCATTTAATTCACAGACTCTGGCCTTTCTAACTAGACTGCCAACTTCTAGAGGACAGGAGTCTTAACCAGACTTATTTAGACATGTCCCTTCCTCCGAAGCACCTGACAGGGCTCTTCTCAGCATTGTTGAGGATAAACAGGTATGAATACTTCTCCCGTGAAACCTGGATGCACAACCCTTCTGACATCAGTTTTCAGGATTATCTAGGGGCTTTCTCAGGTTTAGCTCTTACATCACCCTGGCAGCTCCACAGTTCTCCTACTTGCTCCTTCTTAAACGGTTTTTAGGTCACTGTAATTAAATCAAGATTCGGCAATACACCGGTATAATTATATAAATATTTAGAGCTGACCTTGTAAAATCCGATGGTTATATTTTTTCTTATAACTTTGTTTATTCCTATATTGAAAATGGACTCCTTAAAAAATTTTTGCTTCGTTCCTACGTATCAATTACTATTCCATCTACAAACTGGACCAGAGCTGAAAAACATTGTCTCAGTGGATCAAAAACATTTTTGCTCTTTGTGCCGTCCCTTCTGGGAGCAATGCCCTGCCTCCCCTGTCTAGACTAGCTAAGTGTGTGGCTGCATTGCTGGGACTTCTTTCCTTCATTTCTGTTCTATGCTGGACTGTATTCCTGGATTTCACAGTGTTCTTTCTCCCTTGCTCTGATGGAATATTCTTTGCTCCCTGTTTTTGGTTTAGCACTGCACCTGGAACCCCAGCCTTTAGGATTCTGAAGCAAAAACTTCCATCTTTTCTACCCCCCAATTTTCCACCCTGCACCCTGGCAGGCAATTTGGTTTCAGCTTTCTCCGCTCTGCTCAACCAGCATTCACGCACTGGCATTCTGTCTTGCAAAATGTGGTTGACATATCTCTGGGAGGTTTCTGGGTTTACACCATTTTTGTCCCTTACCATCATTTTAGTTTGGGGAGGAAGCAGAGATATATACATTTGTTCAGTTGATTATGTTTAGCTAGAAGTCAACAACTAAATGTTTACAAACAGAACTGCAATGTCAGTCACCCTGTCTCCTGTATCACATACAAAGACTTACAAGTATTGAGAGCTCAAGAAGTGTTTGCCAGTAATAATGGATCAGAACTTTAACTAAATGCTAACATCAGTCCACTCAGATTATCAACTGTAAAGCAATCAGGATATTAAAATATATAAATATCTGTTAGTTTTTCTCAGGTAATTCTAAAGGCATGCAGGTTTCACTGGAACTCCGACTCACCTGTTTCATGCAAGACCTTACCTTCCAACATACTCTGGAAATTGCTTCTTTACAGCACCACACAAAGCAAAAAATCTCTAGAGATAATATGTTTATTATCTTACTTTTTGCCCAAACACTAGTGAATAAAGACCTATGCTGCTAGAACTTTAAAGCTCTTTGCATTACAGATAAAGTCATTCATTTATTCAACAAAATCGTAAGCTTCTACAATGTTCAAGTACTTTCCAGGAACTAGTATACTCTAGAGAAAAGACAAACGAGGCTCCTGCTCACATACATGGAGACGGACTATGAACATATGTATCAACAGACAGTGGTTAAGTCCTATGTGGAAAAGTTGGGTGATGTGATACGAGGTGACTAGGGTGAGGGAAGTCATCCTAGAGGAGCTGACATTTAAACTCAGATACAATTATCAAGAAGGAGCCAGTGATGGGAAGAACAGGAGGAACACCATTTTAGTCAGAGGGAATGGCCAATACAAAGGCCACGAGACAAGAAAGAGCTTCCCTGGCTTGTAGGACAATGGCACCAGATAAGGAGAATTATAACACGGGCCGAGGCAAGAATCCGGGGATTGGTAAGCCAGGTCAGGATTTTGCAGTGGGAAAGGTGTAAGCAAGGAGATACAGGAAGCAGTGTGGGTTCTGTAAAGATCATTTTGCTACTCTGCAGAAAATGTATTATACAGGGGCAGGAGAAAGGTAAGGTGCCCAAGGGCTGCGGCAGGGCTTCAGGTGAGAGACTGTGGCAGTCTGAACAAGGCAGGTAACTGCGAAAAGAAAAAAGAAGACAATTTCATTTTGTTGTGGAGGAACAGACAGCCTTGTTCATGGATTAGGTATGGGCAAGCAGTATAGGAAAATAGGATCAAAGATACCACAAGATTTGGGGCTGGACCACTGAGCGAACAGTCATGTTATCTGTCAAGACAGAGAAGGCTAGCAGAGTGGGCTGCCAACTTTTAGGGGATCAGAAGCTCTGCCTCGGTCATTTCAAGTTTAGGTGTGTGTTAGACATCCATGTGGCAATCCTGACACAAATCTGGAGTTCTGGAAGGCCAGCTGGGAGAAATCAATCTGTACATTATCTACATACACATAGTATGAAAAGCCATGGGACTGGATCCACCCAGGCAGGCCTGTGGAGATAGAGAAGGGGACAGGTTTGAGTCCCTGGGACTACTCCAGCTCCTACAGAGGAGAAACCTTAGTGAACAAATAGCAATTCCTATCAGAGTTCACTACGCGATCACAGCATCTTGTGACAAACTAGAAGTTAACTCGTACCTGTATTTCTTGCCTGAATTTGAATACTGTAATTTGTTTCACCAAATAGCTGCATCTTAAGAAATTCTGTCAATTCAGAAATGAGAATCTGTAGGCATGGTACAGACATCCAAAGAATCCTAAGTCATGTTTTTATTTTGCAAGACTACAGAAGGTTTGCTTCAGTATTAACCAAAAAAGGGTTAGACCATGATGAGCACGTTTGGTCAAGTTGAGAAACAGAAACGAAATCTACCACGTTCGGGGCATTTTACACTTCTGTCAAAGAATTTTCTTGGCACGATTCATACTTTTCATCAACACAGAACCCAGTAACATTTGATTTACATCCAAAAGCCCAAATATATTCCCAAAAGCCAAATATAAAGCGTCAGGCTTCACTCAAGGTCCACAGTGAATCCTGAACTGTGTAGGCTTCTAGGAGGGGTGACGCCGGCAGCACTGTATTAAACACATGTAAACCAAATGACAGCCCTCCTAACGAAACAGCTATTTCCAGAAGGGATTGGGTAAAGAAACATCAACATTTAGAATATAACATGCTAGATAGACATCTTTAGAACACAAAGAAAAATCTCAAAATACTAAAGACAAAGTGAAGCCTTTCTCCTCAAAGTTTTGTGGTCTGAAGAACACCAGCAGCAACTTATTAGAAATGCAGACTCCCAGACCCTCCACCCCGGCCTGCTGAATGGGAACCTGTAGTCAGTGATTGAGACTCCCCACGTGATTCACATGTACATCAAAGCCCAGGTCTAGGAGGCCTAGACGTCAGGGCACTTGCTTGGTACAGTGCTGGTCGGAGTGATAATCAGGTGAACGCAGTACTTAAAAGCTTAAGCGGCATCACCAGTTTTTGAAAAAGCAACACTCATGCTAATAATGTTCATGTTAACTGTCTTAAGGATTGTGCGTAGGCAGGCACCCGAGTAAAATGAAGTAAAGATCGGTAGTCAAATATACTCACAAAGTTATTCACAGATAATTAATGTATTGATGAACTAACTGCATGGTCACTAAGCACAAGCACAAGTATATACAATTTGTCTATGATCAAAGCAAGTTGTTTTAAGTTTCTCTCTTCTCTTTATTGGATGATTCAACAGTCTGAGTAATGGCAATTTTCCTGGGGTGTTTTCTCAGGGAGCACTGTAATTTAATGTAGATATTAATTCATACCATATCCTGGTCGTTCATCTGGCAGATACTGCCTGAATCCCTATTATGCCAGGCACCGAACACAGCAAAAAACAAAACACGCAAATGTCCTGCCCTCCTGGAACCAAATCCTACTGTGCTCTGGGAGCTGGAGAATCGACGGACCCCCCAGTTTGGGACACAAGATCAGGGAGAAGTCACTTAGCAGGCAAAAGGTACAGGTTGTAGGTCTACCAAACTGCACATCCATTGCTTATGAAGGTGTACACAACCCTTCCCATGCGCCACTTCCCAGCTTTGACATTACCTTTCCTTTTCTGCCGAACAAATCCAGGCAACCTTTGCTGATCAACTGCACTCAGCTCCAGGCACTTGTTCCCTAACAGACCTTTCATTCCCCACTTTCCCTCCTGTCTTGCTATCTTTGGTTCAGTATGTTCTTCTGTGACACATGCTATAAACATGCTTAGAAACAAGAATGATGATGATGATAATGGAAGCTTGCTGATATTTACCATGTACTTCCTCCTGTGCCAGGCATCATCTCATGTAACTGTGCAGACATCAGTCCACTTTCCATAAGAGAAAACTAAAGCTTGGAGTTTATGTAACTGCTGTAGTCATATGAACTAACATGGCAGAATCAGGGTTCAATTTGCCTTTTTGTAGTACTTTTCAGCTTGGTGGAAAAAAGGAAGGTTGACGTAAAAATATTGATAGAGGAAGTTGTTTTCCAGGAAGTTACTGAATACACTTTGCATCTTTCCTTTTATCACCATTCCAACAGCCCTTAACAAGGGCCAGTTGCCGTAAATCATCCTCACGTTTCCTTCTATCTTATTTGATTCTGGCCTCAAATATTCCTAGCTACAATGTTTCATGGTGATTCTCTTTTCCTTCATCACAAACTTGCTCCAAATGCAAAGTAACTGAATGACTGTCTAAATAAGCAGGATGAAAACTCCCCCAGTTATGTCCAATACACCTGAACTTACTGGGACGTCAACACCCCCAGAAGATTAATCAGCACTTTCGGGGCTCCTGAGATTAATCAGCACTTTCGGGGCTCCTGAGAACACAATGGCTATTTTGTGGGAGTAATGCTGTGCTGCAATCTCTTTTCTGTGATTACACCTCATTTTATAACAATGTTCAGACATTTGGCTTGAGCAAGTATAGTAATTACATTTCTCACTTGCAACTAATTTAAGCAGCTCCATCTGAGCTCCTCCACATGTCCTCAGGCTCCTCTGCCCTGTCCTCCTACCCAGGGCACTCCTGCTGGCAAAGACCCGGGACCTCTCTGCTAAATGTTCCCCCTTTCCTTCACGCACTCTTGAATTTCCAGACTAATTCTCCAAGCTGACCCCCGACAGTGAGAAGCACACCCCCCATCCCCTTTCCTCCTGGTATTCATTTGGATGATTCCCTGTGGGAAGTGAATTGGGGTTAACTCCCAGGCCTCATTTGTAAAAATGCTGCTTCTGGCCTACATGTTGGTGGACACTCCTTAGAGCTGCCAACGCTGCCCTGAGGTCTGAAGAGCAAGCAGCCCAAGGTGGCAGGTCCTCCAGAGCCCCAGCAAAATGCCAGAGCCACAAACACTATCCCAGAGGCAGAAAATCCCGCAGCCTGCACACACCACCCCCACCCCACACCCCACTGCCCCCAACGCTAAGAAAGAGAGAAACCAGGATTTCCTAATCCTCTCCACCCAAACCTTTCCAGTCCCCTTCTTACAACTCACTCTTCATGGTGGTCAAGAATAAGGAACTGAAATGTTAAAAACATAGAGCAACACCAGCCACACACCCCTTTCCTCCCCCAAATCAAAGAGCCTAGTCTGACACGGTGGGACCCAGTATTTGATCTGCTTGTGTCTGTGCAAGGAGCTTTCAGAGGTGATGAGAAGGGGCCTAACTAGCTGTAGAAATGAAGTTAGTCATTACACGCTCTGTGCATCACACCTGGGATGTTCTTTTTATCTGTGGGGGGAGTTGTTCAGGGGTGAGGATAGAAGGGAAGGTCGGGCAGGTAGCGACATATACCTGAGATTGTGCTGTTATTTCACTTTCCTTCTGCTTGCCAAACCAGCAGCTGAGAAACAGGCCAGATACAGCTCACATCAAGTTCTCCTTTGCTGGGCACAAACCTGTCTCACCAGAATGGCCTGATAAAGGGAGCTGCCACTTCCTTAGTGATAAGATCCCCCTTTCCTGAGAGCTCAGATCCACAGGGGAGGCCACCAAGCCGCCTGCCCCAGTGGCTCAAATGCGCTTCTGGGTCCAAGTCACTGGACATTACTTGGGGCAGTGAAACCTTTATAGTCTTTTTTTCAAATGGGGCATTCAGCTCCTTTATTCATGAGGGCAAGGTCCACAACAAAAAGTCTCCGACCTCATAGCTAATGTGAACTAACAATGAAGAAACTCCCAAATCACAGTGACTTCTGAACATTGAGATGGGTGCACATCCACACTGGGGGTGGGGGGGCGGGTGGTGATTAACTTCTATGCCTGAATTCAAGGAAAACACCACACGCAGCAAAAACCCAACAAAGGACAATCTCTAGGGCCATTTAAATTGGCTTTGCCACGTAAAGACGCAGCTCAAGGGGGCTCTCATCTGCTACTGTGTGGTCAGATGAAGGAGAACTGCTGATATCAAAGAGGTGGGCTCGTGGCATGCAGTTTCCCTCTGCTGGGGTGGGGGGGCTGCCTATTTACAGCAATGTTATGCAGACTCTTTGGTACAGTGACTGTCACACACACACCTGCATTCACTTGCTTTACAAATCTAGATTTTAGTGTCTGGTTTGAAATCAACTTGTATTTATTCCCTGTGGCTGGATCACTTGTCCTCATACCTGTGAAGACATCGTACCCCCTCATGCTTCACCTAGGGAGCACAGGTAACTCCCCAGAACTCCGTTTTGGGGGTAGTTCTCCCTTTGGCTCTTGGGGGTATCTTACAATACTATTAACACAACTGAGTGCAATGCTGTAGTAATTTTACTTTCCAGAACAAATGGTATCAAAAGCTGGACAAGGAAGCCGGAGGATAAAGGGACAGAAAAAAATGTTATCAAAATGTTTATGACATGGCCCACATGTGGATGCTAACTCTCCAATATGCCCCCAACCCAGGCCATGCCCCCTTTTCCTCCTCCTTCCTATTTCTTTCCCAGAGAACTCTCTGACACCCTGGACTGTCACAAATCCTTGGCACAGTGTAGGAGAATCTTGGTATTCAATGAAACAAGTGGTGAATAGCTCGAGATCCTTCTGGCCCATTCACTTCGCTTAGAGAGGATTTATCAGTCCGTTTCCAGCTCCCGAGACGGTTTCCTTGAAAAACCAGTCTCTTGGGCTCCTCTCTTCTCCATCTTTCAAGCTGCTTACCAGGGGGGCTTGATCCTTCCCTTCTGTCTTGGCTTCAGGCTCCCTCAAAGGCTTTAAGTTGAAACTGCTTCTAGTAAGTTGAAACTACTTCCTAGATGCAGGTACCATTCACCTGGCACATATCCCAAGGACCTCAAATGTGCCAGACGCAGCAGCAGGGACTTTCAGGGGCTGTGTCTAACTGAAGCCTCACAAGCCTCATACGGTTACTTCTATTCAAAGGACGATTTGCACTTGGACACTACTTAAAAAATAAAGCCACCTTCACAGCTTCACTTCTAGTAACAAGAATTGTGTTTTCTGACGAAGACTTTAAAAATAACTTTAAATGCAAAAAAAAGAGCGTAACTTCACGTGCTGATGCCAAAGAGTCCGCAAGAAGTCGCAGTGGGCGTCCCGCTTCCCTGCCCAGGCTGGGATCTTTAGCATGTTTGCGGCATTTGATTACACCTCTTCAGGCAGTCTTCTGTTAAAATCTCATTGCACTCACCATCCCAGTTCTTAACTTCACTGGATAAAATGGTTCACACAGTAAATCAAAAGAGGACCTACCCTTTTTCCTCCTAAGGATGAGGTGCTTTTGATAAGTTAGGTTGAAAGACATCATGCAGAGAGCCTAGAGTGAGGCCGGAAGGACTCCATTGCAGTTCAGGACTTTCCTCTGAGGACTGGGTCTCAGTGCAGGGCACCGCGGTGGCGTCTGGATGGGGTCCTGGCCAGTGCGAGGGGACCAAAGGCTTCACTGCGCCTTCGCTGGGGAAAACCTTGCGCAGAGGCTCTTAGCCAACTGCAGCTGCTAACCTATGGGTTAGCTCTGTCTCGGGGTTTTCAATTTGTTTTCATCCTCCTCCTCAGCTGCAGCAGATCCCCTTTTTAAAACGGACTGCTTTCCACGTCCCAGGCAGTCCGGTGAGCACGTGATCCTCGTTATCTGATTTAATCCTCCAGCCAGTCTTTGAGGAAATTACTCTCTGCAAACAAGGAAATCATAGCTCTGGACCCAGGCAAGGCTCATTCAACAAGGCTCTGAAAGCCACATTGCGGGAGACTTAGTGTCCCTCCCTTTTTCCCTAGCTCTCCGATGACGTCCCCACTGCTTACAGCGGGAAGGGTGATTGCGTCACTTGCGGAAGTGCTAACACGGCATCGTGAATAATTACTTAAATTACATGCTTTTAAACACCACTCCCATATGACAACATGACAAATAACACTTAACACCTGCGTGCTGTAATGGGCCACACACGCACAGGTTATGTGAAAGAACCGGCTTGAAGGAACTTGTAAAACTAAGCTAAAATAGGGGACAAAAGTTACAGATGGAATGTGGGCCTGAACAGCTCACTTCCTTGCCTTAATTGGTTTCTATCTTGGTGTTAATTGACTTTGAGTTTAGTGCCTTTCATACAAATCGAAGAAAGCTGACCTTAGGAGAGCTGGTGACTTGTTGGGTAAATATGTCTTTATAGACTTCATAAAATGCAGATTGTATAAACACATACTCAGGAACTATTAAAAGCACTGGGTGGCAGGAGTAAAGCTCAAAGGTGGCCTTTAAGATTCCTGAGTACTCAGTAGTCGGACAGTTACAAAAAAATGAACTTCAAGGATATAATTACAATTTAGGAAGTGCATGTCAAACTCTGACTTGCAGGCAGAAAAATCACCTGGGGAGAGTTTCAAAAATGCAGATTCCTTGGGCCACACGCCCAGAAGGCTGGTCCCAGGGTGTTGAGATTGGGGGCAGGGGTGGGGGCAGGGGCACGCAGACGTGTGTATTTTCACAAGCCCTGCAGAGTACTGACTGAGGAGGTGGCCCAGGACTAGCTTCAAGAAACAAGGGATTTCAATGCTAAAAGCAGCTAACTCTCCTTCTCCCTAGCCTTCTGCAGCCCCACCAACAAATACCACCCTGGTGATACAAGAGACTTGAGTCCTTCACCTTGATACAGAGAGTTCGTTTACAGCAGGAGGGAATGCCCTTCCCCATCCCTGCCCAGCACACCACGAGGCAACAGGATGCCCAAGTGCTCAGGCTGGCACCAGGAGAACCTTCCTTCGGCCCTCTCAAAGGGAGAGATGGCTACTCCTCTAAGCCCATAGCAGCTGATGGTGACCCACATATCCATCAAAAGGGAGGTAGGTGCAGGTTCAGTCTGGCCAGCATGCATTTTCTAGGCAACAGCCTGGTGCCTTTACACAGACTGTGACCCCCAGCCACCCTAGACTGCATGAAGAGAGGCAAATAGCCATAGTGTCTGAGAGTCTGTGGCACCTGGGAAAGCACCTTAATTCTGGGCCCACATTTTGCGAGAGACATGGTTGAATATGCATACTGGTAAGGAGTCGGGCTGGTGTTTGACCAGGAGAAGAGAAGAGGGAGTCAGCCAGCAGGGCAGATGGGACAAGAGAACCAGCTGTCACTGCTTTGGAGGACAGGGTTTCCACAGAGCCTGCTGACAATCAGAGCTGCACATCCAAGTCACCGGGCATGTGGGTTCCTTATCTCAGAAGTGTTCCAAGTCCAAGCAAAAGCTGGAGGTACATCCGGTCTGGTAGAACAGGACATACTTCTCAGCTCCCTGAATTGGTAAGATCTTCAGAGCCTTGTTTTAATGGGGGGTGGGGGGGCGGTGGCGGGGGGCGCCGGGTTGCTGTGTGCTTTTACATGACTGTGTCCTCGACCACGAATAACCCTAACCCCAAAACTTATCAGAGCAGTTCATTACAACATTTTTTTTTTCTATTGGACATAGAGATTGCCAAATTAAGTATCAAATGTGGCTTAAGTATTCCCAAGGCCAGAAAGTGTCAAATCTATGAGGTTTATGAATGAGTATAGATTTTCAACAATCAAGAATGAGTACC
The DNA here is from genome assembly GCA_032199065.1 of Smutsia gigantea. Taxonomy (NCBI): domain Eukaryota; kingdom Metazoa; phylum Chordata; class Mammalia; order Pholidota; family Manidae; genus Smutsia; species Smutsia gigantea. The sequence goes on along the minus strand of JAVSCE010020747.1, from coordinate 87,059 downwards.
TATTGGCAAAAGTTAGTGTGTAGTTTTACGGGAAAATTCACAAATGCTGTAGAAGTTGCTAATATTCCCACTCTGGGGGTATGCTACCTCAGAAACCCTAAAAATCCCATTTACACCAACATGCTACTAGTAAAACTACTTAATGAGATCAAGTCCTAAAAACCACTGAAAAAAGGACCTAACATTTTCAGAGAACAAGTTGCTAGGCACATACTAATTCTCACAGGTTTATTTGAATTAAGTAATTCTTAATTTCACCTGCCAGTTTAGGAATCCGCTGGCTCCCAACAGAGGAAGGAGGAGGGGCTGACTGCTCCTTGAGGCCCATCACCCACACCGTCCACAACCTGGACCAGCTGTGCTGTTAACTCTACTGTGAAGTTCTTCAGACCTCTAGGACTTTCTTGGAGGTTCCACCCCTTGTGTCATAGAAACCCGCAAACCTGGTCAGGAGATACATTAGGTGCCTGTAGCCCAATCTCAAAGTTCATCTGCCTCAACACCTTCTGTGAAGGGAGCTCTTCTGAGGGTAGGAGCAGAAGAGGGGAGCCTAGGGAACTAGGCAGGGTTCAAATCGAAGCCAGAAATCTACAAAGGATGTGAAGCAGGAGACTAGGAGTTAGAGGTGCACAGCCCCAGACAATTGTGTTTAGGCTGCCAGTTTTCTCACAAGAAGGCTCTGAGTTCTTATAAATCATCAGTTGACTTTAGTCCAATTTTTTTAGTTTAATTTTTTTTTTAATTGTGGCAAAACGTACCTAACACAAAATGTACCATTTTAGCCATTTTCAAGTGTATGGTCCAGTGTCATTAAGTACAATCACATTGTTGTGTAAGACTCTGTCCCATTTTTAAGTGTGCCCTTCGTGTTTTCTCCATTAAACAAGTTTTCAGCTGTCCCCACATGCCACACTTCTAGTAGACAAGCTACAATCCCAAACCCTGGCATCAGTTTTTTTAGAGACATCTGTTTTAAATCAGTGTATCTTCATTTCTGGTAAAAGCATAGGATTCTGTAGCTCTGTTTTCCTTTAAATTCTAGCAAATACCAGTCCCACGTTAACAAGGGTGTGTCAAAAATCAACTGCAAGAATGATTCTTGTTCCCTGTAAAATAACTGGCCCCACTCCACCAAGAATGGGGAGTGGGGAGAGGAAAATAAAAAACACCTCTATATTTACTACTTTAACTATTAAAATAGCTAAATTTGTGTCTTGCCAATGGGATTCAGCCCCGGGCAAGTTTGCTATGGATTCAATGTGACCAAAGAAATTGACAGCAAAACATTCTTTAGGGTGAAAGGGTTTATTACCCGACTTGTTCTCCTGGCGGCAGGTCGAGCACTAGCGTCTCTGCCTCCGCCCAGAGCACTGGGCCAGCTCTCTATATAGCACAATAGCTTATTGCCTAAAGGAGTGGAAGCGGTAGCCTAGCAACAGGCCAGTTACATCATCAGGTGGTTTAAGTTCAGTGAGGATTCTGGCCATAGGAACCCCAACTTCTCCACACTCCACCCCTCCAGGATTCTCACCTTACAATCTACACACTTTCAATCTTCTGCAATGGTCCCTGTGCGAGAAAGCTGGAGCACTGTAACCAGATTCCATAATAGCAACAGAGGATAACAACACTTAGAGATAATAAAAATTAAGATACAGCTAAATTTTGATACAGATAACAAAAATTATAATAATCCTCAAGCCAAAGGAGGTTCCTAATAACAAAAATTATAATAATCCTTAAACCAGAGGAAGTTTCCAATCCACAAAGACTTCAGGGGTGATAAGACACATGTTTTAATGATACCAACATAGGCAAATCTTGTCCATCAGGTAGGATGCATGCAAGAGAGTGGTCCTGTGATAGGACTGTAGCAGGAGGGGGTCCCTTCCAGGTCTAGTATATACTTTTACTCCTTTCCCTGTGGGGGTTACTGAAGGGTCTACATATAGTGCTACTGGAGGTGCATGCACTGGCCATAATGATAAAACAAAACTCCCTGGTAAGATGCTCCTACCTGCTGGCTGTTCAGGATATACTACTGTGACCTTTGGCGGCCACTCTGCTGTTATGCTGGGAATACACAGGAGGCCAGCTTCCAGGCCTTGTACCCAAGGAGAGTCAGCCATCATTGGTCCATGTGTCGAAAGGTCCAAGGCTATGTCCACTCAATGGAGTCTCCGGGGTTCAGTGCAGTTGGTGCTGGCAGCAAGATGTTATTCTGGTGGCTGAACCTTGGCTTCAGTGATTCTTCCTTGGTTTGTACTTGCAGTTGTATAGGGGAGGCAGCCATATGTGTTAACACGTCTATGGGGCTTGGGGCTCCCTTTTGGGGCCTCTCGTTCAAACGCGGTAGCACAGTCCACAAGCGAACTGACCATCCCCCCAGACTATTGGTATCTGACATTAATCTGGATTTTAACAAGCCATTGTGCCTCTCTATCATGCCTGCTGCAGTAGGATTGTATGGCACATGAAACTTCCATTTGATTCCCAGCTGTTGCACCCATTCTTGCAGTGTATGTCCAATAAAATGGGTGCCCCGATCACTCTCAATTACCTGTGGTTGGCCATAGGCAGCAAAGAGACACTCCAGGCCTCTTTTGGTCATCTGCTGGTCTGCACAACGGTATAGGACAAGCAACCAGAAGTCCTGTAGCTGTGCCCACACAAGTCATTGCATACTGATATCCTTCTTACACAGGTAGAGGCCCAATATAATCTATCTGCCACCTGACCAGGGGTATAGGCCCCTTAGCTATTGTCTCATGTTGCTGTGGAACTTGGTGTAAGTCCCTTTTGGAGCACACCACACACTCCTGCTGGGCTCTACTAACTTCTTTGAAGGTCAAAGGCAAGCCCCACCGATGGGCTACAGCCTACATTGTCTTTTGCCCCGCATGCAACAAATGCTGATGTAGCCACTGGGCTACATCAGAGGCAGGCTTTCCTTCTAACCAACATATCTGGGCCAATTTATCTGCTTCAGCATTTCCTGGGGATGCCAGAGGCAAATGACCTGTCACATGGTATACTGTAATTATTTTAGTCTGACCACAGGCCCATAAGTCTTGCCACAATTCTTGCCCTCAAAGGGGCCAGTGACCAACCAGCCAGTTGGCATGGTACCAGGTTGGTATCCACAGGGTCAAGCCCTGATAGACAGCCCAGCTGTCAGTGCAGACAACTATAGGGGAGGGCTCCTGGCTGATCACAAGCCACACGGCCTGCAACTGCCTATTGGATGCTCTTCCCTTCACCATCTTCCATCCACATTGTCTCAGTCTTAGGATGGAAACCTATGGCCCTCCATTTTGGGGGGTTGCCCACAGCTGGAGCTGTCTGTGAACCATGCATCTTTGGGTATAGGGGCTTTTCCCTCCTGATAGGGACTCTCTGCTACTAATGGTTCAAAAGCAAGTTCTTCCTGCTTTTCACTAGTATATGTCACCAGCCCCATGACGCATTGGAGTTCTTCACTCAAGGGGTTACTAGAGAGGGCACTAAGCTGCTGTAGATAAGCACCCCACTTGGCTAGTGTGGGTGTTTGTGTCACACCACTCCTTGGTTTTTGCATCCAGTCTCATACCCATCCCAAGGTGGGATAGGTGGTTATTACCTTTATTGGAGCCATTCCAGTGATGGGTTCTGTAGCCAGCAAGGCGTAATACACGGCAGCCAGTTGTTTTTCTATCAAAGTGTATCGTACCTCTGCCGCTTTCCAGAGTTGTGACCAGAGTCCAATGGGTTGGCGAGTTCGTTCAAGTCACTGCCAGAGACCCCAGCCATAACTGTCTTCATTCACATGAATGTCTAGCTCACAGGGCCTTGAAGGGTCTATCACACTCAAGGCCTGCACGGCCTTGACTGCCCGTTTTTCTGTAGTAAAGGCAGATGAACATGTCCCAGTCCCACCTGACGTCCTTCCATACCAACCGGTATAAGGGCTTCAGAATTTGTGCCAAGTGCAGGATAAACACTCTCCAGAAGCCTAGAAGACCCAGAAACTCCTGTAGCAATGCTACAGTTGTGGGGGCAGGAAAGGCCTGGACTTTATCTATAATTGCTTCTGGGATAACTTTGGTCTTACCCAACCAGACGACCCCCAAGAATTTGACAGACAAACCAGGCCCCTGAACCTTGGTACTGTTCACAGCCCATCCTTTCTCCTGTAAATGTTGCAGTTTAGGTGCTGCACCTTCTGGATCTGAAAGAGAATTGACGTGAGCATGACATCATCAATATAATGGTACAGCCGCATGGTTGGCGGTTTCTCCCATATAGCCAAGTCCTGGACTACAAGTCCATGACAAATGGTGGAGCTGTGGAGGTATCCCTGTGGGAGGATGGTCAAAGTCCATTGTCATCCTTCCCATGTGAACGCAAACTGTTCCTGACTTTCCTGCTCAATGTCAATGGAAAAGAAGGCATTAGCAAGATCTACCACATAATGATATGTTCCTAGTTCATGGCTGAGGGTATCCATCAAGCCTGAAATAGAGGGGACAGCAGCATTCATAGGCGGTATGACTTTATTCAGTCCTCTGAATAAAGAATTGTTTACCTCTCCACAGTTGTTTACTAATCCACAGTCATATGCCAGGCGCTATCTGGCTTTTTTACTGGCCACACTGGGGAATTGAAAGGACTATGGGTGGGCTTTATAATACCCACCTTTTCCAGCTCCTGGAGAGTTTCTCCAATCTCTTTATGCCCTCCAGGCAGTTTGTATTGTTCAGTATTAGTCACCTGCCCAGGCACAGGCAAAGCTATGGGCGGGTGCCTAGCATGTCCCCTCAGAACTGCCTTCACCACACGTACTCTGTCTGAACTCACCTGCAGTGGTCTTCAACCATAGACCCTGCAGGATATCAATCCCCAAAATATACTCAGGGATAGGAGATATATACACAGTATACTCTTTTGGGGGTACACACCATATTCCCAAAGGGATTTGGGCTTTTTTCACTCTGATAGTCTTCCCTTCATATCCATCTATGATAGTGGGGGTCCCAGGGAACCGTTCAGGGTCACCACGAATCAGTGAACATTCCACCCCAGGGTCCACCAGAGCTAGGACACGTTGTATGTTCACTGGGGACCAATGGATAGCTATTTCAACATGTGGCCTCCAGTCCCCCCCGCCCCTGGTCCCTCAGGGCAGATACCTTGACCTTCCTCTCAGTCCAACCATGTTCCCCAATCACCTTCCTGTGTGGGCTCAAGTGAGGTTGGCTCGCTCTCCAGCAGGAAGTCTTGCAAACACACAGGCCGGACTCATGGCTCTGTCTCTGATCTCTGCCTCTTTGGTCTTAATGGCTGGAACTGCTGCTCTGGTTTCAGCTGCTGCCATAGCTCTAGTAAGATCCTATTTGACTTCCCATCTAATTTCATTCCATCTGCTCCTGCCCGTATTAAATCAACCCACATCTGCGTCCTCGTAACCTTCATGGGGCTCTGTAAGTTCTTCTTGTGAGCAACAGGTCTTACTTATTTCCGAATTCTCGTGGCTTCAGCCTCTCCTAAGTCTGTTACTGTCCTTGTCACCTCGCTTATGGGATGCCCTAAGTGAGGGAAAAGAATGGCCACTAGAGACCCAAAGAGGGATGTAGGAGCCGTTTGAAGTACAATATTCCTCATCCCAGTAGTGAAAATCTCTTCATCTGGGCCATAAGTCTCTGGACTATAGATGGCATTTCTCATGCCTAGCTCTCGTAGCACCTGTTGGAGCTCAGCATATGTCTGCCATCTAACAGGAGAGGATGGTAAATTACCCGAATTGAGCCACACAGCATGAAGTACAGCCATAAGCCAGTCGAGGAGGGAGTGACTCCTGGGGTCTCATGTGCATTTTGTAATCACTGCCTCAAGGCAGGCTGCACTGTCAGGGAAGACAGCTTTCCCATCTCTGACCCCGACAGAACAGTTCCATCCACCCCTAAGTCCCATAGACGCAGGAGCCAAACTGATATTGATTCTGAGGGCTTCTGCCTAAACCGGGAGCCCAAATCCACCAGCTCAGCCTGAGTACAGGGGCAGACCATAGAGTGCTCCACGACCTGGGGAGGGGGCTGCTCCTCTCCTGGGGGAACTTTCAGCTGCTGGGTCTTTATTTTCTTTACAACCACTGGGCGTGCTTTCAATACAGGAGGGGCCAGTGCCTCCGGCACCACTCCTTCATCCTTCCCCAGCTCCTCCATTTCTGGGGCTGATGGCACCTTTCTCTCCCCTCCCCCAAGTGCCTCCTCTGCTACAACCTTTATCTTTTCTAGTGTACCTCGCAGCAATGCTCCCTCAGTATTCAGGTCTCTTACCTTCAGCTCAATGCTTCCCAGCTGACGTTCTCATGCCACCTCCGCCTGTGCTTCCCTCAGGAGTTCGTCTTTTTCCTTGATGGCCTCTTCCTCCTTCAGAACACCTGGCAGCACTGCCATCTCATTCCGTAAAGAATTGTTTACCTCTCCAATGGCACCTTGCTGGCGGCATTCTCATGCCATCTCCTCTCACATCAATGCCTTTTCCTTTTTCAGGGAATCCACAGAATTTTGCAGCTTGCGTTCTCATGCTGCCATTTCTTGAGTCTCTTCTGTAGATTTTTTTAATACTATGAGAAGCAGCCAACCCACAGTCCCTGCTGCCTCATGGGCACCCTGTTTCTCAAAGGATTTACTTACTATACCAAGGGCCACCCCTACTGCCTCAGGTGTCACCTCCACTTGCCTCCCTCCAGTCCTGGGGTGGGGCCCAGTCCTCTAGGAGGCAAGCCACCTCAGACCACATACCCACTGGGGGACGATCAACAGTCTCCCCATTCACAGGGGCAGCCCACTGAAGCACCCCTCCCATAAGGGAAGCCTGTCTTTTTCCTTGGTCAACAATGAACCCTGCCAACTTTTGCCAATTGTCTTGCCAATGGGTTTCAGCCCCAGGCAAGTTCGCTATGGATTCAATGTGACCAAAGAAATTGACAGCAAAACATTCTTTAGGGTGAAAGGGTTTATTACCCGGCTTGTTCTCCCGGGGCGGTAGGTCGAGCACTAGCGTCTCTACATCCACCCAGAGCACAGGGCCGAGCTCTCTATATAGTGCAGTAATAGCTTATTGCCTAAAGGTGTGGAAGCAGCAGCCTGGCAACAGGCCAGTTACATCATCAGGTGGTTTAAGTTCAGTGAAGATCCTGGCCATAGGAACCCTGACTTCCCCCCAATTTGTATCCTAAAGGCTTCTGTTACATCACTGAGGGAAACTTCTGAAAAAAATTAATAGGGCTTTACAAGTTTCAGCCAAACCTTTTTTTAAAAATAAAAAAGTTATAATTTGGGGTAGCTGTAGGTGATTTTTTTCATGCACTTCAGAAGTATTTTATTAAATAAGAGACCTGTTGGATCAACAATTAGAATTTATTTTGCATTGTTTCTTATGATCTCATGTCACATGTAACATCAACTTGGCATCTTCCTCCCTAAGAGATTATTTGTTATCAAACTTGAATGAGATGCAACCAAGAGGACAGAGTGGGAAGGAAAGAAGCAGCCTTCTTTAGAACATTCCCATTCACGGCTATGGATGTGTGTTGCCTTCTGAATACCCTTCGACGTGTCAGACTACTCAAGGTAAAGTAATGGCTGTGACAGACTGGGGCATTTATTTTTTATTTGGAGATTTAATTGACATATAACATTCTATTAGCTTCAGTGATTTGATATTTGTAATATACTGAAAAATCACCACCACAGTAAGCCTACATGTTTAACTAGGATCTTTTACTAGGATCCCTGGTCATTACACTCTTGGTTGTATTCAACCCTCTAGGTTTGGTTGTGTCTTCCCTTCTTCCAAACCCTGACTAGTCTAAGGAAAATTAGAATCCCCTGGATTTATTTTCACACTGACACAGTGGGTGGGGGTAAAATTCTAATTCAACTGGTCTAGGGGTGAGAAAGGTCAGTGGAAAACATGTTAGGGTGTTGTGTCCTATGCTGCACCCCAAACAACCCCAGATGGGCTCCACCTGGGGCCTCTTGTTATATTGATAAATTGTCCTTTTTAGGACAGTTGGGGGGAGGGGTTCTGTTTCAGGTTGCATGTCAGGGGAGGAAGAGGGTGGACCACACCTGTCTAACTCTCCTGGTCACTGTTGTGCCCTGGACACCAAACAAGAGCACTATGGAAGGGGGATCTGCAGGCAAACCATTTATAATCAAAGGGCCCTTATCACCTGGATGATCCAGAAGCACTGGAACCAGGAGCCTAAAGCCCCACAATGGAATCCTCAGTCCCACAAGGAATCCTTTATGAGTAAAAAGCGTGCCTGGCTGATGGGGATTAATAAGGGGAAACAAAAGGGGAGGGGATAGAAGCCCAAGAGATTTTTTTTTAAATACCAGTTTCTTCTCCTACACGAGCAGTATGAATCTTGTTATTCCAAGGTGGGGGGTGCTGACTGAAATGTATAGTTTCAAGGTAGGACTTGGAAATGGATCAAGTCTCACTATGGCAAAGTGGGGTGTGTTCTCCCAGCCTCTCTGCTGGACCCTGGGCTCTAGGAGACACTGTATCTTGAGTTGGCAATTGTCATTCTTCCTCTAGCCTGGGTTTCTACGTGCCCTTGGCTGAAACACTAGCTGTGGGACTCAGTACAGAGGAGAATCCCAACTTTATCTGGAGTTACCATGTGAGGCACAGCCTGATAAAAAAGAAAAAGAGCTACCACAAAAAATGCTCTTGTACGTCCAGCTGGTCAACAATTCCCTCCTTCTTTGCTGTGCCAGCACCTGTTGGCTGAGAAGTGTGCAGGGTTCTCAGGCTTGCGTGCCCACACTGCCACCCTTCCCATCCTGGCATCCACCTAAGCCCCACCCCAGGAGACCTCTGTATCACTCATTACTTCCTGCCATCTATGACCACACAGCCTTGGCAGTTAACATCAAAAGCAAGCACATGGGGAGAAAAGAAGGCACTAAAGCTGGGGAGGAACAACAAGCATAGGTATGTTTCATGAACTTTTTTGCTGATCCCCAGGTGCAAAAACCTTGGAACATCACATGTATTTCAAATTTTCATCTAAGACGGCTCATCTCCTTTCTCCTAGAATGGCCAGCTGAAGGAAGCCCCCTCTGCCTCAACTTCCCGTCCTCCTGTTCCAGAGACACACGTGAAAGCCACACCTCCGGACCCCTACCTGCTATCTGCAAGCAAGCCACACAGGAAGTGTGCAGCAAGCTCATCTTTTGCAACTTTGCACAGGGACTGAGCAAGGCCACCAATCTGTTCAGTGTTGATGCCTCATCATCTACATGGACCACTTTTACCTGTTTACCTAGACTGAGTTTCCACCATCTTTTTCCTGTTTCCTGAGGGCTCAACAACTCAAGGGTTGCAACTGCGTGAATGTTTAACAGCACCCACAACAGGACTGGAACCAAGGCCAGAGGACATCTGCTTGCTGACACATCCCAAACCACCAACCAGCTGTGTGACCCCAAAATAATCACTTGACCTCTCCAGGTTGTAATTTATATGTCAAAGAAGGGAGCTGAGTGGGTGTTTTCCTAAGATCCTTTCCAGTTCTACAAGTTTATGGTCAACTTGCACCCATTTTACTCTGTGGGGAAAGAGCAATGTATTTGCCACTTCACAAAGGCAATTTCAATGGACCAGGGCCATATTGTTGCAGAAATGATAATACTAAGACCAAGCATAAACAAAAACAAAAACCACCACTGAGGTTATTCCCAGGTTGTACATTTGATCTACAAAGTTGATGAACTAATCATTCTGAATTTCATAGCCACTTGACCACTTTCCAATATATATAACGACACCCTCTTTGGAACAAGCTTTTTATAGCAGTGCCCACTGCATTTAATTATAGCCAGAGAGCTCTGTCCACAATTATTAGTGGCCTCCCTGACTCCAGCCTAGACTGCACCCTTTACTAGTCTTGACTAGTTTGAATTTACCACCAAATTACTTCATCATCTCTTTGCTTCAAAAACCTTAAACAGCTCCACTCTACCTAAAGAACAAATGTCCAAACACCCACTTTGTTAGCCTAGCACTCAGCAGCCTCCCAAATTTGGCCTCAGCCACCTCAACCTGCTCTTATTTGAGCTACTCCAGCATAAACCTAGAGTTTCCCTGTCTGTGGAAGAAACCTCTGGACATGAAATACATCCTATTTTGCCTGACCCACCCGTCTCCCCACAAAATACCACTAACCATCCACATCTGAGTCCTCTAAAGCTCAAGTCCTACCTTGTTGTTTAAAGTGAACTCCCCTCTGACTGATGTAGCAAGAGATTTTAATGTCTTCTGTGCTTTTCTCTATTGTATAAAAAGATTATGCTTATTTTAAATAAGAATAAAAGTCATTCTTTTAAAACATGAACTCTCCTCACAATATTTGGAACAAAAGAGTCTTTCGATATTACTATGTTACTAAACACATTGTAAATGAGAAAGCTGAGTCCAGAGAAGGCTGACATCTTGCCTAAGGTCACACAGCAGGTTAGTGGCAAAGAAGGGATGGGAACCTAAGTTTTCTGACTACCAGAATTCACTACACATGGCAACTAGGTACCCATCCTGTTTGCTACTTGGGAGCTTCTAGTGTTGGGTGTATCCTGTTTTCACAATAAACAGAGCTGTGTGCTGCACAGACCAGGTATTCCACAATGCTGACTCACCCCCACCCCCCAGCTTTCCCTCCTTTAATCAAAAGACTTAACTTTATGCCAAGTCTCTAGGATAGGTCCTGACTCATTTTACAACCGCACCTGCACCCTGACCCAACTACCTCCAACTAAAGTGGGCCTCTGCTTTCCTTCAGACCTTCCACCAATTCACCCTGGAGTGGGAAGGCATCCTCTAAATGTGCATTCCCATAGAATGACCACACTTATGTTCTTACACCCAGAAAGGTGCTCACAAAGATTCCCAACTTTCTAAGTCTCCCTAGGCATTGTATTTTTTAATGACTGTGAGTTGAGAAAGATACATGACAAACATCCACCATGAATTCTGTAGTGTTTTAATGAGGTTGTGTTTTTATTATTCTGCAGATGAGCTATGTACACTGCAAGAGAGTAACAGATATGTATGGGTGACATTATGTATTTGGTTCATAAACACTTGCCATGCTTATGGGTTTTCAGCCACTTATTTGGGAACTGCTGGGTGGTGGCATCAGTTAGAGACTTTAGATGGAGTATCTAAATGCTTGGGAGTGGGGTTAGGGACCTTAAGTCTTTTATCACCTTCCTGTGAAAGAAAAATATGACAGTCTAATGAAGACACAACCAGAGAGGGTTTATGGCCACCTCATTCCAGATTTCCCAATGCATCTGCCTCCATGTTGGAGTTATTACAATTACAGGTGTTGGTTCATTTATTGTACTTCTTTTGGGGGGTACAAAGGGTCTTTCACTTCAGTCCTCTCATCTATTTCTGGCTTTCCTAGAAATGCAGCCTCAAGAAGAAAGCCCCTTTCTGATTCATATTCCAGTCTGTCCCCAACCTCTTACCAGGAATTATCTCTAAGAAGTAAGTGCTGACAAGTGATGGGTAATTTGCATTTTAACCCTATTCAAATTTAGGTAAATGGTTTAATACGCATGCTAATATTCCATCATTATGCCAATTAAGGAAACTATTATGTTAAAGTGTTTAATCAGGAGAATTAGGGAGAACTCCAGACACCTAAAATTAACCTCTAACAGTCTTGACGTTCATTTTATTTAAGTGCAATTTGCTAAGCTATAAGCAACTCCCTGCTTAAGACTTCTGCTTAGGCACGTGGGGATTCCTGATAAGACCTAAAAGCAATTCATTTCCTAACTAGATTGCTGTCTAAAAGAATAAACACAAAGGGCTGCAATTTAAATACAATCAAATCCCCAAGCAGTCACATTCCAGAAGACTTAAACATCATCATCTTGGTCCCCAAGAACAACAATGCTATTCGCATCAGAAACAACACAACCACTTCCTCTTTCTCTGACCTTCTCTGTTTAATTACTTCCTGTGATTTCTTCTAGAGCTGAGTGTGCTTGCTTCCCAGGGCAGCAGGCTTTCTATACAAGACTGACTTCTCTGGAAGGTTCAGAATGCCAGCTGTCAGACATTACACACCAAGTGCTGGCATTTCTGTTTCTTTGTTAATGATAGATCTGTTGGGCCTCCTGGCATTCACCAAGAACTTTTCTGAAGCCATAAGGAGAAAAAGAAAAAAGGAAAGAAAAAATTCTTTCAGCACGTTGCCATTGAAAATCAAGGTATACCTCAAAGCTGGAAGTCCTGCCAGGGATGGGGAATGGCAGGTGCTTCATATATTATCTCTTACAGTGTAGAATAAGCACCACCTTCTTGGCCAATGAGTTTCTAAATGCCAAGCATGTGAAGTGTTAAAAAACAAACTTCATCCAAGTAAATTTGAAGATCTAATTGGCTTTATTAAGCAACTCATGAATTAGGCAGCAACCTCCCTGGCAAGCAGAGAGATGCTCCGAGAAATTATACAAAATGGAAGGTTTTTACAGACAGGAAGGTGGGAGGAAGTTATAAGTAAAAGAAAAGAAGGCATCAGTTCTGTAAGGTCATTTTCTTTTAGAAGAGCCAAGGGTCTTAAAATGCTGATGATCCCAGCTTCTTTCAGAGAAGATAGAGAGGCTCAGGTGACAGATTATCGTATCAATGATGTGGACCAGAAAATTCCTGATTGACTACATTTCTGGGGGAGGTTGAAAATAATTGGGTTTAAGTATTAGGCCCTGGTTTGGTAACTTGGCCTAGCAGAAGTGACGTCATGTTGGGCCTGTGTCTTCCATTTACCCAAAGTCAGCTTTGAAACCACAAACCTGGCAGCTGTGAGATAACTATCACAGCCACAGATAGGCGCTTGCTACTCCAAGTGTGGGCCACGCATCAGTGGTACAAGCAGTACCTGGAAGTTTGTTAGAAATGCAGAATCTCAGGCCTTACTGAATCAGAATCCTCATTTTACAAGACTCCCTATGCACCCTCAAGTTTGAGCCTCCTTGCAAAACAGCCAGGCTAAGCCACAGGTCCAGGAGAATACAGTGCTTCGTTAGCCAGACAGCTCACACACACTTTCCACCCACGGTAAGGTGGCTAGTTCTCTTCCCAAGAGATATCTGAGAGCGGCTCTTTGTATCAGTACAGTAAAGGCCACCTTCAATGAACAGGGCTGAACAGGAAGAAACATGCAAGGAAGAAAGGTCACCTCGGTTTTGAGGTGCTTACAAGATTCTAAGTGAGTTCTAACCGTGTTCGCTCAGCAGTAATATAAACTAAGCTGTACACAAAATATTTTATAGAAGAAAATGGAGCTTCTTCATAATGTTGTTTTACAGACGTGAGATTTGAAGCCAGAGGACCTGGATTAAAATTAACAAATCCAGGGGGGATGGGCCAAATACGTGAAAGGGATAAAGAGGGACAAACTTCCAATTATAAATTAGTCACAGACATGAAAAGAACAGCACAGGGAATATAGTCAACAATGTTGTAACAACTTCCTATAGTGATAAATGGTTACTACATTTATGGTGAGTATTAAGTAATGTGTATTAATTGTTAAATTACTACGTTGTACACCTGAAACCAATATTATATATCAATGGTACTTCAATTAAAAAAAAAAATCCTGCTCTGTTTCCTCAGACAATATACTTAACCTCTCTAAATCTTCTCCCTGCCTGTAGCTTGTGGACACAATTGTCGGGCATATTCCATCCACATGTGAGTGTGCAAGTGCATGTACACACAATACACACACACTCACCCTAAAAACAATTTGAAGAACTTGTTAAGGGACTCTGGAGAGAGTATGCAGCTCTGTTCATGCTCTGGATGAAGAGATATCCCCCACACCAAGTCTGAGTACCCCAATTCTTGCAGTTCTAGGAGGTACCCTGCAGAAGGAGGGGAAGGAAAAGGAAAACAAGTCTGGCAGTCATTTAGTTAGTCAATCATCAAGATGATACTGTCCTTATACCCTTAAGGCATATCAAAGAGCCCAGCACCCTACAATGACAGCTCCCTGTGGACAGAGACTCCCTCTGAGTGGCTCTGGTATTGTCTGGCAGATGAAGTGTCTTGATACAACAGGTGCAGTAAAAGTGAATGGCACTCGACAGCTAGTCAATCACCTCCTTTCCTTGAGCATCAACCTCAGTTATTTATTTTATTCAATAAAATTACTTACACATGCTTTGCAATTAGGATCTAACTACGTTCTAAATAAAGATCTTTAGATTCAAAATCTACCACACTCCAAAAAGATACCTGTAATCTAGTCTCTTCTAGTTTTCCTTGCCATAAAAGACATCTAAGAATGGGTAGTAAGGGCCTCAAAGCTGGTTTCTAAACAGCAGACTCCTGACCTGAAACCTGTTCACACACAAATTAATGAGAAGGCAATCATTTCGCCTTCAGGGCTAGAAGTAATATTGGGCAAGTGCCAACCATCCTGGCAGAGCAGACCTGTTTGGGAATTGGAGCCTGAGAAAAATCACAGATCTGATTTAACTTATTAAGAAAAGGAGAGAAGTTCAACTACTATATTAACACTATATTCACACTCATGCAGCTTTGAAAGGTCTATAGAAATGAGTAAAATTATTGGGATACTGATGATTAGATTAAACTGGTGGCCCAGCATTCACTTTATTCCTTGGATGCAAATATAAAATGCAAACACAACCTGGCATGCAAGTAGGCAAAGAAGTCATAAGCCAACTTACTCCTAAGAGAACCCTCAACCCCACCCATTCCCTCTAAGCCTACTGGTTTTTATTTTTAGAAACAATCTGAACACTGCTGGCAATATGCTTTCTAGATAGGGATGGCAAGAGAGCCAAGGATGCTACTACAGGTAAGAACATTGACAGCGAGAGAGGAGACAAGCTACTAGATTAACACAAATTCTCAAAAAGCACAGCCAACTAGAATCATTGCATAAAGGAGCCAATAGTCAGCTGGGCATTACTGATACAGTGTCAAAACTAAGGTGCTATCCTAGAGGGGCCTGCCTACCAGGAGAGCACTGGAAAGCCAAACAAAGAGCAGAAAAGGACTTCTAGGCTCTAATTCTCCTCCCACAAATCCCCTTGAGCAACTATCCTAAGCATAAAATGAGAATCTTGTTTCTTGCCTGGAAAGGCCTCGTAAATTCTGAAAACAAATGATACCTTGTTCTATGATGTGAGACTTACCAGAGGTGGATGAGGGCTATTGAATGCTCCGTTTATCAGGTGCTGTGCTGAAACCCTTTGCCTTCCCTATCCCATTTCTACTTTTTAATGGCCTATAACGTAGATAGTAGAATGAACTTAGATCATATTAACCCAGGGCTCATGGCTTAGCACACTTGCCAGGGTCCCTTATCCAGTAGAGGGCCAAAGCAGGATGTGACCCCCAATGTGGATGTGACCTCCACTACCATTATGCAGCCTGCCCCTCTTGGTAGTTTTAAAAAGCAACCTCAATATCTTTTTGAATGTAGGTACAACATAAATAATTGCTTAAATTTTCATGTAAGGTAAAATTATTTTTCAATTAATATTTACTTAAACTACATTGGTAGAAAGCCTACTACGGACTCAGCACTCTGCCAAGCTATGGGTAGAGGGGTTAATAAGCTATCCTTCCCACACCGAAAAGGGCAGATAGGCCAAGCTTCTCTGCCCATTCGCAGGGTGGGATGCAAACACAAAATAAACAGCGCTTATCTGAAAAATCAATAGTGGAGGCAAGAGCCAAAGCAATGCAGTGAGAAGAAGAAACACAAGGAATAAATAATGAACATGAAAGGACAATGCTGTCATTACGAGATGAACTAGGAAAGACAATCAAAAAACTTACCCTGAAAATTAATCTTTAAGCATTTACGAATGGACTACAGGGAATATATCTAAGAATGAAAAAAAAAAGATTTGAAAAATCGTTATTTTAGTACATAGAGGAGCTAAAGCCATATGTTTTAGAAGCTGCCCGCCTTGTTCTAATTATCTTTAATCACAAATGCTAACTGCTTGTGAAGTCAAAAGCCATTTCTTTACCTCTGCCTATGTGCAAGTAAACATTAAAAAAAATTGTTTTTAAATAAATATTCAGCTACCCTTTCAGAGTAGTGTAAAAAAGGTTAAGTACACTATCATGTGCACAATATGCCACATTTGAAGATATTATTGACAAATTACCCAAGAAATGAGCAGTTATAAAACAATTGTTCCATACTTTAGCCAACTCCTGTGCCAGTTAATATCAACTATTTTCCCAGCCTGACTTCCTTTTCATGACATGGAACACATGCCACATGTGGTAACAATCCTTTACGCCTACCTGGGAAGCATTACAGAAAATGCATTTTGCTCCATAGAGTACAGAGTGCACTAGTGCAAAATATTCCTTCTATTCCAGCAACTAACAGCACTAGAAGATGCCTTTTAAAATCATCAATGTTCTAGCCTTACATATTGATTAAAAAGGAAACACTGACAAGACTAATGACCAAGTTCATCAATATGACTGGGTCTTTAAAAACAAAAAGCCCAATTTCCTTAAGAAAAAACAAACCCAAACAACCACATACACCAAAACTTCCTGCTCGGTCTCTATTATCATCTTGCTCAGTTTCTGAGGATTTTGCTGTTGGACCATGTGTCTGTGCTCGGCTGGTAACACAGGAACCATGCCAGTATTGGAGTTCATCAGCACAGCTGTCCCCAACTTCAAGTGTTAAGACTCCATCAGAACCCTGCAGCTACTGCAAATTGTTAATATTGTGATTTCTGCAGAAATTCTCCTGCAGAGGGAGAAGCACAGGCCTTGGCTTACAGCGCTCAAGATCTGCTTCCCAGTTCCCAAGAGTGACTGGAATCAAAATCGTTGTGAGTTGTCAGTCCCAGATCACCACCACCAGATAGTTCTGCACCCAATTTCCACAAAACACACCAAGGGATTATGTGAACATGAAACTTCTCAGAAGGAGACTATACACGCCCTCCCAAATACAATAATTATAAATACTGCATTAGTTGGCAGTGCTGAAACAATTTAAATTAATTAAATCCATTTTTAAATTCAATAGACGTTTATGAAACAACCACAATGTAGCCAAAGGTATTGGGCCAACAACTAGAAAACTGAACAGTTGAGAGGTAATCTTAAATCCAAAAAGTTCATATTCTGGGTCTCTAGCTGGGCATAAGCCCAATTCTAAATGGTGGTAACTGCCACACAGTGTGGGGAAAAAATGCTACAGAGTCCTCGATTTTGACTTGGAGAGTGTGTGTGCTGGGGGGGAACCTAGTTGGACCTCAGAAAAGTCTCAGGGGAATGAGCAAAATTTCATTTGCTGGAGCAAGGAAGAACGAAAAGGATTTCAGAACAAAGGAAAAGTAAGCAGATTGAGCTTCCTTTAGAATAATTTTAGATAGTTTAGAATAGCTTTCTTGTTTGTACTGATTCATGTTTTATGTATTTTATTGGTTAAAGAAACTGGGAAGCAGAGGGCATCAGTTATACAGAAAGGAGGTAGTACTTGCTAATATCCCTGTGGAAACAAACCCAGCAGATGCAGGTTAAGTCAGGCGCCATCAACAACTAGAAGTCAGGCCCTGAGGTAGGCACTTAACTTTATTACTTTATGCAAGGACAGTGACTTTATACAATGACGATGCCCAGCTTACAAGCGTGTTAAGGTCTTTCCAAGTGCTTTGTTTGCTTTCAAGATTTTCTGATGAACGGACCAAGATTCCAATTCTGCTTAGTCAACTTCATGTTTTTAACACTTAAGGATTCTATTCACATACAACAGAAACACATCCCCTTTTGAACACAAACGCAAAGAATATGAATCAATACTTGTTGCATGGGTCTAATTTCCACAGCTGTTATTTCAGTGAATGTAGAGCTAACACTCCAGGAATAACCAACACTGAATTCACACTTCTATTATCTTAAGGTGTATCACAGAATTCTCAAGCCCAAGTTTATTTTAATTCACTTTAATTCAGTATGTACCTCATAGCATTTTCAGGGAAGATAAGGGAAGTGGAAAAAATTACGGCAATGACAGATTGTCATCAGTTCAGAAGAATTAGGGACAGAATGAGTGGCAGAAACACTGTGAGCTCTAAAGTCAGAATGACTAAGGCTGGCCACCCTCTCCCCATCAGAGACACAAACTCGCAGCAGTTGAAAACACTGTTCCTTCCTGAAGCAGGCTGCTCGGGTGCTCAACTCCTAGCACCTTCAGCTACTGATGACCGTGGGCAATTTACTTAACCCCTCTGGGCCTCAGTTTCCCCATCTGTAAGTGGGGGAGGTAATACCATCTAACTCACAGGATTGTTGAGAAGACCAAAGAAAAAAACTACTACAGAATATGTTTGCTGCTTCGGAAAATAACTACTTAGGCTTCCTTATCCGTTAAATGGGGTAATACTCCTTTGTGGGGTTATTTGAAAATTAAAAAGCTAAAAAATCAATCTCAGTGCCCTGCAAAGAGCAACACTACACATCTGTTTTCTGCTTGGTGCTGGACTGTTTTATATAGTCTATCTCATTTAATTCTTACAGCAACTCCTTGAAATTAGTAATATTTTTGCCTATTTTATTCACTCAGATAAAATGGAGGTGAGTATGCAAGTAACTTGCCTTGGACCAGAAAGTAAGCAAATGACTAAACCTTGAGCCTTAAATATATGCTCAATGTATTAACCCAGGATCTTTGGCTCCTGGCTGAAATAACCAGTTTAAGAAAGCATTTTTCAGTTAATTGAGACTATTAAAGACATCAGGGAATTATTCTTAATTTTGTGCAGTGTAATGACAGTATTGTGGTTTCATGTAGGAGTATTTCTTATCTTTCAGGAATAAGCTCCTGTATTTGGATATAACAGTTCCGATGTCTAATTTCTTTGGCAAAAACAAAAAACAAAACAAACAAACAAAAAAGCCTTTTTTTTTTAATGGGCTACCTCTCAACATTAGAAAAAATATGACTCAAGGTGACACTACTAATCCATTCTTAGCAAAGTGTGTGTTGCAGAGGAAGAGTTCATAAGAACAAGTTAGAAAGCTGAATGACAGCCCGTTGTCTTGAGTTACAGCTCACTTAAGAAGGATTTCTTCATTTTGTCTGTGAATTTCCAATCATCCAGTCATAAACAGATGCTTTAAAGATGCTGAAAAAATACATGCAATTAAAAAAAAAATTGTCCACTCCTTTGTGTAAAAGACCACTTTCAACAGTTTGCTGATGTTCTTTACTTTTAAATTTTTATTTTTAAAAATCCATAGAATTGTAAAGCTTAACATACATTCTTATCTGGAGCAGAATCAAAGGAAAGGGAGCAGTGTATTTTCTACATGGAAGCTATTTTTTTAGGACCATTGGTGAAAGGGCCAGACAAGTTCTCCTGAATTACCATGTATTTATTAGAGGTGTTTTAAACTGACATGGAAGACAGCATTAAAAGGCAAAACATTTATTACTTCTTAAATTAAGCATGATTTTACCAGTTGCAAGATTCTGACTTATTGTACTCTCATGCTAATGTAACATACTTATATATCTGTATCATTTAATACAAATCCTAAATATTTGTGGGCTTTCAAGAAAACCTATTTTACCGATGGCACAAATACATCTCCCCTAGGTCTCTAGTACGATGTCACTAATTCTCTTAAAGCAACACAGTTTGCCTACTTCCAGAAGGTATCTGAGGGACCTCAGACATAAAACCATTAGAAGAGAAAAGAGATTAAAATTCATATAGAGAAGGGGTAAAAAAAATCCAGCAAAAACCTAGGCTAATACAGCTCCCATAAGCCAGGAGTCTGAGCTTCTAGACAGTGGTAACAACAAAAAAAACAAACAACAAAAAAGCCATCCCAGTAACCTCCCTAACTCAGAGAGAAACCTTCTTCCTGGCACTAACACTTAAAAAGAGTTTTTCAGATGAGTTATTACCTAAAAATGTTGAACAATATAATGGACAGTGTCCACAAATGGCAGTTTATGGCCCATGTAGCCTGTTTTTTTGCCAGACATTTCATGTCTCATGCCAAGGTCATTACATTAAAAAGTAATCCCCAGATGGCCATTTCTGCAGTGGGCGAAGGCGCCAGTTTTCTGATTCTCTAACTGAAACCAGAACCTGTCCTCAAATATCCATTGTCTCAACTGGGCCTCTGACAGCAGAGGGGGCAGACAGTTCCATGCTTAACTGAACTGTTCTGAAAGCCTGGAATAAAGGTATTTATTTCTTGCTGGTGATCCGACCGGAAATCCCTTTGCTTTGGATACCAGATGCGGTAGGATGCAAAGTTGATGTGCACTGCCCTGAAAAGGGAGAGGCCAGGCCAGTATTCCCAAGGGATGGAGCCAAGGAACCCAATGTGGGCCTGTGGAACAAGTCTCCTGAATCGCGAAGCATGGCAACCATCCCTCCTGGCCACTACTGCTATTCGTGTATGCAGAGGCAAATGGGGACCCATAAAAATACCTAAAACTAACTAGTCAAGTCTGAAAGCGGGCAAGGCCCAGCAGCATTTGCCTTCCTCTCTGTATTTAGGCCCTACAAGCACAATTTGTTTGCATTTTACCATTTTGATACAGTACACGAAGGAAAAGCAAGATGCCTAATATAGAAAAAACAGTAGATATGGTATGACTGCTGCGGCATACACACGAGGAAGGATCCTCTCTAGCTATAGGTGTCCAGCAGGCTAGGGGTTACTGCTGTCAAAACTCCCTGGGGGACCCACAGGAGGAAATTCCCTTTCCCAAACAACAACACTCTCAAACCCCCTCTTGCCCTGCCTGGCAACAGCAGACGCCAAAGGATAAAGGGGCTTTTTTTTTTTAAGTGAGTAGATTCTTAGAATAGTGCACGGCATTCTGTCACCTGCTGCAAGAGAAGCCCTCCCGTCGCCCAGCCCTGAGTCACTTCCCCTCTCTGCATAGAGCCTCAATGTTCGCGGAGGCAAGACCCAGGCCTCGGGAGCCGGCTGCTCACAGCCTCCCAAGCCCCCAGACACGCGGGGCCTTTCTCCCGGGCTCGTCCCCGTGGCTACATACTGGCCCTTCGCGCCCCAGTCCGCGCGCCGATACCTTGGCTAATGGCAGCTCTGAATGAAAAGAGCCGAGGCAGGCTCCGGATTTATGAATGTGCAGCGGAGGGGAGGGATATCATGTGACAATAAAGGAGAGCGTCTTATTCACAAAAAAAAAAAAGTGGCTGCACAGCCACTGAGCAGCGGCGTCGGTCGCGGTGCGGTGACCGCTCGAACCCGAAGCCTACCACCTCAGGCGCCGGTGTCTGCAGCCCTGCTTCCCTTGCACCCACGATGGGAAACGCCTCGGGCGTAGGTAGAAGAAAGCCGAATTGGACTCGGCGGCCGCGAGGCAGGAAGGAACCTCACCTTGGCCCGGGACTGGAGAAGGGCACCGGTCCCGCGGAGGACCGGCTGGTCGGTCCGGAGTCCCTCCGGCGGGGCGCCCCAAGCATTGTTCCCCTGGAGCCCGCGGGCCAGGCTCGCAGGCCTGTGCACGCGCACGCGCACACACACAAATACAAATGCACACGCTGGTACACACACATACACTGGCCCGCAGAGCGCTGCCCGGCACACTCCCTCCCGCCCCAGCCGCACGCGACTCGGATCCAGCCCCCGAACTGCCCCGACCTCGCGGGGCGTCCGTCTCGGGCCAACAAGCGCGTGCACACACTCTCACAAACGCCGCGGGACCCCTCGGGAGGCTCCAGCACGCTGACCCGCGCGAGGACCCGGACGCACGCAGACCCCTCTCAGGCTGCTCTGGTCCTCGCCTAGATCCGCCGTATTTTTTATGAATGAAAATGTGGTATGCAAATGAGAGCGATTCAAGAAAACGAAATGGCGGAGCTTGGGCCCCAGTGGGCTCCAGAAGGGACTGCAGGGCGAGCGGCGGGGCAGGAGAGTCACAGAGTCACCACGGTGACACCCACCGACCCCAGGAAGCCGGAGAGGGGCTGTCAGGTCTTCGGCTCCGGCTGCCGAGGATTTCGGGGTGGGGGGAGAGAGGGAGTGTTTGAGTTCCCGGAGAGGGACCAGGGACCGCCCCGAGGTCACCCGTGCGCCCTTGGCCCCCGCAGTGAACACCAGCCCGCTGACCCAAGGCGCGCTGCCGCCGGCTCGCAGCAGTTTTTGCCCCCTCCTCACTTCCACAAGGGGGAAAACCTCGCATCCCAACCCCAAAGGCCAGCGAGTCGCGGGCACAAGCCAACTTCACCCAAGGAGCGTCCCCGCCGGCGTCCTCAGGCCCGGCCACCACGCTGTCCCCGCGGGACACCCTCGTCCCACCCCGCGGCCAAACTTACTCGTCTGGGTGTGTTTCTTCGGTCATTTTCCTGTTCACCTAGACGCCTGTCCCGCGGCGGGCAGCTTTGCTCCCTTCATCTTCCTGTCTGCTCACCCCCCTTCTTCACATCTCCGGAGATCGCCTCATTTGGCTGGGATGGGGGGGGCGGCTACAGATGAAGGGGGCGCCGCAGAAGGCTGAAGGGGAAGCAGGGCGACCGGAGCGCAGGGTGAGGTTTGGGGGAAGGGGTGCAAAGGCAAACTGCGGGGGAGTGAGCGCCCCAGCGCCGAGGGACTAGGCGGGCAGGGGCTTCGGGGGCTCAGGAGCGGGCGGAGGGGGAGAGATTTGGGCCGCAGACGGCGGTGGGGGAGAGGAGGAGAAAAACAAGCGCGCCGCGGAGCGGCGGGGACCGAGAGGAGGAGGAGGAGAGCGCCGGCCGCGCTTCGGGGCTCGGTCCCAGGTCGCCCCCCGGGGGGCCGGGCCAATCACGGTTCCCGGGAGCGGTTGGCGGCCGGGGGAGGTGCGCCTGGGAGGCAGTGCAGGGCGCCCCGTCCGAGCCCCATCTCTCTACTCCACCGATTTACTCCATATTGGATTCTCACGGCCGCCAACAGGAGGAGGAAGTAGGGCGGAAGCGATGACGTCTTCCCAGCGGCTAGAGGTGGTGGAGTGCAAAAAGCTTCCTACTTGCGACCGAAAAAAAAGGATTTGAGGGGAGGGGGTGGGAAACTTTGTCCCTCTTACTGAGCATGCCCGGCTTCCTTCTCCCCGCGCCCCCCTTCCCGCCTCCCCGTTCCCCAAGGCTTCCACTCCCAGAGGAGCCTTGGAGCCGGGTTGTTTGCGCGGCGTCTGTCTGGCTCCAGATCCTTTTCCGTCAGCGCTCCGGGTTTTAAGATCTCCCATAGAGGGGGGAGGCGGGAGCCGGGAGCCAGGCACTCGCACACATCTGGCTCGGGTTTGGTTGCCTTCCTTTTCCAAACCCCTGGATTAAAAATGTTGGTGGGGGGATAAGGAACGGAGACAGATTATTTAGCAGAGAAGCGGAGGAGTGGTCGGGCTCATAGGACCAACTGCCACCCAATGTGGGGCGGTAAAGTGGGGGCGGCACAGGTGCCTTTGCCAAGATGCTGAATGGCAGAGGCTTTTCAGTTTCATGTGAATCTTGGGATCTTTTTTGCCTTGCTAGGGGAATAGGCATTTTTAAGGAATCATTTGTACATAAAAAATAAAAGCCAAATCCAACACAGCCCAGAAACGTTTGCATTTCTGTAGAAATGAGCTTTCCCGGGTTAAAAGTTAAAGCCCAAATGTGTTTTTACAATTATTCAGTAATCTCTCTCATGTTGGTGGAGGATGGCCCTTGTCCCAGGCCCTTGAAGGTCAGTTACTGGGCCAGAGGTTGCAAGCCCTGTGGACTCTGGCACAGCGCGATGGTAAGACGGAGAGCTCCTCTAGTCCAGCTCCCGCTACCTTTGTCTTTATTTTTCCTGCCTTGGCCTGGGACCACCACCTGGGTGGGCGCATGCGCCCCAAGCAACACTGTCTGGGAATTGGGCAGGGCTGGCTTCCTGGGAAAAAAACCTGCAGTTGGGCTCAGGTCGTTGCTTAGTTTGATGCTCTGCTATTGCAGTCTTGATATTCTTTATAGTGTTAGAATAAGGGGCTCCACATTTTAACTTTACAGTACGTCCCACGAATTATGTAGCCATTGGATATTTCCTTCTGGAGACTTGCTAGGGAGCAAGAGATACAGTCCCCGCCCCTTCCTGCCCTCCAAGCACAAGAGGCTTTTCTACCCTACACAGAGATTTTAGCTAAATAGCAACCACTGAACAAATAAAGAGAATATTAAATATATGCCTCAAATGCAGGATATCTAAAGGGCATATGTATGCGTTTGAAGAGCCATAGTGCTCCAAATATAGTAAGAGTTTCACCTTGAGTCAGGAGAAACTAGTGGTTTACTCTAGGCTTTGTGCTTATCACAACCGTGATCTTTGTGGATGTGGATTGGGGGTCACCTACCTTTGATGCTGAGTGCTGGTGTGGTGGTGAAAAGGGGACTAGACAGATGAGAACACCTAGGTTTTTTCTCCTAGCAGCTGAGACCCTGACTGAGACTTTTAGCAATTCTTCAATTTCTTTATAAAACAGGGATAACAAGGCCAAGATTGTCTTTCTGTTTTTGAGGTCATTGAGCATCTAGGAGAAAACACTGTACAAAGTAAGATCTCATTGTTCTCTATATCCCCATAAGGCTAAGGCATCTACCTTCTTCTCACCTTTGGCCGCTGTTGCTTTTCTCCTGAAGGTGCTAAAAGAGATCCCACTCAGTCATTGCCAGACTTCCAGGAACAGAGACTTTGTCCATGTCAAAATTATCCATGCAATGGGCATCTCTGCTATGCCCTTCAGTTTCAAAGTGCCCAAATGGCAAGGTGACAGGTGAGGTGATTAATTTCTGCAGGTAGACAAGCTGAATCAGTGACATCACCACTTACTCTCCAGCTCTCCACTGATAGCAGTGCATGACTGGCCCAGCACAAGGACCAGGCAGCCAGAGGAACAAAGGAACACATTCTAAAGTCCAGGAGTCACCAGGTCCCCACTTGGATGTCTTGGTGCCAGACTCCAGCAGGTCCTTAGACTCTTTGAACCTCGGATTCAGTGTCTGTAGTGCCAGAATACCGACAACATAGGGTTGCTGGGAAGATTAAATGACTATACACTGAAGGTATTGCATCAAGCACACTGCAAGTAAGAGATTAATGGCAACCCTTTCTTCTCTTTAGCCAATTGGATTACCAGATGCTCCCCGCTCCGCTCCCGGTCCTTCACAGCCCTCTTAAGAAAATCTTCCAGTTGTCTTCTGCTTTGTTCATCATCCCAAAGGGGCCTTTTGATGGAAATGTTCCTAGGAAACCACCTCTTGATCTTCCCAACAATTGCTAGTTGGGGCTTCTGTAGCTCCACAGAATAAATCGCGATATTGGGAGAGTAACTCAGATGTTTATTGATTTGAGCATCATCGTGTTATCAAACTCTGCCAAATTGTTACCAGAATAGGGAGTTTTACGGATTCAGGGCTTTAATGACATTGCTGAAAGATGTCCCATCCCTGTCTCTGTCCCACAACCAGCAAAACGGGGCATCTGAACACCATCAAATCAAGAGTGTCGACTCAGAGCGAGAGCTTCAAAAGTAATTTGGACTTGCTCACACAGAAACCCATCGGAGCTAGCTGCCGGACTCCCACTTACCCGCCTCTCAATTCCGAGTCCCAGGCAGGGAGCACCCCCACCCGGGTTCTTCCCGCCGGCCGCCCGGAAAGCCCGGAGCGCGGAACTGGAGCGACCCTCGGCGGCCGCGGGACGGGCATGCTCAGTAGACCCGCAGGTCCTGTTTCACTCGGAAGCTGGCGGCGGCCCCTGCCCCCTCCCGCCCAGCCTGGGCGCGGAGAGAAGCCGACATTTTATCCTCAGCAATATGCTCTCTCTTGTGTGTCCTTCGCCCTTTCTCTGCGTCCCCCCACTCCTCACCGGTCGGGGTCCGGTAGGGCCGGGAGTGTAGATCTCCCCGGGGAGCGGGGGGTGAAGAGGATCAGATCAACCACTCACCTCCCTCCGCGTGGGCGCGCGCGGGGAAGGGGGTCATTTGGGGAGGACTCCACTGTGCTCTAAGGTTTGGGCCACACGGCCGTGGCCCGACCCACAGAAGCCCCCCACTGCCGCGAGGCCTCCACTACCCACTCTGCGAGGCGCGCGCAGCTGTGCCCCTGCCTGTCCTCACCTCACCCCACTTCTGCCCCTTCGGTATTTCTCAATGACCGGCGCTGGGAGGACACTTCCGACGGGGGAGGGGGCGGGTATCATTAGCGCTGGGTTTATCAGTTCCTTCCGGTCTGCCGGGAGCCCAGCCCTGCGGCTGCTGGGCCGCGCTTCGGGCGCCGGGTGCCTTTATTATGTTTAAGTAAGCGGTGGTGTGTGCCAGTGAGTGCCAAGTGAGTTTGTAGCCCAGCTGTCTCCCCCAAGACCCGCTGGCAGAAATAGAAACCCAAGCTCTCCCGTAGTGAAGGGGATGATGCAAACTTAGAAACTGACCCGACGCCCGGGAATGGTGCCACATACACCCCGCCCCCACCCCCGGCGCGTAGGGTCCCTGTCGGGGCTTGAATGGCTGGAGCCAGATTGCATAATCTGCACGGTATAAATAGCCGGCGGGCGGGCGGCTGAAGCTCTCGCTAGCACCGATAGCGTGCAATGCTTCCTCCCCGATGCTGGGCACTCCCGGGTCTTTTTCTCTTTCAGCTGCAATGCTGGGATTTTAAGTTGCAGAGATGAAAGTGTTGTCCCTGCCTCCCTCCTCCTTTGAATTCATGTGTTATGAATGAAACGCCAACCCTGCTGCTTCCTGAGGTGCTGCTCCGCTTCAGGTTGGAGAGGCTCAATGTAAATGCACCTGTCCACCAAAATTTGTGTATATGTGCGCCTGGGGCAGGGGAGGGAGAGAAAGCAGGCAGTGATTGACAGCTGGGAAACCTTGTCGAGAAAATGTAACCGCTTAGGGTTTGCCTCTGGAGTTTCAGTTTACAACTCAACAAAACCTCAGTCCATTTTGGAGTGGATTATGCAAAGGGTCTTTCGACTGTGGCTGCCGCCTCTGCAGAAGTGCTGTTTCAGAGGCGCTGGTTCCCTTTCCCCTCTGTGGCAGCAAACGTCCCCGACTCTAAGAGCCCTGGGGACCTTTGAGGTTGGGGAGAAAGCTAGTGCAACGAACCAGTTTAGCCATTCTGTAGTTCTAGAACTCTATTTAGAAGGCTCAGCTATGTCCAAAGCCGAGGGAGTAGAAGAATGTGTTTTTTTCAACAAATATTTCACAAATATGTGGTCATTTAAAAAATGAAAGTATACAGAGGGTTTCCCCCCCTTCTCTTAAGCACCAAGTTTCAGTTGATTTTCTCAAAATAAAATTACCAGTTCTTCACAAATGGATTTCTGGCAAGTGAAAGGCTAGAGTCAAGTTCATTATTTTTCAAATTGGATGTTCATTGCTACAATCTGCATTTAAAGTGCAGCAATGGGGATGTTGCAATGGGGACATGTGTGGATGAACCCAGGGTCCTGCCCTCTAAGGGTTAGGCCAGGTCAGGTCAGGTGGGGCAAAAGGGTACCTGTTTGAAAACATGGGGTAAGCAGAGGAGAAAGCAGAGATCAGGGAAAGGAAAGAAGGAAAGCCACCAAGAGGAAGGGGTGTTTGAGCTGGAGCTCAAAGGAGGAGGAGTGTGAATAGAAAACTGGAAGTGGAGGGGGCTCTGGGATAGCCCACTGACCACAAAGCCCTGAGGTGTGAGGCTGAGTGAGGGAGAGCTGTGGGAGCAGAAAGGCCCTAGAGAAGGGGAGGAGCCAGCTCAGGAAGACCACCCTGGCCAAGTTAAAAGAGGTTAGACTATGTTAGTCCTGGACCATTTGTAGTTGGTTCACAGCTGATCTTTGTGCATTCCCAGTTCCTAGCAGTGGCCCCATAGTTATGCAAATGAAGGGCAAAAGTCCATTGTTCTGGGATTTAGGAGGGTATAAAGCCAAATTCACAAACTGATAGCCCCTGAGCCAACTATATGGGCCCAGGCAAGTTTTGTTTTGTCTGCTATTTTTTTTTTAATCAAGGCAACAGTTTAAAATCCAAAATTTTTACATAAAAATCAAGATTTGTGGCTCCTCCAGAAAAAACCCCAAAGATGTGGTGACTATGAATGCCCAGTTCCTGCTTGGTAACAACTGATTGTTGCTGAGTGGTGGCTGTCCTGTCTGTCAGGCCTCTGGCTTCTGAAGGCATTTGAGTTTTTTAACCTCTGACATAAAAGAACCTTTTGTGACTGGATCAAGGCCCCGCTCTGAGACCCCAGGTAGGCAGAGCTTGTCAGTGGGTACAGCAATCTGTGTGAGGAGCCCCAGGCTTCTTGGGAGGAAACACACCCACCCCCTGTCTCCTGCCCCATGACTCTTTATTGTAGTTCAGCCAGGCAGGGTAGATTCAGGTGGGCTCAGCCACCACTCAGGAGCAGGAAGCAATGAAGCCCCTAAAATAACAACACTTATCCCTAGCTCAGGCTCTGTTTCCAGGGAACCTAACTTAAGATAACTAGGCTCTCTGCCAACAGGCCCAGCTGGGGGTTCAAGTGACCAATTGGAAAAATCACCAAATGGGATCATGTTTGTACCCCAGATTTTGGGGCAGCTTATACAAGTTACATAACCAAACGGGGAATTTAAGCAGGCAAAGATAGACTTGGATTTACATTTTTAATAGATTACTCCCATCATGGAGGATGGTTTGTAGGAAGCAAGGCAAAGAGTGGTTAGGAAGAAATTTTCTTCTTCCATAACAGGAATGACAACACCTGACAAAGCACAGTGGCAATGGCTATGGAGAGGGAAAGCCAATTCCGAAGACCCAGATGGGGTAGGAATGACTTGGCTTTATGATTACCTATGGGGACTAATGGAAAGGTTTGGGATAGCTTCCAAGTTTTTGACTTGGGAAATTGGATGGATTATAGAGTCTTTAACATAATTAGGGTAACAGATGGGAAGAAGGAGGAGGGCTTGGTCACCCAAGACAGACACAATAGACAGCTGCCAGCACTCAGTTCTGGGACCCACAAAATAGGTCAGGAATTGAAGGATCCAGGGGGGTCAAAACAGAGGAAAGCAAAACCTAGAGAGAGAGGGAGAGAGCTCCCTGAGGACATGATTTGAGCAACTGGGTTCAACCTTGCTTGAAGCCTGAAGATGATCGATCTGGACTTTTAAGGTTGAGTTGGGCTTTTTCTGTCACTTAATAGTCAAAAAAATTCTAACTACGAATACAGAAAGCCATATTTTGGAGAGTGAAAAAGATCGAAAGGAACGAAGAATTGGAACATAAGGGGAATTTGAGAATGTGTGTTTGCAGTTTAACATAGGGGCATGGGGTCAGTGCCAGGGAGTTTCGTAGAGATTCTGATTTAATAGGACAAACTTAGGAAGTTAGTCAACCCTTCATGAGTTTCACCTAATGTCTTTGTGGCCTCAGCATCCCACTGTTACCACCTTAATTCACATCTCCAACTCCCTTCTCTCTCAGCATCATGCCTCACTTTTACTACCTTTACTACATCCCCAGACCCTTTCTTCTTGAAAGATCATAACTGAGAAAGGAAGCTTAATAATATAAGAGAACCAGAGCTTTTAAGAAAATGAAAAACATGTTTGTGGCTCCAATAAACCAAAAGTTTTACCCAAGCCCTTTGGAATGGATAAAGAGAAAAGAGGAACAAAAACTCAGTAAGATATGGCTGTGTACCAACCCACAAAAAATTTTGTGCCTTGAAACAATAAACATCTTATTATTTCTCATGAGTCTGTGGTCTGTCGACTCAGTAGCTCTTCTGGCCAGTCCGCTAGAGCTGGGTAGTCTAGGGCAGTCGCTCATACATCTGGTGATTGGCAGGCAGATTGGTCTAGGAGGGCTGAGTTGGACTAGCTCATCTCTGCTCCACGTGATCTGTTATCCCCCAGCAGGCCAGCACAGATAAGATAATGTGGTGGTGTCAGAGTTCCCAGGTCAGCAAGAGAGGGCAAACCCCAAAGTGCTTGCATTTTTCAAGCCTTTGCTTGTGTTACATTTGTTTATATCCCATTAGCCAAGAAGTCACACAGCCAACCCCGAGTCAAGAGTGAAGGACTGGGAAATAGACTTTCCTCCTTATTGACTGGAGTGGCAGAGTCACATAGCAAGGTATATGCACACACGGATGAGAGGAAGTTGTAACTATTTTTATGATCTATTTCAGTTTCTAACTCAAATTTCACAATTATGAGATATTTGTAATAATATACATTTATTACATTTATATAAGTATATATTTATGTATACAAATACATGAAATGTAGTATAAAATATACACATATACCATATATACATATATGTATCATATTTTTATATAAGCACATATTTATATGTAGGTGTCCTATTTATATACAGAAGTACTATTGGTAGAATTAACCTCTGCCTTTATAGTCACTGATTTATGGCCAAGTGACCAAAACTGCTTAATGTTCAGCAGATTTGTACATGCTATAAAACAGTTCTCGATAATTTAGTGAATAAAGAAAAGACCTCATGAACTTCTTAATATGCTTGCCCTTTTTTCTCAGCATCAAACTCCTCTCTCTTAAAATAGGTATATTCCTAAAGAGATCTGGGCAATTAAAATATTTGTAAATCAAAGTATACATATAAAAAACACCAGGGACATGTAACTAAGGTTGCTATAGATTGAATAATTTGGAAAAGCAAATAATCACCCACTAATGTGTTCATTATATTAACTCAGATTTCATGTACAGTTTGGGGATTAGTTAAAGCCAGGCTTGCTTGTGTACTTTTTTGATGGTGGCAGAGGAGCTGCTCATTGTGGGGGAGGTGATGATGGTGATGGTGTTGATGAAGTTGTTGTGAGGTGGTGATAAAGGTAATAGTGGTGATGGTAGTGGAGTGCGGTGGGAGCAATTTTGGAAATAGAGTGGTGGAGGTGGTGGTAGAATCTCAAATAGAAACCTTCAGCTTGCTGTGAGAGTTTCCCTGTGGTCCTCTCGCTGGAGCCCAGATGCACAGACAGCTGGGCAAATGCATTGAAGAAAGGAATAGAAAAACAAGAGAAGAAAAGCAGATAAAGTATAGGATGAGATGCCCTGCAGGCCAGGCAGTTTCCCATGGTACCAGGAGGGGCACCGAGGACCCTTCTTCCAGGCCTCTGGGGTGAAGGGGCGCGGGGTGGGTATCACTTCCTCCAGGGAGGCTTCTTTCCTCTCTGCAGCTGGGCTTTGTGCTCTTCCCATATACACCCTCATCTTCCTCTGTCCTGGCCTTCTTCTCACCTTTTGTAATTGTGTATCTGCTTATCTCTATTTTCTCTGTGTTGAACAGTATTATAAAATCATGGAGTACAGTTGGCCCTTGAACAACATAGGTTTGAAGTGTGCAGGTCCACTTACCTGCAGATTTTTTTCAATAAATACAGTACAGTACTGTAAATATATTTTCTCTTAGGATTTTATTAACTCTTCTCTAGCTTACTTTATTATAAGAACAGTGTATGATAAACATAACATACAAAATATGTGATATTTGGCTTCTTATGTTATTGGTAAGGCTTCCAGACAACAGTAGGCTAAGAGTAGTTAAGTTTTTGGGGAGTCAAAGTTACATGCAGATTTTTTACTGCAAAGGGGTCGGCGCCCTTGACCACCATGTTGTTCAAGGTCAACTGTACTTCTAATTATGCTGGTAGGAGGCCGTGTTGCTTATACATGTTGTAGCTCATTCATGATTAAGACTTGCTTTTAGCTTCCCAAAGACTACTCAGGGATATACAGACATGTCTTGCATTATGGCTTATGTTAAATTCTACTGGACATTGCTGGCATACAGCAATAATTGTAATTCCTTTCTCCAGTTCTTGGTTTAGGGGTGGTTTTTTCTTTCAACTGAGTACAGTTTTTTTCCCCCATTTTTCCTTACACTGAACTGTCAGTGTGGCCAATAAAATGTAGGAAGATGTCTGCTAGGGAAATTCTGGGAAAGATTTGAGTTCCTGACAAAGAGAGAGAGATGGGGTGATGGGAAATGCCCCCAGTTCTTGCCTTCTGAGTTCTTACGGGAGGCAGTGATGTTCAAGGCTACTAGGAGGGGAAAGCCAAGAAAGTCAGAGAGCTAACTCAGAATGCTGAAGTTGCTGAGCTACTGAGTTAACTAGACTTGGAACCCTCCTATTTCTTGACTTATGTAAAATAGCAAATCTTTATTGTTTAAGCCACTTTTTACCAGTGACTTGTTTGTGGCCAAACTAAGCGAGCCACATTGTACTCATTCACTGTATGCCACCGCACCCCTGTGTTAAGTAAATTCCAGTGTCTCAATGGCAGGTGCCTGGTTGGTTTGCCACCTTAAAGAAGACAACTAACTAACAGAGTTGACTTCTAGACACATCTCTTTCAGATGCCATCTGCTGACATTTGCGGGCTGAGAAGTTTTTTTGTTATTCATGTAACATCTAAACATTGGACAATCTACAAAAACATAAAAACCTATAGCCTCTGTGTGTTCACATGTTGTATGTAACACGTGGTAGTGAAAACTCAAAGGTTTTGTTCCACAGTTATCTGTAATTAGAAAAATAATCCCTATCCATTGTATAAACATTTAAGTCCAAAAGAGTATGCTGAAGAAAATAATATTCTGGTGACTCCACCACCTAGATATGACCCCTATTGATATTTTAAATGTGTATTTTATAGAATTTTCCTTTATTTTAATAAAATATTACACAGTGCATATTTTAATAAAAATAGAAGCACACTAAACATATTTTTCTATACTCCTTTAAAACCTCGGTTATACTCTGCATGTGTTCAGATATCTCATATGTTTTCCAGAAAGAGGCTAAGAGTTGATATCATGCTCTTTAGTCTTACTGTACATATGTATAGATGTAAAAATAGTTGGCAAATAGTTTCATATAAAATGTTTTATTCTGTGCTCCTGCTGTAACCCATTTAAATTTCTGCCTTAACATGTATGACAAATATTGAACCTATTTGCTCAACTAGCTTTCTTTACCAACTAAATCATAAATTCCTGGAGGGGATGTGGAAAGCAATGACCTAATTAAGTTCTATGTACACATATCTATAGCTATCAGAATGTTTAGTGCATGCAAAGTACTCAGTAAATGTTTATATAATGAACAAAAAAATATGCTTGTAGAGTTTTGTTTTGCAATTACCATAAATATTCTGTAGGCAACTTTACACTGCTGTTTGCATTGAATTCTCATTTCAAACCAGCTAAGATCACACAAATGATTAAGATCACAAAAGAAACAAACATTACTTTAACTTCAACATCATCATAAATCTTTTATAGATTTTGGACTCGAAGATTCTTACTGAAGTTTCATCCGTTAATTCTGGACTTGATTTTAAAACAGTGACATTTTACCTAACACCGAAGAGCTCAAGGATCAGCAGAAAAATCTCTGAGATACCCTAATATTTCAATAAACCACATATTTTTGGTTAGCACATTTAAAAAAATTCAGGTAGCAGACCAAATATGTTTATTTTTATGTCAATACTTGCCATTACATTAGCTGTATATCTCTACTTTCCTATCTTATCTTTCCCAATTTCACCCCTCCTAAACCTACCATAGTGTAGTTACTCCTTAGTCAGGCTACATCACCAGATGGCCAAATCTGACAGTTTCTTCAATATTGATCGGTCACTTAACATAGCTAACCACTCCCACCTTCCTGAAATTCTTCCTCCTGTGGCTTCCATGACCCCAACTTCTAGTTCCTCTTTACTGCTCTGTTTATTCATTTATTCAGCAAAAATTTTACTCAGTACCTGTGTTAAGTATTATTGTAAGGGTGTGCAATAATATTAATAAAGCTGGCATCTACTGAGTGCTTACCAACGTCCAGGCAATGTTTTTAAGTTTTAAACATTTTACATGTATGAACTCAATCTCACAAGAGCAGAGGCTAGCAAACTTTTTCTTTAACGTAACTGTTTTCTTAAAGGCAAATATATTTTGAATATAGCTGGAATATAGCAGGAAGTGGCCATAGACGATACACAAATGAATGGGCAGGGCCTTGTTCCAATAAAACTTTATTTACAAAACAGATGGCTTAATTTGGCACAGAGGCTGTAATTTGCTAACCATGCTCTAAAATCTAAGTTCCACCCAGACAGGAATCTTTGTTTTGATATGTAATAGGTAGTCAGTAAATATTTGGTGAATGAATACTCTTCTTCTAAGATAGGAACTAGTCTAATCTCCATTTTACAAATAAGGAAACTGAAGCACAGAGGTTGAGTAACTTGTCCAAAGTCACCAACTGGTAAATGACAAATCCAGGATCTAAACCCACACAGTCTGGCATCAGAGCCTATACTCTTAATCAACACACTCTGCAGTGGTGGCTCAGTGGAGAAGTTCGGCAGCTAATCCCAAGGGACTCTGGAGAAGTTATTTTAACTGGTTTTTGAAGGATGAAGTCACCAGGAAGAAAAGAGGAGAGGGGGAGGCTTTGCATTCTAGGATGTAAAAACTGCCTGTATATAAAAACAGGTGCCTAGTACAAAATGGCATTATGAGCCAACAAAGGAAGAAAGTTGCTTAGGGAATGTATTCATTTTTCAGTGATTCACATGTCCAGACACAGGGTTTGAGGCGGTAAGTGGAGGAGTAAGGCTAAAGAAGTGTGCTTGGGGCCTTGTATGACATATGAATACACTTGGATTTTAACTTGGTGGCAGATGGGACTACTGAAGTGTTTTGGGCATGGGAAAGAATGATCATATTTGCATTTTAGGTCAATTTTTTAAGTTACATTTTATTTTAAAATTAGATGATACATGCACTGTACAACATTCAAGAGCTGAAAAGGTTGCCCTCCTGCCCACCTCCAGCCATCCGGTTCCTTGTCCCAGAGGCACCCGCTGTTTGCAGTTCGACCACTTTTCACTTATAGTGGGAAGAATGGATTGGGCCAAGTTAGCTGGATGCCCTATTAATTAATTTAAGTTAATTTAGTCAGTGAAATAAATTAGTGAGCTGGTAAGTTAATTTTTCTCTGTAAGGTGGATTAAAAAGAAAAAAAGTTGAGAAAGACTCCTCTACAAATAGTTACTCTGTTAATCCTCTTCAAATGGCTCAAGTTGATTGTCCATCTGTTTGTGCCTATGTGCTTAACTGATAATGAATAATGAGGCTAGGATGGAGGATAGTTATCCACATGGTACATGATCATAGAGAAAAGGCAACGTAACATTTTGGTAACAAGCATGGACTGCTGAGATTAGGATCCTGGTTCTCCCATTTGTTAGCTGTGTTACCTTCATCTCTCTGGGCCTCTCTGCAAAGTGGGGATAGTAATGGTACCACTCTCCTAGTAGCTGTGAAGATGGCACTCAGTGTACATTAGCTGGTGTTCAGAGTTGGAAGATAAGAGCTTCAAAGGAGAAGGGGTTTTGCAAGAGGGTGGAAGAGTAAAGGTTTAGAAGTAAGATTTAGGAATGTGGAGAATGTCAACACCACTTCCTATGTCTATGGTTATGGGGCATGAGAAAGAGTAACCTGCTTTCTAGAATTCAGCAAAGGAAGAAAGTTCCTTAGGGACTACATTTCCTTTGCAGGTAAGGTGAGAGAAGAGCTCACAGGTTAAAGGTGAAGAAACATTTATTTACAATTGAATGGAGGTTCCAGAGTACAGAGGAAAAACCTGAGAAAAGGGGCAGGAGGTGGAGAGAAAGCCCAGAACAGGAGGGAGGGCAGATTGCAGATTTGGGTGAGGGAGAAGAGACCTGGCTGGAGGCTGGGCTACTGCATATGACAACTCAGACTGAGCAAGGCAGGGTGGGAAACTATGAGTCATCCATCCAGCTGCCCGTGTTTGTAAAGCCCATGAGCTAAAAATCGTTTTTACATTTTTAATTTTTTTAAATGGAAAGTAATAATATTTCATGATACATGAAAATGGTATGAAATTCAATATCAGTATTCATAAATAAAGTTTTGTTGGATCATAGCCCTGCAGATTCATTTACATATTGTCTGTGGCTGCTTTCATACTACAGTGGCAGAGTTGAATAGTTGAATAAAGAGGGAATGGCCCACACCTCTGAAAACATTTCCAATGGGGCCCTCTATAGAGAAAGCTTACCAGCCCCTGCCCTAGTGATGCCAGGGTTCTTGTTCACGAAGCCGAAGAATGAGCTTCACAAACACTCAAGGTAGGAGAGCAAGGTACAGGCTTTTATTTCGAAATAAAGTGAGAGGAAAGAGCTCCTGGCTCACACCAGGAGGGGACAAGAGAGCCTGGGGTGGTGCATTGTCTAGGGGATTTATAGGCAGTTGAGGATTTTTTGGAAATTGAGGGCTTAGGGTGTGGACTTGTACCAACTGCCCTGCCCTCAAGGTGGGCTGGGTTATTGTCTGTTTGCTAGGGCTGTTTACAGTGAAGTCACGGGTTATGCTGAGATGCCCTTGCGGAACACTCAAACATTCCAGGCGAAGTTGCTCCTGGCCTTTTGACCTTTAACTGATTTCACTGAAGATGTCTATATTC
Organism: Smutsia gigantea; assembly: GCA_032199065.1. Taxonomy (NCBI): domain Eukaryota; kingdom Metazoa; phylum Chordata; class Mammalia; order Pholidota; family Manidae; genus Smutsia; species Smutsia gigantea. The sequence goes on along the minus strand of JAVSCE010020747.1, from coordinate 50,505 downwards.
CTAGTCTGGTATCTTTACCCTAGAGAGTTAGTGTGACCTTGACTTTGCATAATGCTGAACACAGAGTTTTGATAGGGACTTTACATTGTTACATTGCTTTGACTATAAATATCCTGCCTTGCTTTTTTCTAGAGGCCCTCACGCTACTCTGACTACACCCATGGTCCCTGTCTCACTAGTACATCATTCACAGTCTATGATATGAATGGCATTCCCTGGGTCTTGGTTCTAGTAGCACTCACTGTGGATGGTCATAAAGGATTACAGGGAGGAAAGGCATGGATGGAATTACGTGGCCTCAGGGCTGTTTTTGCCCGAGGGAACAAAGTTGTTCTATTAGAACAAAGCCAGACTGTCAGCCTAAATTCAAGCCACCAGCTCATGGCTGGTGAGGACCAAAGTTGGAAGACTCAACTGGTTTTCCACGTCATCTCCATTTTTCCTCTTGTTCCTTACTAACAGAAGCCTGATTTTATCAAGGTGATAATATGCCCTATTAAAATAACCACCCAAATAAAATACTCATCTCAAAGAAAGGTGCTCAAGAAAGGATGGGGACATGTGAAAAGGACACAGAAGTCAGCTACATGAGGCTCTTAATGGCCAATCTGTGACAATTCAAACATTAAAATAAATAATGCTAGTAATGGATTATAACCAATGACTAGAATAGGATTCCATGAGTCCATACTGAAACATAAGTAAGTGTAGGAGGAAGAAAAGTTCTTCTATATGGTAAAAGGCAGACTAATATATTATAGAATGAATGACAAAATTAGAAAATCACCATTTTGTATCACTGTATTATTGTTTCAGAAAGGATATGCAAAGTATGCTAAAACTAATTGGTGCAAGTTTGATGAGAGACATGAGATTTATAGTGTCTAAGCATCTCTCAAAGATTCTTACTAACTTAATTTCAAAGGGTAAAATAGTAACTTCATGGTATGGAAATCTGACCAATGCCATCTTACTACTACCTGTAAGTCCGGGGAGAGGAAATCCTGGGGCAAAATACCTCTAAAAACTGAAATCAGTTAAAGGGAGAAATAAAGTTTAAAATCCGTTTATTGCTTACAAACTGCATTCTGGGCCCGTTTCTCTCTTTCCTGCTCCAGCAGAAGCAAAACCGACCATCCCCGCCCCCCCACCTCTTAGGTACAGATAAGCCCTCCTTGCCCAGCTAATTATCCATTAATATGGAGATGAACTTTTCTCCACCCATGAGGAATGAAGCAAATGCACTAAAGCCATAGTTCTTTCCACCTCTGAATGCCTATTGATATGCAGATGTACTAAAGCCAAGTAAGATATTCTGGAAATATTACAATTTTACCCATACTACCTTAACCAAGTGATGAAAGTTAATATCACTAGTAATAGTACAAACAAAATTATGTGCCTCCTGATATGATGCTCTCCACATCACTTCTGTAATATTCTGGCCAAAAATATGTAACCTGAATCATGAGAAAACATCAGACAAACCCAAATAATGGATGTTCTACAAGGCAACTGACCTGTCAGGTCTTCAAAAATGTCAATGACATGAAAGATAAAGACAGTTTGAGGAACTTTCTTCAGTAAAGGAGACTAAAGCAGTATGACAACAAAATGCAACATATGATCCTAGATTGGTTCCTGGACTAGAAATAAAATACTTTTCTTTGTGATAAAGGACATTAGTGCGACAACTGGCAAGAGCTGTAGATTAATAGTAGTATTGTATCAATGTTAATATTCTGGTTTTGATCATTAATCTGTGGTTATGTAAGAGTGGGTCCTAATTTTTAGAGATGCAAATACTAAAGTATGTAGAGTGTGCATGAGAGAGAGAAAATGATAAAGTAAATGTTGTAAATGTTAATATTTGGAATTTGGGATGAGGAGTATATAGGAATTATTTGTATTATTTTTGCAAATTTTCTATCAGTGTGAAATTATTTGGAAACAAAAAGTTAAAAGAAGGAAAACACATCATCTCTCCCAGGTTCCTGGAGAATGTTATATGAACTCCCATGTGAATTATATGAATACGTGGAGAATTCATACATGAATATGCAATGACATATTCATATCCCCTATCCTGGCTGATGAGTTATGGTTTTTAGTCTAAGGGGTGGAGCTTCTCAAAAAACTATTGTTTTTCTGATAAACGGTGGGGGTGCAGGGGGCCTCACCAAATGTCTTTTGCCTTTTGCCCTTCCTTCTTGCTGCTTGGAATTAGGGCATAATGCCTGATATTGGGCAGCCATCTGGCAACCATGAGGACAAAAGGAACTACAAGAAGCATGAGTTTTGATGGATTCATTAAGCCTTGCCTGACCTGCCTTCTGGATAAGTTGTCTAATCCACTGTAGCCAGTTTTCTGTTGTATGCAGCCATATGTAACTCCAACTGAGCTAGAATGTCTAAAGATTCCACTGGTGTTTAGAATTTGGCATTTGTGTGGCTTTATTATATAGTGTTCTTCATGGACAACTGCTTCCAGTTGCCCTTTAAATGTTGATGTTCCCTAGTTCCTCAGCCTTCTCTCTACAGTCTCCTTCGGTTACCTCATCCACACCTATTTGTCGTTAAAACTCTGACGACTCTCAAATGTCTATCTCCAGCGTGGAATTTTCTCCTGAATTGCAGACCATACATCCACCTCTCTGCTGGAAACCTATGCCTACGGTCCATAGTTACTTCAAAAGCTATAAAGTTGAACTCTCTGCAGACACACACTCATGCACATGCACACAGGTATGCACAAATACATACATAGAAACACACACATTCTTTCTCTTTCTCTCTCTTCTTCACACCACCACCCAACCACTTTCCCAAGTCAGAAACTCAGGAGTCATCCTCTCCTCTTACTATTTTCTCACCCCCTACATACAATTAGTCATCCAGGTCTTGATGACTCTGTCTCCGAAATAGTTTCTGAATCCATTTCCTCTTCTTCATTCTCATTGCCTGGGTAGATGCCTCATCATTCTCTCACTGGAATTTTTTCATTAACCTTCTAAACAGTCACCCTCTCAATATCCTCTGCACCTCTAATATATACTGCTGTCCATTGTCTTTTTAAAATGTAAGTATGTTCACCATTATTTTCTACTTAAAAATCTCCTGTCACTTCAACTGCTATGGTAATAGTTTTTTCCCCCTGAAATTCCTAATATGGCATGATAATGCCCACAGAATAACCTTCTCTTGGCTGCCCTTCAGTGCCATGTCTCTATGAGAGAAGGACTGTTGACTGTGCTGGCTGGTTTGTTAAATTCCTAGGAAGCATCTTTTACCAGGTTCCCGTAAAGTAGAGGCTTTCCCTTGCTCCTGTGCTGTCTTACTCAAGGCAAGTTGAATCTCACTTTATTCCATGCCAGATGACCTGCAATGTTCTTTCATTTGTAGCAAAAATAGATTTTATATGTTGACTGAAATGAGGTGTTGGGGCCACTGTGTGCAGTAGTGAAGTTTGACCATTGCCTGAATTCAGTGAACAGCATTACATAGATGATATTTCCGTCTGTATATGATGGCCCAGGTGGGTGAGCCCTGATGTTTATAACACCACCTGGCTCCATACTGTGGGTCTCTTGTTGCATTGACTACTTTTAAGTTAGACAAGCCTGGGTTCCTGGAACTGTTCCTCCATTTCCTAAATCCAGCGGCTGCTTTTGGGAGAAATGGGAGAGTCAGTAACAGAACAGGAACCAAAGTTACCCAGCTTTGGAAGCACTGGCCATTGGCCTTATCTTTGAATAAATTTCCCTACTCTGTTCTAGAAAAATTGTTTTTTCAAAATCTAGATCAGACGAACCCATTTTATGCCTTCCCTCACCCAGACAGAATTAGACACTCCCCCCTAGGAGCTCCCGTGGCACTTACCACACTATAATGCTGTTATGTATTTGCATGTCTATTTCTCCACTTTTGGTGTCAAGCATCTGAACACAAATCATGGTCTTTTTTGTATGTCCCTCCATGAGCCTATGTCCATATAGTAGAGCCTGATGTGGGAAATAATAAATGTCTGTTGACTAATTAAATGAATGGATGTTTCTTCTAGGTTCTGGGTGAAACATTGTGGAAAAACCTGAGACCTGGTTACCATTCCCCATTTTTTCTTCCACTATAACTAGCTTTGTGACCACCATCTGTCACCAGCTCCTTCCTGTCATCAAATAAGTGAAGTGAAGGCAATATCACCTGCCTTTGAAAAATTCTTTTGAAAATTAAGAGACTTACTGATCATTACTGTAGAAGAGACTGCCCTTGAGTAGATAAATATATCTTCTTAAGGTCAAATCTAGAGGAGATAGACATCACACTCTGTGGAGTAAGGCTTCCTGGAAAAGGTGGAATGTCAGCTGGGCTCAACTTCCTTTGATGTTGGTGACCAATCTTTATCAGGAAGGCACGCCCTTTGATAGTGTTTCCAGGATTAGGGATGGAATTGCTTCATTGTCTGTACTCCAACTCACTTTGTGGCTCTAAGTAACCTAGCCCTCCAGTTAAAGAAGAATATAAATCTTTCACACAGATAAGCAATGCTGAAGGGAAATCTTTGAGGGGCCAGTGGTGTTTGTAGACAAGGCACCAATGGAACACTCATGATTTCTGCCTTCAAGCATCTAGAATCCAACTGTCTCTTATCACATCCTCTGTAACCCCTTGATCCAGGCTGCCATCATCAGTCGTTTGGACAACTGTAAATATTCCAAACTGGTCTTCCTGTTTCTACCCTTGCCCTCCTACAGTCTGTCTCCACACATATGCCAGCTTTAAGATTTTTCTGTTCCTTATTTTGGTCACATTAACTTGAAGAAGAACAGCTGTTTCCAAGGAAAGGGGGCTTGGATGAAAGAGTATGGAAGGAAGCTTGTGCTCACTTACAGGAGGAGGAAATGCAGGTTCATGCTGCCTGCCTACTTCACAGTGGGAACCTGTGGTAGGTAAATAAGTAACACCAAGGAAGCCTTCTCCTGTTGTTTTTGAATTAAAGGGTTATTAGAGAAGCCTCTGCTCCTTCACCCTTTCCCAGACTCCCCTCCTCCACATTTCCCACGCATTTCCTGAGTGTTCCCTTGCTGCAAACATCCCATCTCTCTGCCCCCTCATCTCCTTCCCAGCCTTTTCCTGACTCACCCCTCATAGTCTCTCCCAACCATGCGCAAATATCCTCTTGTCCATCAAAGCCAGCTCCAAACAATCATCAAAATGTGCCGACTCAGGAAAGGAGCGGGCAGCCAGCACCCATTCGGTCAGCTCCTGAGCATGCCAAATGTGAAGGCTGGCACTCAGTGTGTGTGATCTATTTCAGATCCTGGCATTTTTCAAGGGCCATCAAAGTCAGGAATGGATATACCATCTAGTCTTTAGTTTTCTTCCTCCAGTTTTTATTCTGAAAATTTTTCAAACATACATACAATAAAGTTTTATAAAAAAGCAATGAAATCTATGGATTTTTCACCTAGATTGACAGTTGTGAACATTTGCTTTCTCTATTTTTTTCTCTCTTACACTTTTGAGATTATCTATTCCATCCATCCATCTATCTATCTACACATATGCATATACAACAAATCTTTGAAAGTAAATTGCAGACAACTTGATACTTTATCCTAAATACTTCATTGTGCATTTCCCAAGGATAAGGACATTTTCCTACACAGCACAATCTCATTATCACACCCACAAAATTTAACGAGTGAAATAGTATTATCTAAAATATAGTCCAAAAATTTCCAGATATTCCAAAGACATATTTTAAAACCCCTCCCGTCCAATCCAATCAAGGATCAAGTGTTGCATTTTTGCATTTGGTTGTCATGTCTCTTTGGTGTCCTTTCATTTAGAACAGAGCCCTCACCTCTTTTTTTCTGTTTTTTGTTTTTTTGTCTATCACGACATTGACATTTTGAAAGAGTCCAGGTCAGGATCGGTCAGATTGTGTCCTTGTGATCAGACACTCTGGATAAACATTTTTTGGCAAGGATATTACATAGGGCATTCTGGGTATTGTGTATTGCAAATCATCAAGAGGTATATGATGTCAATTTGTCCCATTATTGGTGATGCTAAGTTTGACTACATGGGTTCAGGTGGTGTCCATCCAGTTTCTCTATTGTAAAGGTACTTTTTACTCTTTGTAATTAGTAAGGATAAAAGGGGTAATCTCCCAAGACTAGGAAATATCCTAGTCCCAATAATCTTTCGCCCAGTGGTTTCCAAGGAAAGAGGGACTTTGATGTAACTATTGATAATCCTTACTTAAAGCATTTATTAATTATATCAGTGGTTGCAAAATGGTTTCCTGATTATATCACTCCTACGTTTATTAACTGTCATTTATTTGTAAAATAAAAAATGCTTCCTCCTACCTTTTTAAAAAGTTTAACTCTGAGTTCTAGACTCTTTGTCTTTTGTTCAATGTTACAATCCTTTCTAATGGCCAAACTGTTCCAAATTTGGCCAGTAGAGACAATACCTTTAATTTTGATTATTTACATCGACTCCTAAGATTACTATTCCAAGGCAACAGATGTTTTCTACTACATTTTTTTTTTCGGAGTGGGGTTTGGGTTTAGATTTTGGATAAGAAATTTGAAGAGCTAACCAGGATTATATGTTCTGAGGTGTTTAGCCATTTGAGGAATTTCTAGTTGGCTTAAACCATATGCGCTCATAAATCAGAATAAAAAGAATAAACTGATTTATTTGGCAGGAAAAGATGAAGTCATAGAGATATTCTCAAAAACTACCGTTTTCATTGCACTGTGAAATCAGTTGACATTAGAAAATATTTTCTTTTAATCTAGAACCTTGCAGAGCAATACCAAATTTATGAGAGGCCATATGGGTTATCAAAACAGGACTTGTAGCTAGCTGTACACACCTGGTTCAAATCCCAGGTCTTTCCTAACTGTGTGACTATGGACTAATTACTTCACCTTTCTTACCTCAGTTTCCTCATGTAATATAATGGGGATACCATTTAACCATCCTAAAGATTTTGTAGTGATTAAAATTAATGTAATTTTAGTGTTTACTAAATAGTAGGAATTCAGTTACTCCATTTAAAAGGGAAGTAGAGAAGGGAACTAAGCTGGATTACATGAGTGGCTAAAAGCCTGGGTTGAGCAGCTAAACAAATGTAAATGAGCCTCCTACTCTTGTAAGCCCATAGCAAATACATCTCCCATACTGGAATATAAGCTCCATTGGACAGGTTTTTCCATCTGTCTTATTCACTGTTTTGTCCCCAGTGTCTAAAACAGTAGGTGTTGATTAGGTATCTTTTGAATGAATGAATGAATGAATGAGTGAATCAGTGCAGTTTACCAGGTAAAATGGAGACACCCACTGCTTATGTAACTCAAAAGTGTCAACTTCTACCCTTCTCCCCTTTTCTAGAGTTGAATTCCTCTGACATAAAGTCATGTATCAATCAGCTGCTGCCACAGTTATGTCTAACAAATTATCCAGAAGCTCAGATGCTTAAAATAATAATTCTTTATTTTCCTGTTCATAGGTCAAGCCAAGACAGGTTGGCTTGACTGAACTAGGCTGGCCCTTGGTTCTGGGATACAAGCTCCAGGTTGGGTTCAGTTTTGTTTCATGAGTCTCTCATGTCTTTGGACCAGTGGCTTCCTGGGACATATGATCTGTTCCCAGTCTGCTTTGTATTTCATTCTGGGGCCCACAGCGCAGGGTATGGATGTTGAGGAGGGCATGGTCTCTCTAAGCTGAGCTAACCTTTCTCCCCATCACAGCAGCTGCAGTCTGAATAGTTGTTCTCAACAATTTCAGTGGGTGGTTTTGGATCTGTTAGATACAGATACATACACACACTTCACATTCCCCTCTCAAGTACAAATATGAATTCTTAGAGGCAGTACAAGCTACTAGGAATGAGAAAGGAGATGCTCTCTTACCTCCTGAAATTTCTGAATGAGATTTGACTAAATTCTGAGCCAAGAGCTCTTATTCCCAGTTTTCCTGGTAGTAAGAACAGGGAGCAATTTATTCCCTAAGTGATTCATGTATAACAGGTCATGGCGGAATGAAGAAAGAACAGTGTGATTACAACAAACCTTCACAGTTCAGCCCTCCATCCAAACTTCAACTTTTTCATATCGCCCAACACCCCATGTCATAAAACAGATGACTTTACAGGTAAAGCCATCAGAGAGGAGATGCTGCACCCTATCTCTGCATTCCCTGTTTACCATCTTTTCCACATCCCACTGTCCCAACCACCTTTGCTTTTTTCCTCTTTTCCTGTGCAAGGCTAATCCTGCCGTCTTTGCTAAAATCCCATTCCAGATTCCCAGTGTAGCAAATCACACGCCTTTTTTCTTTTCTATCTTCAGTTTCTTTCTCACCAAGTGTTTTTTTTCTTTTGGCCATTTAAACATCTTCAATCTTAAAAAAATAAAACCCCATTCTTGACCTTGTATCTCCCTCTAGCTTCTGCCATACAGAGATGTCTACAGGAATCCAACTAACGAAGATGAGAGGACTCCTAAAGGAAATGCAGCCCTTGGGAAATTAAGCTGGTTGAGAAGGAGGATGCCAGATAATGAGATAAATGTATCATTGTCTGATAGTGAATGAATCAACAAAGAATTAGATGTAATAAGCAAGCTCAAGAAGGTTGCCAGTAATTATAAAAATCAATAGCATTTGTCTATACTAGCAGTAATTATCTCAAAATGTAATTAAAATATAAGAGAACATTCAATGTAATCAAAATCATAAAGTGTCGAGGTATTAGCCTAACCAAGTTTTAATAGCTGAATGATATCCCCCCCAAATTCATATGTTGAAGCCCTTAATCACTAATATTTCAGAATGTGGCTGTATTTGGAGACTGGGTTTTTAACAAGGTAACTAAGTTAAAATGAGGTCACTCGAGTGGTCCCTAATCCAGTATGACTGGTGTCCTTATTAGAAGAGAACATTGGGACAAAGACATGCACAGAGGCAACCACATGAAGATACAGGGAGAAGATGGCCATCTACAAGCCAAGGGGAGACACAGAATGAAACCAAACCTGTGGACACCTTGATCTCTGACTTCTAGCCTCTAGAGCTGTGAGAAATAAATTTCTGTTGTTTGACCTACCCAGCCTGTGGTACTTTGTTATGGCAGCCCTGCAAGCTAACACAGCAAGATTATATGAAACTTCTGTTGATAAAACTTAAAAAACTCTATGCACAGTTCTTCTTCCTTTTGCTCCACTGTCTTCCTGTACAATTGGCCTTTAGCCATTGAGTGGGGCTGATTAAGGTGGACTTCTGTGGTTGGAGGATGGGAGCCAGTGGCGGAATGTCAGGTGTCATAACTGGTGCATGTGTGTGTGTGTGTGTGTGTGTGTGTGTAGGGAAGGGTAGGTTGAGATGAGGAAAGTATCTGTTTAGAGAGAAGTCCTGGCACATTCCACTGTTGCAGAGCTCAAGGAAGTGCTAAGAGAATGGTGGGGATGTGTCAAAAGGACTCTCATTACAGGAGCTCCCAATGGCCACATTGGGGACAGTCTGAACATCAAAATTACATGATGTAAATTGAGTAAAACAAAAATATTTCCAATACAGAGATAAACAAATAAATTAATAAATCGAACATTTTGATGAGGAATGGGATATTTATATAGTTTCAAAGTATCTCCAAAATCCTGATGAATTCTAAAGGGGAAAGCAGTAACTTCAGAAAGAAGCCTAGCATGCCACACTTTAGACAGCTGTCAATGGGAAGGAACGTCATCAGTAATGGGACCATTTGACACCGTGTATTCCTGATAGGATGCAGAGAGAAAACTGCAGCGTCACCTCTGTGATAGTGTGCATAACCTGACACATAAGTTTAATCCCAAGAAAACATTAGACTAAGTCAATTGAGGGACATTCTACAAAATAAGGTCACATAAACCAAGATCAGGAAAATCAAGGAACGACAGAAGAATTGTCCTAGACTGAAGGAGACAAAAGAGATGTGACGACTAAATGCAATCTTGATTCTACATTGGATCCTTTTGCTATATAAATTGGTATTTGGACAACTGATGAAACTTGGAGTCCCATGATTAGAAGGTGGAGACGCATCACTGTAAGTTTCCTGATTTTGTTGGTGTGTGGCAGATTACACAGGAGAATGTCCTTGTTTATAAGAAGTACAGAGGTATCAAGGCCTGATAAGGCATCAGGTCAGAAAATTACTCTCACATGACTCAGAAAAAAACAATTCTTTGTTCTGTATATCTATATTCCCTGTAAATCTGTGGTTATTTCAAATTTTTTCAAATGAAAAGAAAAATTAATACAGGGCATAGAAGATGACCTACATATACATCTAGGCTCTGTTGAAAGGGATGACTTAATGTTCCAGAAATAGCAATTCTCCGTAAGTTAATCTCTGAATCCTATGCTATCCCATTCAAAATTCCAGTCAGATCTTTTGAGGAACTAAAAAAAAAAAAAAAAAACCACTCTAAAATTTACATGGAGAAATACATCTCCCTGAATAGGCAAGTCAACTTTATATTAAAATCAGTGTATTTTATACTGCATATTATGCAATATATCACTCTTAAAAAAATACGGGGTTTTGATTAAGGAGCACTATAATTAGCGCTCACAATATAGGCAGGTCACGGGGAAGGCAGGACAGCATGGAGAAGACAAGTAATGACTCTATAGCATCTTACTGCGCTGATGGACAGTGACCACAGTGGGGTGGGGGTGAGGGACTTGATAATATGGGTGCATGTTGAAACCACAGTGTTGTTCAAGTGAAACCTTTATAAGATTGTATATCAATGATACCTTAATTAAAAAAATATATGGGGTTTTGCCTACGAGATATTAAACCATACTAAAAAAGCCCAAGTAAGCCCTGAATGGTGGTTGCCAGGAGTTCTGGGCAGAGGGAAATGAGGAAATGTTAATCAAAAGGCACAAACTTTCGGTGATAAGATGAATAAGTTCTGGGGATCTACTGTACAGCATGGTAACTATAGTTAATAATGCTGAATTAACCTGGGAAATCTGTTAAGAGAGTACATCTTCAGCATTCTCACCACAAGAAAAATAAGTTGACTATATGAGGTGACTGATGTGTTAATTAGCTTGATAGTGGTATGAACTTCACATTGTGTATCTATAGCAAATCATCACGTTGTATACTTTAAATACATGGAATATCTTTGGTCAAAATTATTCTCCAATAAAGTTGGAGGAAAAATTTTTTTAAGAGCCATAATAATAAAAACTGTGGTTTTGGTGTAAGAACAGGCAAATAGGCCAATGAAACAGAGTTCAGAGACAGTCCCATCTGAGTCTGAAAATAGGTTTATAATATAACTCATAAAGCAATGGGCAAAGGATGAATTATTTATTAGATGGGGTTGGCTCACCTTACAGGATAAAGTTAAACTAAATTTCTATCTAATCCCATTTACAAAACTGGATTATAGGGAGATTCAATATCTTAGTATGAATGGTAAAATTTTCAAGTTAATAGAAGAAAATGTAGTGATATAGTTGGTGGCCAGAGCTAAGGAAAGACTTCTTTAAAAATCATGAAAAGCACAAATCATAAAACAAAAGAAATCCAGTAAATTATACTACCTTAGCACTGACAAAATGAATAGACAGTTGACAGAAAGGAAGAAGATACTATTTGCAACGTCTAAAACAAACCAGTGATTAATACCTAGAATGTACAATGAACTCTTATAAAATCAACAAGGAAAAGACAGCTACCCCAAAAGGAAAACAAGGTCAGGATCATGTTTATTTTATATGTGGGCGGAATGGGTCTCAAAGAAGTCGCACTATGGCAGTTCCTGCTTCCCCTAGCTCCTCACTTTAGCAGAAAGGAGAGCAGTGAGGGCAGCACAGAAGTAGTGATGGAGTGATGAGAAGTGGCCATCTCCAGGTGTGTTTTGAATGCAGAGTCAACAGGATTTGCTGATGCTTTGAGTGTAAGGTATGAGAGAAATAAGGACAGTAGGGATGATTTTCAAGCCGAGCTACTGGAAGGATGGTTTTGTAAGAGACTGGAACTCGGAAGGCTGCAGCTGGAGCAGGTTTGTGGGAAGATCAGGTGTTCAGTCTGGGCGTGTTAAGTTTGTGATAGCTCTATCATTTAACACTGTGAAAGCCGCTTAATTGTTCTCTGCCTCTATGCCTTAAGTTCCCTTTCTGTAAACTTCTCAAGTCTTGAAGTATTTTTCTTTTGCTCTTAGGAGGAATCTTGCAGAGTATTTCGTCCAAGACTTGATGGATGAGGAAACTGAGGCCCAGAGAAGGAGGATGTAATGTGAGGCCTAGAACCCCAGCCATCCATTTCCTTTTAGCAATCTTCCCCTTATGTGGTATTGCTTCTCCTCTGCGAGACCCAAAAGCAGAGAGGCAAAGAACACAGATGAGCTCTGCCTTCTGTAAACTGGGATGCAAGTGCTAGGTTATTGGTGTTGTGATGGGCGGCAGGAAATGGCTTCCTAGTTTCCTTTCAAATTTGCTTTGACTAAAAGATAAGAGCATCATCTGTAGGTCATATAATCCCCACTCACTTTGTTCTGGTGGCAATAATACAAAAGAAACATATTTCTCTGGGCACAGACTTTCTCCTTGTAAAAGGCAGGGGGCCTTCTCATTTAATTTGGAACCTGTGCCCCTGTCATCCAAAGCAGATTGTCTCCCTCCCTGTACACACGAGGCCACCTGCTGAGTGGGCACTTGGCTTGAACTTGGGGAAGAAAGCAACCATCCAGGAATCCCATCTTGTTTAAATGCCATGGTCAATGATAATAACTAGTATTTATGAGTACTTACAATGGGCCAGGCATGGTTCTAAGTTATGTCACATGTATTCATTTAGCCTACCAACCCTCCTAGGAGATATGGTTCTATAAATAGCAAACCCTTTTCAGGGATAAGGAAAACCAGGTACAGAAGGGTTATGAAACTTGCCTAAGGTTTCTCACAGGTAATTGGCAGTAGAAGCAGGATCTAAACCAAGAAGCCTGGCCTTCGGGCCAGGCCAGTGTTTACTGCACTCCACCGTGCCTGTGATTAGAGGCTGCACGAGGGATTTACTTCTCTGAATGTCCTTTTTTTTTTGATGTTGATAGGGAAATCCATTTTCAATCATTCACACTGCTGTGTGACTTACAGCCTTAGATGATTTCCTGTCCACTTGAGAGCCGATCACCAAGACACTAGACATTTCGACATTGAGGAAGAAGCATTTCACATATAGAATTAACATTGACTGGGCACTGATTGGGATTTGACATACATTATTTATAGAATCCCCTGAATGTTCCTGCAGGTAAGAAATATCCTCCTCTTAAGTTTGAAGGGAATTGGGGGTTCCAAAGGTTGGAGCCCGAGTTTGGTCTCTACCATTCTCAGTAGGAAGAGTGGGGCTTTCTGGAAGGGAGCAGTAGGATGTTAAAGCCAGACACCACTTTCTGTGTAGCTCTGGGCCTAGGAAACACAGCTGGCTTTATTCAGTGATCACAATTGGGGCAAGCCAGTACCTCACCACCTGGGTTTTATGCTGGGTGGAAGGTAAGGATATATAACAATATGCTCTGTAATCTCTATTTGGTGCCACAGGCCACCTGAATTCTCCACTTCCCAAGCAGGGGCATTTTACCAGTGGCAGACAGAGAAAGGAGAATTGCAGTCATTTAAGACTTTAAAATCTGTTATTTTATTATTTGCCTCCAGTCTTTCAAATACAAATATCCTGAATGCATCAATTTATATGCATCTGGAATCGAAACCTAAGACCCACCTCAGCCTACACAGACCATTCTTTGTTTTGTGAATTAACTGTATCTACTGTGCATTTCAGCTTCATCTGGAAACTTCTTTGCTTGAGATTACCAGCCTTGGCATTTTCTTCAGAGGCTTAAAGAAGGGGTGTCTCTGGCCGACACAAGGTCTCTGATGTTTCAAGCTACAAATACGTGAATCAAAGTCACGGTTGGTCTGTGTTTCTGGATTTAGGAACAGACACTATTTATGAATGAACTGACTGACTGACAGAGAGGCCCCGTGAAAGCAGGGTGAGAGCAGAAATGGGATCTGCAGGGCAATTGCTGTTCGGCGGAATCTTCTTTCAGAAAACATCTCTCGGGAGGGGAGGCCTCAAACTGGCTCCCCATCCAGGCACTGAAAAAGCAGCATACAACCCTCCTTTTGTAGGCACCACCCAAAATAACTCTCAACAGGATATGGCTCATTATATTACTTCTGTAATTTTATTTTCCAAGTGATGCTTGTCTTCGAAGCTTGGCTGGAGGAGCGGTCGCCAAGAGTAAACGGGGTTCAATGTCTTAAGACAATATACTTCCTTAGAGTTACATGTGACTTTTTAAAAACACATATATTTGACCTCTTAAAACCTGTGACACAGTTTTTTGGATCATCTTCCATCCTGTCACTCATGTCCCACATTGTACCTCTTATTTGTGAGGCCCTTTGCTGGAGCTGGGGAAGGCAGAACAGGGAGAGAGACCAACTGGCCTCTGATCTCAGTGAACTCAGGGCCCAGTGGGGAGGTGGACGTTCATCCAAGAATCTCACAAATAAATGTACAAGGCAGCTGTGAGATGTGCTGAGGAGGCGAGGGAGCCCCAGCTAGGAGAGTGTGCTTTGGGGCAGTTTGGTAGGGTCTGAGAGGTCCGGGAAGGAATGCTTAAGCCAAGAGGGGGACAGCATGTGCAAATGCCCTGGGCTGTGTCCAGTGAGGCTGAACAGAGCCAGGGAGCAGAGGGCAGCAGAGACAAGACTATGGAGACACTTGCCAGACCATATGGCTTTTACAAAATTTAGCACCCAGGCCCTATTCACAAAGATTCTGATACAGTTGGAGGAGGGGGGACTAGATACAGGTAGTTTTTCTAAGTTCCCCACGTAAAGCAGCCAGGGTTGAGAATCATTAGCCTAGGGTTATTTGATCCCCAATCTAAGCTATAGGAAACTACTAAATTATTAATAGCAAGGGATGACTCAGTTCAGATATACGTCTGTGTCCCTAGGATGTCTGTACGCACATACACCCAGTGAAGAAAAAAGGAAACCATTAAAACAATATTTAAATAGCTTTCAACTTTACAAAAATAGTTTTTTGTTCTTTTTTTAAGATGAAAAAATAAAAGCAACAGTAGATGTGCATTTTTTTCCTAATGCTACTTAGGTGTTTGTTAGAATCACTGGCATTAGAAATCTGAATTCAGATAGAGTGGTGCAAATTTAAATTTCAAGTCTTCAAGAAGTTATCCATCTGTCCTCAGAAATCTCTCACCTGAAATCATGGAATTTCCTTCCTTTAAAAGGAAAACCTTTTACAGTTGACCCTTGAACAACTTGGAGGTTAGAGGCATTGCCCCCTGCAAATTTGAAAATCCATGTATAACTTTTGACTCCCCCAAAACTTAACAACTAATAGCCTACTGTTGGCCAGAAGCCTTATCAATAACATAAACAGTTGACCAACACATATTTTGTATGTCATATGTACTGTACACTATATTCTTACAATAAAGAAAGCTAGAGAAAATAAAATGTTTTTTCATATTATTGCAAATCTCAAAAAAAGTTTCCAATATGTTTATTGAAAAAAAATCCACATATAAGTGGAGCCATGCAGTTCACACCCATGTTGTTCAAGGGGCAACTGCACACCCCTAGGCTCTTTTTTTCCAAAACCATTTCATAAAAGAACCACAGGTCACACAAAAAACTGCTCTGATTTGAACACTTTTGCAGCAGTAGGGAATTTGTGGTGTTAGAATTTGTGTGATACCTTTCCAAATAAATTGCCTTCCAGACATCAGCTTGCTGATACTGAAAGTGTTTCCATAATAATATCCCATTTGATTCTTGCAGCCACAGTGTGAGGAAATGTGAGAACAAAGACACGAATGAATCCTTTAAGGTCAAAACAAAGTTAGTAGCCAAGCTGGCCTAAGCCTTGGTTCTCCTGGCTTCTCACTTCATGGCCTTTTTTTTTTTTTAACTCATGCAAAAACTGGGACATGTGATTCATAAATCAGGAGTTTTCAGAAGATTCTGGTCATGTGATTATAATAATTGTAACACACTGTTCCTTTTGTAGTCTCCAGACATGCACTCAATTAAGTCTCATAACTCTACTTCAAGGTGTGAATTATTTTCATTTCAGCTTTGCTCAGCCAGGTTCAGCATGTTCCCCATTAGACAGCCAGCTCCATGAGGGCAGGTTTCCATGTCTGTCTTACTCACTGATGTACTCCTGGCCCCCAAGGCCCAGCGTAGATAGGCAGTCAGCAAAAATGTGCTCAGTTCAATAAATGAATGAATGAATGAAAGACTAATCCGGATTGGAAATTCCTTGAGGACAAGAACTAGAACCATTCTTTTTAATTTGCCTTCACTTGTCTAATATACTCATATGTGGCCTCAGGGACTTAATAAATTCTTAACTCACTAGTTAGCCTACTGACTTAGTCCAAACTTTAAAATGATTGGGAATGTCATCACCTCTTCTATCTTCAGGGTGATCAACCCTCCTGGTTTGCTCAGGACTACAGGGTTTTGGCACTGAGAAGCCTCGCATCCAAGGAAACCCTTCAGTCCTGAGGAGACCAGGACAGTTGGTCACCCTAATTGGACACAGCACATAAGCTATCGCCTGTAAGAATGTACCTCTCAATCCAGTGGTTCTTAAAGTGTGATCCCCAGAATAGCATCATAGGCATCTCCTGCGAATCTATAGGAAACAGGCAAATGTTCAGGCCTCTCCCTGGTCCTACTGAATCCAAAATTATGGAGGTGGGCCCCACAATCCTTATTTTATTAAGCTCTCGGGGTGACTCTGATGCATGACAAAACCAGAACCACTGTCAACCTGAGCACTGTTTGATGGAACAGGAAGTGAATAGATAAAGCCAAAGAGCAGACCACTAAGATGATCCTGTTTCTGTCCTTCTTTAGCTTTAACTTTCTGTGGTTTTAACTCCTCTCATTCTGGCTAAGCTTTCTTCCAACTGACATGGTAGAGCAGGCATAGGTGGATGCCTCTTAGCACCTGCTGTGACTTCAGATCTCAGAAGAGTCGGTTTATAATAAGGTCGCTTCCAAGTAGCCCTACTTGCAGCACCGTTCTTTACTTACTGTGCACCATGGTTAGAGCAGATGAAAGAAATAATTTCAATATATGAGTGAGTAAAGACTATGCCACGAACAAGAACGTAGTAGTAATACTTGAGAAAAGTGTCTTTTAGAAAGGATATGGTCACTCTTGTTTAAACTGCCAGCTTCCCAGAGACATGAAAGACAGGGCCAGACCTAACTCCCACCTCCAGTTATTCAAAAATTCCTGAAACATCAAAGAATCCAATGTGAACTAGCTGGGCATGTTTTGCTAGTCTCTGTAACAGCAGACACTTTAGATAGGCTTCTCAGTTACACAGCTACCATAAACTCCCTAGGTCGATAAGTAGGAACAAAAGGCACTGAATGGTTTCTCCTTTCCCGAGATAAGGAAATGGAGTGGTTAAGTGACTTCCTTGAATGAGTTTTTAGAAGAGGTGCTTTGCCAGAAAAGGAAGTCAGGAACTTGGGGCTTCTGTATACAGCTGGGGCCATTTGGGCTACTAGGCATTCATCATTAAAGACCTAAAGACGGTGAGCTTTTCTGAATGACTTATCAGGCAGATGGAGGATGGCCTCCCGCCGTGAAACTCCCTTACTCTGGATGGTTGTCAAGGCTAAAGGTTCTATTTGCAGGACTCCTCCATCAGGGATTTTTTCCCCCCTAAGATGGCTCCTAACTGGTTTGGTTGGCTTGGATAATAGCACTTATCCACTGCTCCCTGGGACACACTGTGTGGAGGAAAAGGTGTGGGCACCATGCCAGCACACAAACCTGTCAGTGGTGCCAGCCAAGACCAACTTCTGACTCACCAAGAAATGATGACTAGCATTCCTTAAGATGCCAGCGCATTTTTCTAGGGCGATGAATTGACTGAATGACCTTGCAAATCTACCTCCTTCCCATCTCCAGTTTCTTGTTATGTTGTTGCTCCATTAACTAGGGATAAATGAAATATCCTCCCAGTTGATCTCCAAATTCAAATAAACCTAAGAATAGTGATAGTCAACACATGTAAGTACTCACTATGTGCTTCTTCAAAGTGCCTTACATATATTATGTGCTCATTTAATCCGTACAATTGCCCTCTCAGGTTGGTACTATTACTATCCCCATTTTACAGCTAAGGAAATTGAGGAAGGAGAGGTTAGGTTACTTGCCCAGGATCACACAGCTAGTAAGCAAGACAACTGGAATTTGGACCCAGGTAATTTGATTCCAGATTTGGGGCTCTTAATTGCTTCCCTCACATATCCCTTTTAGAAAGGGTAAATTAAACTGAGTTTCTAAACTTAACTTCTCCCCTACCAATATATCTACAACCTGTTATCACACTGACCACAGCAAACATTTTGTTTGGATTCCAAAGGACAAAGATATAGGTGATGTTACCTATTGACAACTAGAATGCAAGCTGCCTAAGAGCCGTTCTCTAAGACTTCCTTGTAGGCTGAACACCTCACACATAGGAGATGCTCACTAACTGTTCCTTGAATGTCGTGCAAAAGCATTTGGAAAATGATGAAGCACTCTAAAATCTTTCTACAGATGCTCATACGCATCCATATCTCTATGCCAATGAGGACTATCTATATCCGTATCTCCACTGTTACCTTCTTTCTCTCTCTCTGCATAAGTTATGCATGCTTTGTGCAGACATTCTTCAGCCTACAGAGCTTTGCCAGTTATCCCTCAGTCACCCCTTGTGGCAGCCTTAGCAGGTTGTACCCAGGAGACAAGGAAAAAGCACCACCATTGGTGCATGGGCGCCAGGCACTGTACTGGGCACTTTGCCCCCATAATGATCTCATGGAGTCAACCACTCAGTGTGGTTGGTTTTATTCTCCCATTTTGCAGATGAGAAAACCATGGCTCAGAGGGCACTTGGTCTACAGCAGAGCTTCCCAACTGGCGTGCTGGAATGGGTTATGTGCCTTGAATTATCCATCCCCTCAGAACGAGTGGTGCGGGATGAGGCCTGGCATATCTGGAGCACTTCCCCAGTCACCTTTGAGGAGAACACAGCCCCTTCCCTGAACCCCACCAGGTTACCCTAGGGTGCCCTGGCCATGGGACAGATGCCAGTGAGCTCAGATTCAGGGGCAGGCACTGCCCCTCTGACACTCACAGTTCTGCAGGGCAGGGGCAGGACTATGACAGTGACCACAGGAACCTGCTTATGGAACCTGCAGAAGGAAAGCGCTCGGGGTTAGCTGAGGTCTAACCTGGTGAAAACCTCCCAGGTATCTTTGGGGAAAACAGACTTCCTTTCTGGTAAGAACACAGAGGTCTCTGGTGACATTTGTGTACCACAATCTTACTACACAACTAAGAGCAAGGGGAGGAGGAAACAGGACCCTCGGCCATCCTAACTCCGTGGAGCTGCCTCTCAGCAAGGCCGGAAGCTCGCCAGACTTTGTCCTTGGTGAACTGTGGCAGAACCAGAGATTTATGACCCATATTTTAATAGTCTCTTGATTGGATGATTGGTGCTCCCTACATTTTCGTCTGCTGGCTAAGTAGTTTGGTGTCAGCACAAGGCTCAAAGTGCTGTAGCCAGACTCCCAGAGAGTCAGTGGCTGTATGTGTTGGAGAAAAGCTTAAGTAAGTCAATTGACTTACAGTTGTTGAAAGCATTGATTTTTTTTTTTAATTGCACTTACGGTTCATGAGACCCAAAATAGACCATAGAGCACAGGTTGCACTATTAGTTCTTTAGGCAACTCTTGACATATTTGCCCTCTAAAATGGCCAGTTAATATATCAGTTAATATATTAGGGGCTTCTAGTTCAAGCCAAAGGTTTCCATTGATATGACTACAGGACAATTAATGCTTATACTCATTCCCACGGGAATGTAACTTTCAGAGATTCTCATGTCTCCACAAAGGCTCTGGGAGATATTCTGCCTAAATAAGACATGTCAGGGGAGTTCTGCTGCCTCCCTTTTGTTCTAAATATGATCTGTGATTCCCCTGGCACCTTTTTTTTTTTCTAGGGACCTTTGTTCTCAGAACCTCCCACCAGCTCATACTGGGGGGAAGGAAGGCATTTTCCAGAGAGACGAATCATTCCTCATGCTTGTATGGTGCTATCTAGTGTTACAGAGAACTTAAAAAATATTCTAGGCTTCTCCTGCTTTTCTAAATG
The DNA here is from genome assembly GCA_032199065.1 of Smutsia gigantea. NCBI lineage: Eukaryota > Metazoa > Chordata > Mammalia > Pholidota > Manidae > Smutsia > Smutsia gigantea. The sequence continues at coordinate 30,209 of JAVSCE010020747.1, read as the reverse complement.
AAAAACTGAGGCCTAGGGAGGCTAAATGATTATCCAAAATGTCACAGCTGGCAAGAGGGAGGGCCAATAGTCATAAAGCCAGGGTCCTTGCCGGGACCCCAGGCTAATCTATTTATGGGTAGGGGATCCGGGCTCCGTGAGGTCTGTGGAGAGAAGCACTTATTAAGTTTATCCAGGTACGTTAGTTCTCGCCTATCTTCATGTATATCGGATTGGGGTAGGGAGACAAAGACATACACAAATGAGAGTGTAGGAGAGGAGCCAGAGCTCCTGAGTCCTCTCTTTAGGCGGGGTCTAGAAGGCTGTGGAAAGGTGCCCCCTTCCCCATCTTTCTCCTAAATTATAAACAAGGTCAAGAAACCAAAGCTAATGAAATCAACATGAAATACATTAGCTCTTTCATTAGCCTAAGTAGTCCAGCTTAAGAAATGTTTGGGCAAGATGATAGCAGGAGACCAAGGTACTTATGCGATTAAAATATAAAGAATAAAAAGATTGTGCCTGAATAACCCGATTCTTTGAGGTGACACTTAGCTGAAGGGCAGCCATATGCACCAGGTCTGGGAATAGAAGGTTGCAAGGGCTGGAAGGCACTTTATTTGACCCACATATACAGGCCTCAGGACTGCACTGGTTGTACCGATAAACTCTAGAGAAGAGTGGAGAGAATTGTATAGCCTCCCATGAATTCATTCTAGAAAGATTTATATGTACTGTGTGCCAGGGGTGGTATACAGATATAAAGCCTGTGTGGCCCTGCTTTTGTGAGTACTCAGTCCAGCAGAGGGATGAGAATGAGGGGGCTGGAGGGGTTGTGGAGCCCAGGGATAGAGCTGGCACTGTCAGCTTAGCTGGGGGTGAGGGTGATTAGGGCTGCCTCTGGGGCCTGGCAGCTCTGATCTTATATCTGCAGCCAGCAAGGCTCAGTACTGACGTGGTCCCAGAGGGATCACTTCATGTTAGCTAACTGGTCCCCTTAGGCATTCGTTCTTCCCTGCAAAGACCTTTCAGGTTCCTAAAGAAATTCAGTTGGGTTGCAGTAGTCAGTAGACTTTATCCCGTACCCTCTTCCATGCTCAGAATCAGAGACATTGCTTCAGGGATCACATTTTCCCAGCCAAAGTTCCGTATACCTAGGCTGATATCTGAAGATGAATTTGAAATCAATGGCAATATTTTTCCCAACCTTGGAAGTGTGGTTCTAGGCATTATTGACTAGAAGGTATTGCTTAAAGCAATCTCCACCCAAAATCTCTAATGAGAAAAGCATTAGAAATTTTACTGACCACTTGCTTTGTGACAGGTGCTGTGTATGCATTAGCCCATTGAATTCTCCCAACAACCCTATGGGTAGGTCCTATGATTATCCTCACTTTAAGGGTGAGTAACTGAAGCTGAGAGACTAAATGATTAGCTTAAGATCACACAAGGCAGAAATGGCTTAGTGGGGATTTGTAACTCCTGAGGGTGTTCCTTGGGTCCAAGCAGCTTAATCACCACATTAAACGAGGTCTTTATCTGAAATAATGGGAGACATGGGCAAATTTCTGTTTCAGGTAATTTCAGAGGTATGAGAAGGGCTTCTCAGTCTTAGAAAAGCGTACAGTTTGAGGAAATTTTGTTTACCATAATATTTACTATACACTTTTATATTTTAAAATGACAATTACAAAGCCTTCTCTGACCTTAATTAAGGGAGGGCATTCATCCATAATGCCCATGGTAGGAAAAATCACAGGCTAAACATCTCTCCCTAGTGTTGGCAACTGTGAAGTGGAGACTAGCTTCCCCATCTGTAAAGTGGGGCGGAAAACAGCACCTACTTATTAGGGTTACTGTGAGGGTGAAGCGAGATAATGGCTGACAAGCTCCTAGCACTGTTCTCAATAAATAACTATGAATGATTACTCAAGGTTTTAGGGGAAAGTTAAGTAGTTTGACTAAATAATCAAAAGTATTTTTCATTAAAATAAATGGGCATGCATATGACTGGAATGAAAACTTTGCATATATTTTTACAGTATACAGTTGTCCCCTCTCCGCGACGAATATGTTCCAAGACCCCCAGTGGATGCCTGGAACCGAGGATGACACCAAACTCTATACTTACTGTGTTTTTTCCTGTACATACCTACCTGTGATAAAGTTTAATTTATACATTAGGCACAGTGAGAGATTAACAGAAATAGCTATTAACAAAATTTAACAATCATTACAATGTAGAAGTTATGTGAATGTGGCATCTCTCAAAATATCTTACTGTACTGTACTCACCCTTTTTGTGAGAATGTGAGATGATACAATGCTGATGGGATGAGATGAAGTAGGTGACGGACGCAGGTAGTGTGACTAGCATTAGTCTCCTATTGACCTTCTAGCTGTTGTCAGGGGGATCACCTGCTTCCGGATCATCTGTGGTTGACCAGCTCAAAGCCGAAACTGTGGACAGTGAAAGAGTGGATAAGAGGGACAGCTGTGTAAATCAGACTTCAAAGAAATGTGATGCCTGATAATGGGGCCTCTTCAGGATCTGCCTCAGACATCTCTCTCCTGCTTTGGGGGCTATTTTGAGGAAAATGGCTAAGTTCCCAGCCAGACCCTTAAAAGTCCTTTCCTTTTAATGTCTCCAGTGCCCAGAAATGGGAGCCAGTGTGACTTCCGTTGAGATGTAAATAAAGCCTTTGCAACCTGGACACTAAAGTGGCCCATTTCAGGTTTGTTTCCCCGGAATTCCCTTGTTATCTCCTGAAACCAGGAAGGCTGGAGGGAGGATCTCTCTTCCAGATACCACGTAGAAAGAAGCCCATGGGGGAAGAGGGAATACTTGCTAAGTGTGGCAAGTCTGAGGAATCTTGGTAACTTGTATTTTCTTATCTCCTTTCTGTTTCCCTTTAGAGATTAGCAGTAAAACCCACCCAAACGCTTTTGTGAAGGAGGCCAACCTAATACCATTATTTCCTTTTTGCAACTCTGAGGCCCAGAGAGGTTGTACTATCCTTCACAATCATAAAAAAGGTTAGGAGATGACCTAGAGGTTGAAACACACATCTTCCAATATCTATTCTTGTACACTTGCCACATAAGACCACTTGCATCTCAACAAGGGACCTTCTGGAAACCAGGGGTCAGAGCTCTGGACATAAATCCAAACTGATGAGAGTTCCAGTCTCAGCTCCACCTCTTCCAAGTTGTAAGGCAATGGAATATTCATGACCCTGTTAGAGCTTCAGTCCCCACCCCTGCAAATGTATGGATTAAATGAGATGATCTCTTTAAAGGCTGATCAGAGGGGCTGGCAGACAGTAATCCTGCAGCAGATGTTAGCTGTTCATATTCTTTTTTTGAAGTAATTCAAAGAGGTTGTCTTGCCAATGGGTTTCAGCCCTGGGCAAGTTCATTATGGGTTCAATGTGACCAAAGAAATGACAGTAGAACATTCTTGGGGGTGAAAGGGTTATACCCAACTTTATTTCCATGGTGGCAGGTCAGTCACTAAAATCCTGTCCACTCAGAGCGAGTCTGCATGCAGCAAGCTGGTCTCTGCCTTTGGGCCCCTCTGTCTGCACAGCTGTCCTCTGGACCTCTCTGCCCGCACAGCCGTCCTCTGGGCTCTGTCCTCGGTGCTGCCACCACTCCAGCCTCTGCTCTGCTCTCCTGCAGCCTTGATCCTGTGCCACCGAGTCATGCAGAGCCCTGGGAAGGGCTCTTATATAGAGTCAGTAACAACATATTGCCCACACATGTGTAGTGAGCTAGCCAACCAGGGCCAGGTGAGAATCCTGGACACAGGAACCTTCATTTTATCCACAAGGTACATTTGGGGATTTAAGGAGGTGGGAACTGACAGTTTTTCAGGTCCATATCCAGGCAATGACGGCCTTCCTACCTCATCTGAAAGCTGAACAGAACTGTCCTTACTTAGAGCTATCCCTGTGTAAAAGCTGAAGTGTTTCTGCAGCACACGAGGTCCTAGTAAGTATTTAGCAGTAATACATGGGTTGAGGGGGCTGCGGTCCTTGATAAACCTTTAAGAAAATTGGCTGTGGGACAGCTTTGTGCCCTGCTGTCACCATGAGATTTCCATGGTGAAGTATGAACTACTGAGCCAGTCATGGTGTGGGGATTCACACCCAGGTCATCACAGTGAGGAAGAACTGGTTTGTAGGGAGCTAGTTCATTTACCCAGTGGATCCAGACACAGAGCCTCACTCCTTGCTTACCACTCCCTGGAAGGATGCCCAGCCCAGGGACCAGGGAGAAGGTTGTTAAGAAAAAAAATTGCTCAATGAGACTTGTGAAAGATGGTGAGGCAGACTTTATTAAGGGCCATTGGCATAAGGTGTAGGAACTGCTGCAATGGGATTTCACAGTAGTTGAAGGAGATTGGGTTCAGCTAGGAATACAGCATGGGCAAGTGGGAAATTATAGCCAAGGGGCAGGTTGAGGGTCAGTGGATGGAAAATTACTAATAGGAAACATCAGGGGCAGAGGTAAGGCGTAAGGGCTCTGGCCAAGCCCGCCTAACAGGATTCTTGCTGATGGCAGGCCAGGGTGACCAGACTGCATCTGGGGGATGCTGGAGGATGAGGAAGAGGACCCATCAAAGGTGATCAGATATTGAGGGTGGGAGGTTCTGGTTAAACTGACTTAGCAGGGTTCTTGCTAAAACTGGATTTGCAAAGAAATGTACAGAAGGGCCTACGAGAAGGTTCAAGAGACTAACATTCCCCAGCGCTGGCCAGCTAGTGGGCCTCCTGGACTCCTCATTGCTCTGGAAAGAACTTCAGACAGGTTTACAAACAGCCAGATTTGGATGAGGGAGGAGAAGCAGCCTGTGCAGTAAGGAGTCCTTGTCTTACTGAGAGATTTTGCAATCCCAGAGTAAAGGAAACCCAGTGAAGAGAAAAATCCATTCTTAGCAAAATGAGGCAGCTTGTATCTGACCACAAGAAGCCTGGAACATCACTTAGATTTCCTCAAGGAGGCTAAATGTACTTCCTGTTCATTATCTCCTTTGTTAGGAAAACATGCAGGGGACCAGGGACCCTTTTCACCAGCTGCACAGCCTTTACATTGAAGGGTCTCTGTGGCCAGAAGCCAAGTGCCCAGGCTCAGGTGCACAGAGGATCCAGGCTCGGGGAGGCTGCCTTGCATCCCTGGCCCACCCGGATTTTCTCCTTGAAAGGGGACAAACGCACACAACCCCATCCAGGTCCTATTCATCACATTTCTCATCAGAGAGGCGAGTGATGACCTCCAGCCACAAGAAGTTGATTTGGGAGGGAGCCTGGCAGGGAGGCTCCCAGCTTAACTCTTTTCTGAGCAGCACACGCTTAACAGGACCAGTGCAAAGACCCTACCCTCTCCTCCCCGCTGTCCTTTGCCAGTGGACTGAACTAGTCTGAGGAAGGAGTCAACAAAGCTGGATTATTTTTAGCCTTTGAGGTGAGGCTGATTCACCCCTCCCTGCCTCTTCCTTTGAAATGCGGAGTCCTTTTTGCTGCTCAGCCAAGCCGGGTGCCAAGTTCTCCCTCAGAGATGTCCTTGAGCAAAACGAACATCAGCAGGACACTGGGGCAGGTCGGTAGGAAGGAGGGTGGAGGCGCTGCTGACTGGCCAGTAGGAAGGGTTTAAAGGAACTGAAGTACCAGTGCTTCTGGCTGTCATGATTTTAGCCGTCAGTCTGTTTTTTTAATCCAAGCAGTCGGCAGGATCCCAGAAGGAGAGGCAGAGGCACAGAGAGACAGACAGAGGAAGGAGAAAGACACACACATACACACACACACACACAGGATGTAAAGCAGGTTATTTCCAAGAAAGCATTGATTATTCAGGTAAACACAGAAATACCCTCTCTATGATTAAAAACAAAATGCCTACACCACAGTTTTAGCTACTTAAAAAGAAATGTGTCTTTAAAAAAATTATCAAGAAATATTTCAAACACATAAAAAAATGCACCATACTTTATAACTCATGAATATGAACCTCTAATATCCTGATTTAACATTTAATGCTACTGAATTTTTTAATTGTAAGGAACAAAACATTACAAATACCAGCTGAAGCCCTCTTGTGTTCTCTCCACTGCCCTACCCAATTTGAGGGGCTGTGTATCATTCCAGCCCATTGTAAGTAGTTTCAAGGCAGCAAGAGAAATGGAAATTGTTGCAGATTAGGTCCTACCATCATCTGCATCAGGACATCATCCTCAGTTCCAGTAAAATATGTCCCTTGTCCTCCACGAACCTCAATACAACCTCTAAGTCATAGGCTGTTGGCTCTGGAGTGGGTCTGGAATGACCTAAACAATTACAGTAGAGAAAACCAAGACCCCAAGAGGTGAGGTGTCTGTACATTGGCAGTGTGCATATACAGCCTCAGAGCTGGAAAGGAAGGGTGTGACTCTGCTGAGTACCCCAGCAGCGCATTGGCATAGACCCTAGGACAACAGAGGTGATCCATAAACGCTTGTTGCATGCTTGTCTCTGTTAACGAGCAAATAAGCAGTTATATCCTGCTCACAGGGCACATATGGGCCGTGCCCTGAATTTAATCCTTATCAGTGAAGATCTATTAGGAGGGTTCATGTTGTCACCTAATACAGAGAATGGAACATTTCACAAAACCTCCTAAATGTAAAAAGCCTACTTGGGATCTTTAAAAGTTTAGTTGGGCAGGATGTTTTCATTAATACACAAAAGAGTGTTAGGTAGGAGAATCTCACACACACACACACACACACACACACACACACACACACACACAACTAAAGAAAAAAAGAAACATATTAGGAACTGATCAAACAATGTTTAGCCTGGTCCTATAAAAAAGCCCAGAATCTCATTGTCCTGGGATGGTACATCCCATTCATTTAAAGAACACCTACTGTGCACCAGTAAATAAAGAACAGGTAAGTCCTATGTCTACAGTGGCAGGGGGCAGTGGGCACACACATCTTTCTCCCGGCGTGTGTGAGTTCCCTGGCTTCAGGGGGCAACTCCCTGAGGAGCACAACCAGCGGCTGCAGGAGGGAGATCTAAAACCCACAGAGATGCCAGCTTACTGGTTGGGACTCAAACCAGGTTTCAGTAACACCAAGCTCTAGCCCAGCCCGAGTGCTTCCCAGAGCTCCCCAGGGTGGGCGGAGGGTAGGTGGCGGGAGGCCTGCAGCCGTAGAGTGCAGGGCAGACAGGTAGCAAGACCACCTGGGGAAGGACTTCATGCTGCCACTCTTAGTTTGATGGCCAAAATGAATCAAATGCTGAGTGGGTGTGGCACTGTGTTGCTCACTGAATCCTTGTAACCAGCCTGTGAAGTTTAGAGAAGCTATTAAACCCTCCTGTACAGATGAGGAAACCGAGGCCCAGAAGGCTCAAGGAACTTGTCCCGGGTCACACAAAAGGAAGTGGTAGGCTGAGGTTTTCTCTCAGCCCAAGGACTCCATGGCTTATGTCTTTTTTTTTTTTTAATTGAGGTATCATTTACCTACAGTAAAATTCACCCTTTTTAGCGGTGGACAATTCTGTGAACATTGACAACTGCATAAGGTGTATTACCACCACCCCAGGAAACACACAGAACAGTTTTATCACCCTCAAAAATTCCCTCATGCTTCCTTGTAGCCAATTTCCTTCCATTTATCCTGGGCATCGAGTGATCCATTTTCTGCCTATTCTGCCTTTTCCAGAATGTCGTATAAATGGAGTCATACAGCCTTTTCAGACTGGCTCCTTCCACTTAGCAAAATGCATTTGAGATGCATTGTCTGCTGCTGTATGCACCTGTTGTTTGTTCCTTTTTATTGATGAGCATATTACAATGCATGGAGCTACCAAGGTTTGTTTCCATTCACTGGTTGACGGACATTTGGATGTTGCCCAGTTTGTGGGGATTGTGAATAAGTGCGCGTAAACATTTGTGTACACATTTTTGTGTGGACTTCAGTCTTCATTTTTCTTGGGTAAATATCTAGGAGTGAGACTGCATAGCTCTGGCTTCTAACCAAGCTCTAAGATGTGATGGAATTGGATATTTAGGACCCTGGAAATGTTAGCCTCTCCTGCTGGGGGCAAGGGCATGGAGAAAATATATATTTTTTGATGCACATCCTTCCAAAAAACTCAGAAATATTTTTTTGGCTTAAGTTTTCACATTTTTTAATATAGAAGAAATGATAATGTTCTAATCACACCAGTTAATAATCTTAAGCTTAAAATGTTGAGTTTTTGTGATGATTGCTAAAAACTAAACCCTGACCTTTTTTCTTTTTAACTATTTGTAATCTTATCCTCATACGCCAAACAAAGCTCAATCTTTTCTCCCCATGACATGCACATTTCTGGATGTTTCCTACGCTGTGGTCAGATCCAGGTACCCAAAGAGAAGAAAGCAGAGATGAGGTTTTCTTTCCCTCCTCTCTTTAGAATTCTGCTCTTTCTTGACAGGCTCATTTTAATCCTGATCTCATTCTCCCCACTTTTCCAGCCTCCTCCCTTATTCTCACGCATGATGTGCTTTGCAAGAAGGAGCTAGATTCTCAAATGGAAGCCTCCTTGCTGTATTTGTTTAAAAATCTCTATATCGAGTCGAGGGCACTTAGACATCAGCCAAACCACGTTGCCCCATTTTGTGTCCTGATGTGTGTATGCAAGAAGTATGCGAAACATCCCACTTCTAATGAAACTGCTCTTCCCATTTTTACATGATGAGTCACCAGTCCTCCCACAGGATGGATTCTAGTGAATTGACAAGATGAAATAGGACTTGGAAAGAATTCACCTGTCATGCCTCCCCCATGCAGCTACAGGGGTCATTTTCTCCTCCTTCTTTGGGCTGGATGTATTGAGAACCTTTCTCAGAGTTAATGCCTGATTGCCTATGACAGAAAGGTTCACATTCACACAAACATAAGCAATAATCAAGGAAACCCTCATCACTGTGCACAGCAGGAGGATTTTCAGAAGCCAAGTGATTTCTTGTGAGGTTCCTGAGTGCCTTAGCCTGGGTTCTCCTGAGAGGACAGCCTGACAGGAATGCTTATATGTGAGTAGCCTACTTGAGAGTCAATGGGGAAGGAGGAAGAGCCAGTGACAGGATGAGTTACTGAATGGGCTGCCTTCTGAGCCCTTTGTGAAGTGTGTCTCAGGAGCATTTGGGATGGGGAAAGAAGAAACGGGGAAGCATTTATCCTTCTGCTCGCAGCTTCTAGTGGGCAAGTGTTACCCATGGGCATCAATACCCCTGCACTCATCTGGTCTGTGGCAGAATGTGCGGAAAGCCATGGACATGACCTCCAGCCCATACTGGCCCACTGGCTGCACAATGTTGCTTCGATAACTTCTGGTGTTAGTTGGGCCTCAGACTCTCTTGCTGAGTAAATGGTCAAGCTATTTGGAACCTCCTGGGACTGGGATCTATTCTTTGTCTTTCTATATCCCTGGCTGTAAAACTCCAGTTGCCCCACATGAGCTGGCAAAAATGGTGGCTGTAGAATTTCTGTCTGGGGACAGCCATCTGGCTGGGACTTAGGGGGAAGTTTTGAAGCTGTGTTTGCATACTAGACATTGTTTTTATTTAGACCGTAAGTTTGTTTGGGGGGCTTGCAGGAGAGTGGAGCCACCAAGGTGAGGTCCTTTGAGCAAGTTCTGCCTGTGGTAGCCCAGAGACTTCAAGGCTTTCCGTGCCTGTTCCCTTTATAAAACTGCGCAGAGAGCTTGGCTGGGCTCTTTCTCTTTCTCATCTAGTGTGCCAGTCTGGCCTGCCGGCTTCTTCACTGGGGAGAAGGTGAAGACGAACAAAGGTGAAATCCTCTCCCAGCACAGGAGCTGCAAATGAGGTCTCAGCTGCCAAGCCTTCAGGGAAATATCTTCAACCCCCAAAGTTCATGACTCCAGGGTCCCCAGCTGTTGTGATCCAAGCACAGCAGGGTAAGCTGGAGTCACGCAGTAGCCTCTGGTGCCAAGTTTGCAGAGCAGGAGCTGTGGTGGTGACGTGCGTCATCTTACTCACAGCTTCCAGACCTAAGGAAAGGTGACCTCCTTCGTATGTGATTTGTATTCCTTTTTGTGTGTCTTGGCTTGAAACGCAGTTGTGAATCACCATGTAGCTATAATCCTCAGCGACTGTCTCTTAGACCTTGGGTTTGCTCCTGGGAAACATCTTTTCCTTGCAATTAGCTTTGACTTGAGGACAGGGACAAGGCAGAAGGACGAAGAGAACTGTCTGGAATCCCTCGCTTTGTGGCCTTGCTCATGTCTTTCCCTTTTCATTCTCCACCCCCCTGGCCCCTCACTTCTATCTCTGCTTCTAGCCTTAAAGTTGTTCCCATCATTTAAGCCCCACTTACTCAGGTTGGCGGGCACTCCAGCTCACGGAGGTCATCTTCTCTGAAAAGCTCACTTTTTTGTTCAACTCACTTACATCACTTCTGCCTGATGACAACTGAGTCTTGTAATTTATCTTTTCAGGGGCTTCCACTTGTCTTTATCTCCCAACTCTCTACCCCCCGTAGATTGTAAGTCCTTGAATTTGCTTTTAATCTCTTTACAACCTCCACAGAGCCTAGTCCAATGCCTCAGACACAGTAGGGATTGATAAATGCTTCCTGAGTCATTAAATGAATAGAAAGAGGACTTGTGAAAATTTGGGGACAGACACTCAAATGGCCTCTGTCTCCTCTGTGTCTTATACAAGTTCAAGAAATTGGCTAATCTTGGACCCTATAGGTCTCCAGCATCCAAATAATGAGCATTTTGTACCAATGCATGTAGGGTTTGCTCGTTAGCATCTCCCTTCCTTCCACAGATGTCTATAGAATATCATTCCTAATGACAATCACAAATAGTGTGGGTTCAGAGAGAGACTGTCTTGGTTCAAATCCAGCTCTGCTTCTTGTAGGCTTGTGACCTTGGACAAGTGACTTAAGCTCTCTGAGTTTCCTTTTCCTCATTTGTAAAATGGGAATAAGGATAGTGGTGGCCTCTAGGGCTGTTGTGCAGATGAGACGAGGTAATGCATCTAAAGCATTTGGCAGGAACCAAATGTTTAGTGCTCAGAGGAACAAAGTTTGGTGTCTGTCTCTGGGGCCTCCCTATCCAACAGGGAAATGCACAATAACACAGCTGTGTGTCTTAAGTTGGGTGCCCAGAATCTGACCTGCAGAGGAAGCATGGCCCTGCTGACACCTTGATTTCTGACTTGTAGCCTCCAGAACAACAAATTTGTGTGTGTAAGCCACCCAGTTTGTGTCACTTTGTTATGGCAGCTATAGGAAACTAATGTAGAGTGTAAGCCACTTCAGGGCAGGCATAATGTTTTACCTCTGCTGCCCTGCAGTGTTTAGTTCAAAGCGTTTTGGGTGACTCAAGAAGTGATAAAGGGAAGTTCTTGAAAAGTAACATTATTAGAAGGGTTGACCCTTATAGTCTGGTTGCTGTCACAGCTGCAGAAATTAGGGTATCTGCTGTGGAGAGCAGGCCAGGGCCCTGAGCAGTTGCTTCTTGTGAGGACTGGACAGTACTAGGGAAGGGGAACACTTAAGAGGGAACTGAAAGTGAGCCAAGACTTCCTTCATCAGCTTCCCCATTTTGGCTAGAGCTGGTCTGGTTTCAGGGCCCTTACGTCTCATTATGCGGGTTCAGAAAGGTTCAGACACTCCTTCTGGGAGTGGAGCAGACCCTCATGAATCTAAGGTCCTGACTGTGGATTCCGCCAGCTAGACTCCAGAGGACTGAGTGGTGGAAGCCGACTTCAGCAAATAGCCCACTGTTCTCTTTCGCCCTTCTGTGAAAGAGGATCAGAAGCTCACTGCAAGGCTCCGAGGAAGTTCCCGGGAGCTCTGTTTATAATAGCAAGATTCTGTGAAAGACCTGAATGCCTGACAGTAGATGATCAGTAAGATAGAGTGTGGTTTTGCCAGGCCCTGGAATTTTATTCAGCCGTGAAAAATGATGCCATGGATGATTATTTATTGACATAATAAAAGGATATCACATATGGAAAACACACATGTACACATGTGATATTTTACATATATAATAGATGTACAACATATGTGTGCACCAGAGGCCAAGATCCACCAGAAAATAAGACCAAGGTTTTAACAGGGGCTTCCTCTGGCTGGTAAGATTATGGATGATTATGATTTCCCCCTCTACAATGGGCACATATTTGTGCCATAGAAAACTAAAGTTGCTGTTAGTTTTAAGAAATGCTCCTGCAGTATTCTGCAGTTTGAGCCGTGAGCTTCCTCCCTCCGTTTCCCCATGGGAACTTGCTTCCCTGCATTGTTTGGCACAGGTCCGGACTCCCTCTCTCATGGAGTCAACAGAGCCGTGATGGTGGCCAGAGAAAACCTGATTTCGGCAGGGGTCTGGCCCCCCGGGAATCACCTCCATGTGCTGCCGGAGGCCAGGATCACTGCCGTACCCTTCCACATTGTGCGGGAGAGCAGAGGCTGCCCTGACGTCCGCTGCCCAAGGCCCTCTGGCATCCTGCCAGCCTCTCACTCTCTCCCTTAAATCTCCTCTTCCCTGAAGTCCCAAACCACGCCTCTAAATACTGATTTTAAGAAGCTACAGTGTTCCCGTCCAGTTCAACCGCCTGGTATTTACTTTGCTGCCTCCTTTGTGTCAGGCGTTGAGTTAAGCTGCTGGGGGGCGACGACCACCAAGCCAGGGGGCTACTACCCTCTAGAAGGGACTGTGGCTGGCCGAGACCCTATTAGGTGCCAGGCACTTCGCTGAGGGCTTTGTCTACTTTCTCACTTTTAACTTCATTTCACTGGTACAGCAACACTTTGGGTAATATTTTTATGGTAGAGATGAAAAATGAAGGTTTGTTGAGTGCTTTCAGGAATTTAAATCCAGTCCTGTCTGATTCTTCCTCCTTGTTTACTTTAAAAACCTTAGAGTAATTTCCATTACACAGTCTCAGTTGGTAATGTATTTCCACTATTATAACGAGTTCACTGTTATAATCATGTGTACATTATACAGTTTTGGTTGATCTTTAAAAGAATCTTACATACATACACATCATGTTTGTCTGAGAAAGAACCTGGAAGAAATACATTAAACACTGAACAACAATTACACATGGGGAGTGGGATTGGGTAGGAAGGCAGAGGGAAAAGAACTTCTTCTTGAAAAAGAAGACTTTCCTTTTTATTTTTATTTTTTTTAAGTTCATTTTGTTATCATTAATCTACAATTAAATGAGCAATATTATGGTGATTACACTACCCCCTTCATCAGGTCCCCCCCACCAACCCCACTACAGTCACTGTCCATCAGCCTAGTGAGATGCTATAGAGTCACTACTTGAAAGACTTTCCTTTTTAGAGCAGTTTTTGGTTAACAGCAAAACTGCTGGAAAGGGGCAGCGATTTCCTGTATACTCCCTTCCCACCCAACCCCTCAGCCTCCCCCCGCTGTCAACATCCCCCACCAGAGTGGTGGTGCCTTTGTTACAATCTATGAACCCACACTGATACATCATTATCACCCAGAGTCTGCAGTTTACCTTAGGGGTCACTCTTGGTGTACATTCTATAGGTTTTGATGCATGTATAATGATGTCTATCCATTATAGTATCATATAGAGCAGCTTCACTGCCCTAAAAATCCTCTGTGCTCTCTGCCTATTCATCCCTCCCTCCCCACAACCCCTGGTACCCACCGATCTTACTGTCTCCAAAGTTTTGTCTTTTCCAGAATGTCAGAGTTGGAATCATGCGATATGCAGCCATTCTGATTAGCTTCTCTCACTTAGTAATATGCATTTAAGTTTCCTCCATGTCTTCATGGCTTGACAGCTCATTTTTTTTAGCACTGAATAATACTCCTGTCTGCATATACCCATTTACCCAATCACCCACTGAAGGACATCTTGGCTTGCTTCCAAGTTTCGAATAAAGCTGCCGTAAACAACCATGTAAAGGTTTTTCTGTGGATACATATTTTCAACTCATTTGTGTAAATACCACTGGGTGCAATTGCTGGATCATTTGGTAAGAAATACAGTTTTGTAAGAAACTGCCAAACTGTCTTCCAAAGTGGCTATACCATTTTGTATTCCCACCGGCACTGAAGGCGAGGTCTTGTTGCTCCAGATCACTGCCAACATTTGGTGCTGTCACCAGTTTGGATTTGGCCAGTGTAACAGGTGTGTAGTGACATCTCATTTTTTTTTTAATTGCAATTCCCTAATAATATATGATGTTGAGCATCTTTTCACCTGCTTATCTGCCACTTGTATATCTTCTTCAGCGAGGTGTCTGTTCAGGTATTTTGCCCATTTTTTAATCCGATTGTTCATTTTCTTATTGTTGAGTTGTAAGAGTTCTTTGTGTATTTTGGATAACAATATTTTACTAGATGTCTTTTGCAAATATCTTCTCCCAGTGTGTGGCCTGTCTTCTCATTCTCTTGAGAATTTTCACTTTTCACTTTACACATTTCAATATTGTTTGATATTTTTCCCCCAAAGAGCATGCAGCACTGTTCGTGATAAAAAAATGTTTTTAAACATTATCTTCCAATACATTCAGAAGTGTTCAAATAAACTAGAATTTATCAGTAATACAACTGCTTTTAGATGGAGTTCTAGGCAAAATAAAAGATTTTGCCTAACCAAAGAGCTCACATGCTGTCCTGGCCCTGTGAGGAGGAGAGAGTAGTAAGCATGGTAAATTATCTTCCACAGGAGGTAACGAGCTTTATAATAGCTTGTGTGTGGTTATGACTATGTCATGTATTTTGGAGTTTAATGACTATATTATACATTTATATGTCTGATAGGGGCTTGGATAAACAGGATAGTCTCTGCCTCCCTGAAAAGAAATCCTAATGAATTGGATTCCCTTTGGCGAAAAGAAAAATCTGGAGCCAGCTGTCTCAGCTAGAGAGAGCAAAAAGAAAGTTTAAAAAGAGAGCAGACGGGAGGCCATAAAAAAAAGTTGGCAGAGGATAGACTTCTTGGCTTGTGGGCTTCTGTGTCCCTTGTAGCAGAGGCTCCACGTTTATGGGCAAAGGCCTTGGCTTCCAGGCCAGCCCCACCATAAACTGACTGTGTGGTTTGAGCAAGATGCTAAGCTTTTCTGAGCCACAGTTTCCTTATTTTGGGAAATGCAGATAACAGTAACTGTCTCACAGGGTTGTTGTGAGAATTAATCAGTTAAATGATGCTTCACTTTGAGAGTGGTATATAAAGAACAGAGTGCTTATTCTAATATACTATCCACACATTCCTTGGGTGTTTAGATAAATTGTGTTTGAATGCCCACTGTGTGCCGAGCACTGGGCATATGAGGAACAATAATGCTTGGTGCTTACCCCCAAGAAATTTCCAGGCCACTAGGAAAAGTCAGGTATGTGAGAGGCCTATTCCAGTGCTCTTGCACTGGAACTTATACACATGAATTTTCACTTAAATATATAGGACCATCTGTGTTGTTCATTATTGCAAGAATGTTCTTCTCACCTTCCTCAGTAGACTGCAGGCTCCTTGAGGGTAGGGCTGTGGCTTCTTTTACCTCCCACAGTGACTTACGTAATCTTGAGCAAATCATATCTATTACTATGTATGGAGGGCTCCCTTGGACTAGGCTCTGTGTTTAGATATATATTTAGATATATCTTATGTGATCTTTAAAACAACACTAAGAGGTAAGTAATATTATACTTTCAATTTTACAATGAGGAAGCAGAGGCATGGGGCAGTTAAGTAACTTTCATGAGGTCTCCCAGCTGATGAGTGGTGGAGTCAGAACTTGAACCTTTATCGATCTGACCTCACAGCTCATATTCTTAACTAATTTGCCAGGAGCACTGGAAATTTGTCGAGCAGTTGCTAAACTCATCTTGAGGCCTAAAGTAGAGAACTTAGGGTTGAGTTTAAGAGGCGGAATTCAAGGTGAAGTATTTGAGTGCACAGAGGGGTGAGAGGGGTCTTTGTCTCTTGTCATGTCCCTGGGGGGATGGTTCTGTAGTTGGGGACCACATGCATTTTCCTGGTCCTGCACTGTGAGAACTAAGAATATTTTCCTGCTCTCATTAAGCAGCAGCCAATTAAAGATCCCTGTGGGTTCCACACAGGATGGGTCAGTCAGGAGGAGGACCCAGTGTGCGCATTGGGTTGATACAGTTGGGTCCGGGACCAGGTGGTTCTGGAGCTGGGGGTCATCTGGGTTGCTGCTCACATAAGGACAGAATATTAGAGAGGAGCTGGGAGCTGGGAAGGGTAGATAGCTGGAAGAAACAGTGAGGCAAGCAGACAGACAAATGGAGCCTTGTGTCAAAAGGTTTAGGTTTTTATTATTCTTGCTCATTACAGGAATGTAATTAGTGAAATCGGTTGGAATCCAGGAAGTAGACACCACCTGGAGAGGGATGGTTAACATCAGGAAGAAAAGCTACCACTTCCGGGCTGAAGCTGCAAGGGGACAGTAACAGCTGCAGGAAGCCCTGAGCGCTTCAGCTGCAGGACAGGCCCCTGGATAGGAGCTGTGGCCTTGGGGGGGGGAGCACAGCCCCTGCCAACCCATGGCTTGGCAGGAAATGAATGAGGGGAATGAACACCCTCACCTCTCCCTCCTACCCTCTGATCTCCTGCCATTTACATAGGTTTCACCCAACCAGGTGTCAGAGAGCAAGAGAGCCACCTTATGCTATTTACAAGTCAGCAATCTGAACAAGAGCAGAGAAAGGTGGATCTGAAGGGGCCAATGGAAAACACCCAGTCCATCGATCTACAGAAGTGCTTAGAAACTTCTATAAAAACAGCCAAGAGGCTATCAATAGGGAAGTAACTAAATAAAATGTGATCTGTCCACATTAGGGAACACTATGCAGCAGCCACAAAGACAGAACAATTGGTATTGATGTGAATGAATCGCTGATACATGCTGCTGAATGGTAAAGCAAATTGCAGAAAGATGCCTACAGTAGGATGGCATGTTTATCTCTCTCTCTCTCTCTCACACACACACACACACACACACACACACACACACACACACACACACGACCATAAGTCTATTAAGTGCCCTAAGTCTATTGTGTATTATGGTGCATTGTGTATATGTATATTCATTTCAAGTGCAGAATGATAACAGCAGTTTGCCCTGGGGAGGTGGGAGGAAGCTCAAGATTGGAGATGATAGTCAGAGGGACTTTAGTTGTGGTAGATGCTGTTAGTTGCCTAATAGCAGCTATTTCCCACCCTTCCCCTACCCCCTGATAAAATTAAAATTTTGTTCAGGTTTCAAAAGGCTGCACTGTGCTCAGGGAAGGTAGGTCCAGGTATTGAATCATGACTGATCTAAGCCAAGCACACGTACACCACTCCTCTTTGCATGTGATTTGTCTAGGGGTAGGTATGCGATCTAGCTCACCGGTGACTTCTAGGAAGTATTTTTCTTGCACTAGTAACAGAGAGTATAGTGGATAAACAGTTCTGCCTCTCTCCTTCCTTTTTGTTTTGGGGTGATGTTGGTTGAAAATGTGATCGTAGAAGATATGGCACCCATCTTACGACCGTGGGGGAAAGACCAGAAACGCCATAGAGACAGAGTCCAGTATCCTGACATCTTGCTGTTCGAAAGGAGATACCATTCTCCTTCAAACTTCTTATTACCTGAGATATTTAAATGCTTTTATTGCTTAAACCACCGGTCGCCAGGTATTCTGTTATAATTAAATACATCCTAATCACATAGTAGCCTCATCTGAAATAGTTTAATATTTTCTAAGGATAAGTTATTCCTGCGCTACTTGAAAAATTAAAGACTTTTTGTAAAGCCACCTCCGGCACTGGTGCTTCTCCACGATCGTCCTGGTCCTCTGTCTGCTGGCTCCCTGAGGCTCTTTCTGTGGTTCAGGACCTTTGTGTGCCTTCGCCTCTGGGCTGCCTGCCGAGCCACTTCGATAGATGACTCAGGGGCCACTCCATCCCCTGTACCTGTCAGGATGGGGGAGCCTCTATCTGAAGCTGCCCTTTCCACAGCACTCTCTGTAGAGGGGCTGCCACTGGGCAACAAAAGTGGTCTGGGGAAACCAGAGAGGTGCAGAGTGAGGGAGGCCAGGGGGTCCAGGCCTAAAGTCAAGAGCACCAGGGGCTCAGCAGGATTCCTTTGTTCGGTCCCTAGGCCTGACCTAGGAATATCACAAGGAAGTTCCTCCAGGTTTCTCCAGGAGCTCCAGCAATTTCTAAGGAAGCTATTAAATTACCAGTACTCTGCCCCTACTGGAGGTCCTGTACATTGCATTTGAGCTCCACAGCAATGGGGGCTTGCGAAATGATCTCCAAGAGGAGACAGTGTCTTGGGCAGCTCTGGGTTTGTGGAAGGTCACCCTGGTGGCAGAAGACTGTTGGGTGGCCCTGGTGATAGGCTGAGGTTTTAGTTGGTGATGGGGAGGGGACCAGTGTGACCTCCCCATGATACTTTACATATGGCACAAGGCAAATTTTCTGCATCCTTCAAAGCAAGGGGCAGAGATCTTTGGGATACCATTTTCGAGGGTGTTTAGGGAACTCTCTCTAATAAGGGTTTCCTTGTGGCATTTGGCAGTCAGTCCCACCTTAATCACTTCGTGGCAGAGGGGGCAGCAGGGGAACAGGAGGACAGGGCTCCTGTTGTCCTTTGCCACCCTGAGCTCTGCACCCTCACGATGAGTGGTTACAGGTAACCCCGTTCCTCCATCCCTCCCCACCTGCCCTTTTCCTGTTTGCTCTTTCTCCCCAAACCTACAGAGGGCTGCACTTAGTTTCACAGGAAAGGGAGACCTATAGTTAGAGACAGGTGGGAGCGTGGGAAGGCCTGGATAAGGAAAAGCAGACTTTTGCCTCAGATGCCCGGCTACTTTATTATGCATGCTTCCCTCTTTCTCACTGTTTTTTGGGAAGGCTGAAAATAAACACTTCTGTAATACAGACTTGTAATTCACACTTTCCTGACAAGTCACTCAAACAGCAGGCCGCAGCTGCTTAAAGAGGGCTTGACGCAAGCCTCACTCAGCAGGCGCTTTCTAATTCAGCATGTCTCAATGCACTTGATCTTGCTACTCTGAACTAGTGAGGGGCCAAGGATAGAACTTGGGAACCCTGGGCCGGAACCCACCACCAGCGGTGCCACCACCAATTCAGGCTTTTGAAACTGCTGAACCCTCAGGGCTGCTGTGGAACTCACTTCTTCAAGTAATGCTGTGGAATCAAAAACCCCACCTGAAAGGGATCATGCAAATCTGTTAACCCCAAACCCTTAATCTACAAGCCAGAGAAGGGACTTCCCTGCTTAAAATGACTAGACTGGTTAGGGGAGGAGCTGGGAATATAATCTGGAACTCTGATTCTCAGTCCATGTGCTTCCCCCAAGCCAAATTTTATTAATTTCTTGGATTTCATTTCTTTAAGCTTTTATAATGGAAAAAAATTCAAACATACACAAAGGGGAGAGATGGGGAAGGTAGTTCCCCTTGCCCCGGGTTTTGATTTCACTTTCTGCGGTTTCAGTTGCCTGTAGTGGACAAGGATCCAGAGGCACATGATCCAATCATCAAAAGGTCAGTAGTAGCCGGTCTCTTCTTGGCAACAGCTGCGTCATTTGCCTACTTCTTCACGTCACGTAGACGGCCTCGCGCTGTCTCAGGGAGGGTGAACACAGTACAATGAGATTGGAGAGACCACATTCACATACCTTGCATTATGATATGTTGTTATAATTGTTCCATTTTATAATTAGTTATTGTTAATCTTTTACTGTGCCTGATTTATACATTAAACTTTATCATACATACATATGTGTAGGGAAAACATGGGATATACAGGGTATGGTACTATCTGTGGTTTCAGGCATCCACTGCAGGTCTTGGAATAGATGAAAACTGGGATGAAAATCACAGATAAGGGGTTTGACGGTATAATGAATCCCCCGTGTACCTGTCACTCACTTTGAATAATCATCCTAGTTCTGACGTTCTTTGTCTATTGACGTATCTTCATCCTCCTTTAAAACAGGACGGACTTCAGACCATTTTATCTGTTAATACAGCAATATGCATCTCTAACAGAGAGCTTTAAAAATAATGTATCCACAGTACCATTATCACACTTACAAAATTAACAATATTTCTTGTGTCATAATACTTAGCCTGTCCTTAATTTTCTCCGATTGTGCCAAAAATGTCTCTTGATGGTTTGTCAAGGATCCAAACAAGGCCCACACATTGCATTTGTTAATTATTTTTTTTAAAGGGCTGTTAAACTGTAGAAGTCCTTCCTCCCATACATCTCCCTTGCTATATGTTTATTGAAAAAAAAACTGGGTCACCTGACCTTTAGAGTGTCCCACATTCTGGATTTGGCTGACTGTGTCCTGCTGGTATCCTTTTACATATTTCTCCAACCATTTCCCATAAATTGGTACTTAGATGTAGAGTAGTGGTTCTCAAATGGGGGAGATCCGCCATGCCCCCACTCCCCCAGGACATTTGGCAATGTGTTGGGGACACTTGGTCACAACTGGGTGTTGCTATTCGCATCTAGCATGTAGAGGCCAGGAATGCTGCTAAACATGCTATATGTACAAGGAAGAATTATATGTCCCAAGAGGTGGATTTTGAGAAATCATGACTGAGAGACTTGATTAAATTCAAGTTCTTTTTTTTGTGTGTGTGGCAGGGGTATTTCATAGGTGGTACTGCATACTTCCTATTGCACAACAGGAGGACACCTTGTCCCACGTTAAGGTGATGCTAAGGTTGATCAGTGGGTTCAGGAGGTGTCAGTGTGACACATGCATTATGAAGTTTGCCAAACAGAAGAGTAAAGAGCACACTATTAATAGATGAAAACTGGGAATGTCTCTGGCAAACAGGGACATATGGTCATCTTATCCATTGATTTTCAAGAATTTTATTCATCTTGAATTGATTTTCTTTCACCCCTCTACCCCTGTTTTAATAAAAGTTACATGAGCACATAATTGAGTCACATAATTCTCCTGGACTCGTTGCTACAGCAGTTCCTCATCCTCTCCATTTTCCCTTCCCAAGAGGCAACCACTTCCAATTGCTTCAGCTGGTCCTTTTAATATTTACCTTTGCATATCCTAATAATGGGCTTAAATTGCTACTTCTTGAGCAACTTAAATTTGGGGCATTTTCTAATAACTTCTCCCTAAAGAATACTATAGTTTCTCTGTCTTTCTGATAATGCTCACCAGGTCCCTGTTCAAGCACCTTTTCTATCCCTTCAACCTCTCAGAATAATTAAATTCTAATTTTAGTTTTTTGCCCATGTTTAAGAGTGGGATAGTGAAAAGCCAGTCAGAGTTCTGATCTCTGGGGTGGTGGGGCTTGCTGACTGCAGGCTTCACCATAGAGTTGTCTGACTATGCTGTTACTTTAGGGAGCCTCTCCTACCGGATAGTTTGTCTTTCTTCCTGGGCCAATACAATTGCCCAAAGAAGAGTTTTCTGGTCTTCTGCCTAGAGGAGATAGGCCTAGTTGCCAGGGTTCTGAAAACCAAATGGGCCCAGAGGGCTGTAAGCCACAGCCTTCAGTATGTGGACTTTACTGTTTTGTTTCCTGGTTTAGAACAGTCAACAGTGCCTGCTGTCCTTCAGTCCTCGGACCCTCTATTACCTTCTTCTGGAGAATAACCTGAGTCTCATGCAGGGCTATGGAAGGGCAGTTGCCCATTTGCACAAAGGTAGGCGAGGAACCTAAGAATCAAATGGTTGTATATATTTTAAACAGCTTTATTGAGATATAACTGACATACAATAAATAGCACTTACAACGCACAATTTCTAAATGTGTATACATCCATGAAGTCTTTACCACAGTCAAGATGGTGAACATATTAACTAACCCCCCCCAGGCAGCTATTTATTTGCTGTCACTTTACATCAGTTTGCATTTTCTAAATTTTACACAAATATCATCGTACACTATGTACTCTTTATTTAGGGGAGGACTTCTGGCTTCTTTCACTCAGTATAATTATTCTGAGATTCATTCATGCTGAGTGTATCATAAGTTCATTTGTTTTTCTTGCTAAGTGGTATCTTATTGTATCTATATGCCACGATTTGTTTATGCATTTACTTGCTGATACACATATGGATTGTTTCCAGTTTTTGGTTATTACAAATAATGCTGTTATGAACATTCATGTGCAAGTTGTGTGGACAGAGCTTTTCATTTTTCTTAAGGTAACATTTCAGAGTACAATGTGCCTTACGGTAGGTGTTTAACTTTTAATGAAACTGCCACACAATTTTCCAAAGTGTGTACCGTTTTACATTCCCACCAGCAATGAATGAGAACATTTCAGTCGTTCAACATCCTTGCCAATGCATGATTTGGTAAGTCATTTAAAGTTTAGATAGTCTACTAAGTATAAGTAGTCTCACATTGTGGTTTCAATTTGTGTTTCCTAAAAGCTAATGCTGTCGAGGAACTTCTGTAGGCTTATTGGCCATCTGTATGTCCTCTTTGGTGCACCCATTTAAAAATTTTGATTATTTTGTTTTCTTTTTGAAATTAAGATTTCTTTGCATATTTTGGATATGAATCCTGAATCAAATATGTGACTTGCATATGTTTATTCCCAGACTGTGGCTTGTCTTTTCATTCTCTTAACAAAGAGCAAATGTTCTTAATTTTGATGAAGTCAGATTTATCAATGTTTTTCTTTCATTGATTTTGCTTTTGGCATTGTATCTAAGAAATCTTGGTTAAACCAAGTTTACAAAGATTTTCTCCTAGAAGTTTTATACTTTCAGTTTTAGATTTAGGTCTGATCCACTTTGAGTTAATTTTTTCTGTGTGGTATGAGCGATGTATGGGTCAAAGTTCTGTTATTTATATATGGGTATCCATTTGTTCCAACACCATTTGTCAAAAAGACTGTGCTTTCCCCAACAAATTGCCTTTGTGCTTTTGCAAGTATTAATTTTTGTATTCTCTACTCGATTTCACTTTTCTACATGTCTATCTTGAATTCAGTATCATACAATCTTGACTATTATAGCTTTATACTAAGTCTTGAAGTTAGGAAGCATAAGTCCTTTACTTTTCAAAATTCAACATCAGCTATTCTACGTCTTTTGTATTTCCAAACGAATTACAAAATCAGCTTGTCAGCTTTTATAAAAAATACATTTTTATTGTTAATGTAAAAATTAATGATATGTCAAATTTACATGTATAAGGTGTATGTGTGTGTGTGTGTGTGTGTGTGTCTATGTATGTATATATGTATTAATGTAAAAAGCCTGCAGGGATTTGACTGGGATTGTATTTCATCTTTAGAACATATTGGGGAAAATCATCTTAGCAGCCTTGAGTATTCCAGCCCAAGAAAACAGTGTATCTCTATTTACTTACGTATCCTTTCATTTCTCCCCACAATGTAGTTTTCATTGTATACGACTTGCACATTGTCAGATTTATCCCTAGGTATTTCATATTTTTAAATGGTATTGTAAATAGTATTATATTTTAGATTCTATTTTCCACTATTTGTTGCTACTTTATAGTAATATAATTTGATTTTTTCAATGTCTTATGTACTGAAATGTCACTGAACTCATTTGTTAATTCTAGTAGCTTTTTCTGTAGATTGTCTAGGATTATCTGCATAGACAATTACATCATCTGTGAATAAAGACAGTCTTACCTCTTCCCTTCCACCATGGATGCCTTTGGTTTCTTTTTCTTGCCTTTGCACTGGTAGGGCCTCTAGTCAGTGTTGGATATAAGCAGACAGCCGTTCCTTATTCTGATGTTAGGGGGAGAGCAACCAGTCTTCCACCACTAAGTATGATGTTGGCTGTAGGTTTTTCATAAATGTTCTTTATCAGGTTGCAGAAGTTCCCAACTATTGCTACTTTGTTGGCAGTTTTTATCAGGAACGAAAGATTTTGTTAAATGCATTTTTTTGCATCTACTGAGGTGGTCATGTGGTTTCTCTTTTTCAAATTTGTTAATATAGAGAATTAGATTGATTTTTCAAATGTAAAATCAACCTGGCAATCCTGGGATAAAGCATACTTGGTCATAATATATTATTCTTTTTGTATATTATTTGAATCAGTATGCTAAGATTCTAAGAAATTTGCATGGAACCCATGTCTACGGCTTCCCCCTTCGTATGTAATTAAAATTTGTTTTTTTCCTCACGTTAAAAAAAAGAAGACATTTGCACCTGTGTTCCTGAGGAGTGTTGGTGTGCAGACTTCTCCTCCTGTGGTGTCTGCTTTGGTGTCCTAAGTGCTGGGCTAGTAGGTTTCCTTCCCTCTTCTTTAATTTCTAGAAGAGAACATTTATTTCATACGGTTTTGTCTGTTTCATAAATTGTGTCTGGTGGGAGGGTAAATCCGGTCCCTGCTTCTCTATCTTGGCCAGAATGGAAGTCTCCTTGAACTGCTTTTAATCTTTTTTCAACCAATATACCTGTGACTCCTACCTTAGCCGTCCTCTTTAGAAGTACTTGGTTTTGACAATTCTGAGCCTTTTGGGGGTTATAAGATGTTATCGTATTGTTTCTTAGTTTTTTTTTTTTGACTGCTGGCTGTGGAATCTAATAAAACTCTGTTATTAAAGTTATTAAAGCAGAGCTGGGATGACACAGGGGACAGAGAGTGGACAATTGTGGCTAAGCCTATCATTTTCTCAAGAGGCTACATTGCTTAGAACAGAGCCTCAAACTCAGATACCACCTGGGTGGTATGTGAAATACTACGGGGCAGATAGATGAATGCGGAGCACTGGTGCAAAGTAAGGGGGAGGGGAAGGAGCTGACATAACTCACCTGTGTAGACAGCTGTGCCCCAGCCTCCTGCGGCCATGCAAGAAGGAAGGCCTCGTGTCGCCAGCCATACCTTCCACTAATTCAGAGAAGCTGGAAATTCAGAATTTTATGAAAAATCTCCTCTTTTGAAAATCCTGACAACCCATCCAATCCACATTTCAAAAATGCTGTGGGCCAAATGAAAATCCAACTGAGGACTAGATCCATCTGGTCTCGCTGCCCCCTTGACGCCTTTGGATTTTCATGGCTGCTCTTCTTTTGCATGTCTCTGCTCCATGAGGCAGGCAATGTTCTGTGTTTCCTCATGTGTCTCTGCTCCCCAATCAGTGGCTCACACATGACTCTGGTTTCCATGACACCCACTCTGACCTCCGTTCCACATGACCTTTCAGTTCAAGTACCCAGTACCACATAGCCAACTCAGTGTTGAAATATTCCAATTCCCAGGAGGGGAAATCTGATTGTCTAGATTTGGTCTATCAGCTGTGGTTGGATGGGGTCAATTAGGGTCATATTTACTGGCTTTGGGACTGAGGGTGAGATGGGTTTTTTTGCGTAGTGAGGAAATCATTGGCTTCTTATGGAAGCCAACTGAATCATGCAATGGGAAAGCTGGAAATGACCTTAGAAAAATTTGGTCCAACCTCATCATATTACATATGAAGAAGCTGGGGCTTAGAGAAGTAAAGTCACTTCTTCAAGTGACTTCTCCAAGTTCAAAGACTTTATTAGTTAACAGTAAGGCTGAGTTGGGGATTAGTCACTTAGTCAAATTTTCTTTCATCTGTATTCTATGACAGCAGGAAATAGGTCAATATCCTTAATGCAATGCTTGATGCATAGCAGGTATTCAGTGACTCTTTGTTGAGTAAAAAGATGTACTGAGTTGTTTTCTATAATGTTAGTATACTTTCTTGATAAATTAGGATTAAGTTTAATTACATGTAACAGAAAACCCTCAAAACAATGGCTTGTACACAATAAAGGTTTATTTAGCTCTCCTATTAAAAAAGATGAGTGGGGATGGACCTGTAGGATGTCAACAGTGTTTCCATCTCCTGGTTTCTATTTTGTCATCCTTGGTGCCCATCTTCCATCTTTAAATTTGTCTTATGATGCTGGAGCTCTAACCAAATACTTGAGTTTCAAGATGGAAGAATGTAGAATGGGTCCATGGCAAAAGGTTTCCTGGAAGTTCCAACCACTTCTGCTTAAATCTCATAGTTTGAAACAGACATGTGGTCCACTGGTTCCAAGGGAGGCCACAAAAAGGAAGCTGGATATATTATCTTCTTGTCTAAATCTGATTTTGTTAAAGGAATAGCAAATGAGTATTTGGTAAGCAACTAGCAGTGTTTGTCAGAATCACAAAGAGCTAATAATTGGAAATATGTTTCCTGTGGTTTTGATATATACATGATAACCAGAACAATAATATGAAGGCCTTTAAAGATACTTATCAGAAGAGGCACAAACCCCCTCCAAATACTGGTTTGGTTCAGATAATATTGTGAGGTTCTGGATCAATTGTTTTAGAAAAAATTGGTTTAGTTCTAGTTCATATTAGTTTAGAAGGATTTTACTGGTTTTCATAGAAATCTTGTTGAGTGAGTCCACAATTTAGAAAAAAAATGTTTGGTTTCAGTTCGGTACTGAGTTTCACAAATTAGTGTGATCCCTTCTGATTTTGGGTTCACTGCTTGGGTTCACCTGCAGTTCCTGGTTACGATGTATCCGCACTAGGAATTTTGTAATTATGGTTTATAATAGCAGGCATAGACCAAAGAACTGATTTCCACTTAACAGTCCTGCTTTTCCTATGTTAAGAACTAAAAATCCTAATTGCTTTGAGTGATTCTAAATTTATCGTTGTGAATTGGTATGGCTAAAGGTCCTACTTATAATAGATGTGCCAGAATTAACACAGCCTGTCTCTCCCTTGTTTATATAGAAACATAAATACACCCAATTTAAAATTTCTCTTTATTTTAGTTCTCTTTAAGTTTTGCATTTCCATGGTTTGAGATTTCTTTTATCAGGTTAGTTTTAGAACACTCTTCTGGATTTGGCTTTGTATGGTGCCTCAGAAAATTCACTTAAAATTAGAGATTGCAAGTTCAATTAAAAAAAAAATGGGAACTAGGGAGATGTAAATTTCAGAAGCAAACCATGTGATGGGAGGGATGGAACTCCGGCTAAAGGAAATCCAGCTGACCAGGGCCTCCAAGGAACTGTGGCTCAACACGGTCACAGTGTATAACATTTTAATGAGGACTTGGAGATCTGAGTTCATATGAACTATCAGGTGCTAATTTACATATTTTTACATATCAGGTGCTAATTTAAAATATTAAAATCAGTGAATGGATCCTTACTGTATAGGCCAAACAATACATGTCTACAGTCAGAATTTTCTTCTGCTGGTTTTTAGGGTCTGATTTAAATGCTCCACATTTCTCCATGTCCTTCTTATTCTATTCTGTGCTTTACTTGATGATTCTGCATTTATTCTTTTGAATAAAAATGTTGATAAAATATTTGAAAATATCTTTCACTGGTAAAACATTGCCTAAGATTCAAAATATATTGCTTAAGATTCAAATTATGTTTCTTCTCATTATCTAGGAAAGAATAATTCAAAGAGAAGGTGATGTTAACAAGGCCAGGATTTCAGTTTTCTGGGTGTGACCATATGCTTCCCATAGCCATTTGCCATCCCTGTAAAATTTTTCTGGTAACTTTGCACATATGACCATTGGTCATAAAGTAGAAAAGGCAAGAGGATGTAAATGGTGTATTACAATCCATCCCACAAAATCGATCAAGAAGCAGGTTTGCACGTTTATGTGACACTTATTTATTTTCCAAAATGCATTCAGTAAGGGCGACTACGTGCCTGCAGTAGGATGGCAAGTGGGATGTAGCGTATGCCTTTCTCTGGGCTTTATTTAATTATTTTGAAGGGAATGAAGGAGAATGAAAGGAAGGAGGCCTTTGCCCTCTGGTCATGAGCAGTGAATACGTGAGCCCTGAAGCGGCCAACAGGCAGTGTCTTCATCAGGAGAAAGCTGGTCTGAGTGAATAAGGCCAGCTGCTGAGAGGTGCATTCCCTCACTGCGACACTGGCTTCCTGACTTGTCTTCCTGCCTCTACCCCTGCCCACTCCCTGTCTACTTTGAAAATGGTAACTGGAGTGGTCATTAAAAATGAAAAGCCAGATGTCGCTCCTTTGCTCAAACCCCTCTCTGGGTCCCTGCCTCAGAGTAAAAGCAGAAATCTTCACTATGGCTTACATGGCTACTATGGGATCTGGTCCCGTTTACCATTCTGTCCTCATCTCTCGCAATAATTCACCTCACTCACTTAAATCCAGCTGTTTTTCCAAAATGCCCAGCAGAACTTTTGCACTGGCCATTCCCTGTCCCCAGGAGAAGCCTTCTTATAGATATTTTCAAGACTAATGCTCTCTACTCTTCCATGTCATGTTCTAATCTCGCCTTCTCATTGAAGCTTGGTTTAATTCAAATATGCTTGCCTAACTGGACCCAGAGTTCTTAATCTTCTTCAGATAGACATTGTCAGGGTCTTGATAAAATTCTGTCTTTCTTAAGCTATATCCTGCATACATCTGTGGCTTGACCTAGCTCCACCAATCTAATTCCCCCAGCAAAAATGCGGTAGGCCTAATTGGGTCTTAGGTTGGGCTAGATGAAATTTAGGACTCCTTCCTTCTGTGAGGATTAATCAGGACAGTTCTTAATTTCACTCATGCTCATTGGCTATATTCCCCCAACCCCTGTAAATCTATAAAGTAAAAATAACAAAGAAATTATATGATAATGACAGTTATTATTATTACTATAAAATTGCTAATACCAATATAATATTTTCAGTGTGCTAGGGCCTGTTATAAGAGCTTTAGGTATATTTGCTCCTTTAGTCCTCACAATAACCTAATGAAGTTGATGCTATGATTACTCCATTCATTAGTGAGGAAACTGAGGCACAGAGATATTAAGTGAACTACCCAAGGTCCCACAGCTAATGAGTCATGGAGCCACAATTTAAACTCAGGTATTACGATTCAGAGTTCATGGTATTTTACTTTTTAGATGATGGGAAACCCACCTCAAACTACTTAGAGCCCGCCGTGGAATTTCTTCCCTAGAGAATACATAATTGACCAGTGCCTGGGTAGGCCTTGCTTTGGGCCCTGCTCTATTCACAGGATTTGGTGCTCCTCTCTCTTGCCGTGGCTTCCTTCTTGGGCAGCCTCTGTCCACAGGGTGACGCCAGCACCACTTGGCCCACCTCATTATCAGCGCTGAGATCAGGCCACCCCAAGAGAGGGAATCGACTTCAGAAGAGTTCCAGTACGTGTCTCAGGACTGTCTCAGTGGGTCACGGACCCGGGACCAAACAGCTCACCGTGGTGCCAGGATGGAGTGTGCTGACTGGCCAGCTCTCGGCCTTAGGACAACCTGTTCGACAGTGGTGGGTTCGCCAGAACCACACAGGCTGAGAGCGGTGAGGAGCTGTGTCACTCAAGATCCTTGGGTGCTGTGACAAGCAGGGGGTGCATGTCAGGTGAGGACAAATATTGCATGGCCACTGGAGTAGGTGCCATGCTTTCTTTGTTTGCCTATTTTATTTATTTAATTTTATTTTATTTTTATAATTTATTTTATTATCATTAATCTACAATTACATGTGCAATATTATGGCTATCAAACTACCTCTTCATCAGGTCCCCCCCACCAACCCCATTACAGTCACACTGTCCATCAGCATAGTGAGATGCTATAGAATCACTACTTGTCTTCTCTGAGTTGTACTGCCCTCCCCGTGCCCCCCCAACATTACATCTGCTAATCGTAATGCCCCTTTTTCCCTCTTATCCCTCCCTTCCCGCCCATTTTCCCCAGTCCCTTTCCTTTGGTAACTATTAGTCCGTTCTTGGGTTCTGTGAGTCTGCTGCTGTTTTGTTCCTTCAGTATTTTTCTTTGTTCTTATACTCCACATATGAGTGAAATCATTTGATACTTGTCTTTCTCTGCCTGGCTTATTTCACTGAGCATAATACCCTCTAGCTCCATCCATGTTGTTGCAAATGGTAGGATTTGTTTTCTTCTTATGGCTGAATAATATTCCATTGTGTATATGTACCACATCTTCTTATCCATTCATCTACTGATGGACACTTAGGTTGCTTCCATTTCTTGGCTATTGTAAATAGTGCTGTGATAAACATAGGGGTGCATCTGTCTTTCAAATTGGGCTGCTGCATTCTTAGGGTAAATTCCTAGGAGTGGAATTCCTGGGTCAAATGGTATTTCTATTTTGAGTTTTGAGGAACCTCCATACTGCTTTCCACAATGGTTGAACTAATT
>JAVSCE010020746.1:0-55876 GCA_032199065.1 Smutsia gigantea | reverse complement strand
TCTTCTGCTTACTAAGTACAGTGTTGGTTACGTGATGGAAGCTATCCCAGTCATGTACCATCACTTCCCTGTGCACACAGGTGTGTCCATTTATCCTCTATAGGCCCTTGGCACAAGTCCGATGAACTGAAATGGTTGGCAGTCTCATGTGTCCTTTTACGTTGACTTCTTTATGTTTCTTTATATGTGCAAAGACAGAAACATATGTTAACATCTTCTTGTGAGGAACCATACCATAATACACAGTTCTACAGCCTGACATTTTCTTTCACGCTATATCATGTGGTGTGAGGAAAATTCTATCTTGCTTTTTATAATCTACCACTTAAGCCTGAACCATTTCTTAATATTAAGACTCTTTCCCAACGTTTGCAAGTGGGAAGTTAACACCAACCCCACCCACACACCACCCACACTGAAACCTTTCATATGCCTGTTTTGGTCTCTGACCTTTGACATTGACAGATGCTACTTGAAAAGCCCTGCAAGGTGAGGAACAGTGTCCAACAATATTAGGGTATTGCAAGGGGGCTTTATCAGCCGCATAGTGTCATCTCAAATGGAAACCTCTTTAGTTCCAGGGAAGGTATAAAGGATTTGATGCACTGGGGAGTCTGGTCCTGCCATTCCTGCAGCAGTAAGTACCCCTGGGACCAGGAGGATGGGGTGGGCAGGGACGGGAGTGGCCTCCCAAGCTCAGGACTGCTCACTGCACCCTTGAAATCCCATGTGGGGTCCAGACCACAGAGACACAGACTGTCCTTCTTGCTCCCCCACAGGTATTACGTGATCTATGACTGCGGCGACTGACAAGGTCTCCTGGGCGCTTAGCACGTTGAGGCCTGCTTCTCCCTGACCGTTCCCTTCAGCTCCGAGGCCCCAGCCCTGTGAGTACCACAGCTCAGACTCTGCCCCTGCGCTGCGTGCCTCCCCAGCACAGTAGGCCAGCTCCTGGGAACACCCACCTGGCCGGAGCACCACACCTGTTCCTCTTTTTTCTCCTAGAAGTGGCTTGTGCGAGTATGCCAAGGACAATAGGAATATAAAGGAGCTCAAAGACCCCTGTGCGTGTGTGGTGGCAAGACTGGCCTGGCCAGGGGGTGGGACAGGCTGGTTATGGGCCCAGCCTGTGGCTGCCCCAACCTTGGCTAGCTTCTCCTCCCCCACAGGTCTGAGGGCTCAGCTGCTGAAGCACACACAGCATGAAGTCCTGTGCTCCCTGTGCATGTTGCCCAGAACTCAACATGACCTCAGCTCCGTCATGGTGGACACGTGGCTCCATATGGTGAGCGCCTGCCCCCTCCCTGGGGCCGGCCCAGGGAGCCTCAAGTGGGTGGGAGGTTTGGGTGGTGCTGAGCACCCGGGCACTTCCCTTTCAGGAGACCATGCTCTGCCTCTGTGTCAACGGGGTCTTCAAGGTAGGTGAGCATGTGCAGGGGCCCCTCTGTGGATGCCCCATGTTCCCTCCTGCTGGCCGGGCTCTCTCTCAGACCTCTCCCAGCTTCCCTGTCCCCTTCCCTGTCCTTCCTATTCCCACTGTTGTTCTCCACCTCCACTCTGCCCCCAACCATCCATGTCTGACTCACATCCATGGCTGTCAGGCCCCCGCAGCTTGGGCATCAGGGACACAGGCCGTGGGAGTTTGCTGGCTCTCGTCCTAGGTCTTCACTCTGTGACTTCAGGCCCAGTACCTAACCTCTCAGTTTCCTCATTTGCACAATGGAGCTAACTGTACCCACCTCTTGGGCAGCTGTGAAAAATGAATAAATGGACTTGTGAAATGGTTGTCACAGGGCCTGGCACACTGTAGGGGTCCTAGTTGCCCTCCCCCTTTCATGATGCCCTCTCAGAGAACGTTTATCCCCTTCAGCGGGAATATCAAGTCTACCCTGACTGGGGAACTCTGTGAGAGCATGGGAAGCATGCGGGCTTCTATGGGGTTTTGTTGTTTACTGTCCTCGCGGTAGTAGGATGGTGTCAGGGGTCTCTTCCTGCCTTCACCCGGACCTTCATCACCATCCCTGCCAGAAACTCCAGGTGAGTGTTCTGTTATGTGTGGGTAGGACTCATCCCAGCCTGGGCTCAGCGGTGTGGGGCCTCGTGCCTTTCTCAGTATTGTGGAAAGCCAACAGGTAGATCCAAGGAGCAATTCAAGAGCATTAGATCTGGAATCGGAATATGGGTTTTCTCCATGACCCCAACACTGTTGATGTGTGACGTTGGCCAAGTCACATGACCTCTCTGAGACTCATAGCTTCCTCTGAAAATAGAGCTTACACTGTCCATTCCCTGGGCTATTGTCCACTGCATGTGTAAAATCATCCTTGGTTTGGGGATAAACGTATAGTCCTCTCCTACCATCCTCTGCTCTTTATGTAAGTACACACACGTGAGGGATCCATAAGCTGGCATGTGAATTTCTGAACAATACAAACTAAGGGGATAACTGCCGTTCTGGAAGGAATAATCCCATGTCATTCCCTGTAGCGCGTCCATGATCAAAGGCGAGTCTCGGCCTTCTCGCCCAGAGAGCAGACACCGTGGCGAGTGCTTCTCAGCCGCATCGAGAGGAACAGAGGCAGCCTCACATGCTAGCGAACAATTGCAGTCTCCGGCTGGACTCAGGCACTCTGAGCTGTCCTAGTTCGCTCGTGGGCAGGGACCGTGGAACACATCGCAAGGCCCCTCTTGTCCCTCTGTCTACATTTTCAAGCTTCCGCATCCTTGGCCTCCTGGCCTAGGCAGCTCAGACACCACGTCTTCCAGTCACTCAAACCCCTGCCAGGTCCCTCCTTCGCTTCCCTTGGTCCCATGATCCTGAGCAAATGCTAACCCTGCCATCTCCCTCCGCACACACATGTCTGTGTGGAAATTGTCCTGGCAGGCACGGTTTTGGAAGTGTCAGTGCTGAGGCAAGATGTGTGCTGTCTAAGAATTTTTTGGAAGTGATTGTGAGCTTTCCCTCAGTCGAAAAGAATTACATCACTACAAAGACCCTCAACTGAAAAAGTAGGACATCGCTACATAGAGTAGTCACATTACTAAAGAAAGTAGAATATTGGTAACCAGGGGCTGGAGGGAGGGGTGTTTTGGGGGGTTAGTGTTTAATAGGTACAGAGTTTCAGTTTGAGATGATGAAAAGGTTGAGGAGATGGATAGTGGTGATGGTTTCACAACAATGGGATTTTCTTAATGCCAGTGAATTGCACCCTCAGAAATGGTTAAAATGGGAAATTTCGTGTTGTGTACATTCTGCCATTTTACAAAACGTTTGAGTCCCTCCGCTCTCCAGAGTTTCTCAGTATAGTGAGGTGGTTCATTAAAGTGGCTGATGTTAAGGTAGACAAAGGAGTGGCAGGGAGGGGTAGTAAGAAGGCAAGCCTTTGCATCTGTCTTCATTTTCAGCTGTCCTGTGGTGGGCCGTACTCAGCTAAATGAATTCCTCTTTGGCCTACCCAAAGTTCTTAAATCCTCATTTCGGCACCATCTAGTTCAACTTTGGGGCCCCTTGCTTCAACAGTGAATGGGGCTGCAGACCTTGTGGCCCTAGCAGCATGATAGCCTTCCCATGGAGGAGAGTGAGCATCAGAGAAGCTCTCCCCAACAGCTCGTTTCACCCCTACCTCTTGCCACTCAGTTTCCAGGCGTTCATTAACAAGCAGCAAAGGTGGGGGGACCTTCAACTGCTCCCACTTACTACTTTGAATGAGGACATTCAGCACGAGATCTCAGGGAGCCTTCCCATATCCTCCAGACCAGGACGAAGTCCCCTGGCATTTCCTCTTCAGGAAAACCATGTCTTTGTCAACATCCCATCTTTGTCATCCCAACTAGCAAGAACCATGGAAGGTGTGTTACTTTACTCTCCTTGTGAGTTAAGTTAGCCTGCCACAGTTCCACAGATTCTGGAGAACACATGAGACTTCTGGGTCAGAGAGGAAGGACTGTGCTACCCACAGAGCAGCTTTATGTTTGTGCTGTTGCCCTTGCTTTCTTCTTCCCCAGTTCCCACACAGGTGCCATGTTGTCCAAAAGAAAAGCAGTATAAGCCACACCAAAATGAAAGTGAGAAACTCTTAAAGTTAAAAGAAGCAGGTGACTTTAATTTTAGTGACTTTTAACACAAAAGTGAACAAAAATGACAATTTCAACATGGAAACCAAGAACCAACATGGAAACCAACATTGTTAGCTTTCACATTTCTTAGTAAGCCTTTGAAGTGCAGTGTGCACTTTCAACACATAAGCAATACGGACAAATTACTGACTGTCCATTCTTTTTTTCTTACAAAGTCTTCGAAATGCCATCTGTTACCATTTCAACAAAGAAACAGTACACACAATTCACTTATTAGCTCTTTTGACAGGTTCGTCTAAGTCCAATGCTGTGTATTATTGCCAAGTGTAGAGGAAAAATATTAACTATTTTTATTCATGTTTAAGTTTTACATTCATTTCTGTCAGTCTCTGAAATGCAATTTGTTATTTCAGGTGAAAGCAACAAGAAAGAATAACTCTAAATTACTTTTTACTGAGCCTTTGAAATGCATGTGTTGTCATTTCAACACGAACACAGTAAAAGTATTCCATCAATTACCTTTACATTCTTCTGTCTTACCAAGTCTGTTCTCATTTCAACAGTATGCAAAAACTACTAATTATGTTTCAGTGTTTTTGTTATGAAGACATTAAAATTCAGTATGTTATCATTTCAACATGTAAGCAAAAGGAACAACCAATTTTACATTCCTTTTTCTCAGTATGTCTTTGAAATACAGCATTTTATCATTCTGACATGTAAACATAAATTCATTAGTCATTTTCACTCTTTTCATACTAAATCTTTGAAAAACAGTGCTACCATTTGAACAGGTAAATATAAACAATTTACATTCTTTTTTCCGTGTCTCTGACATGCAGTGTGTTATCCTTTCAACATGTAAGCAATATAAATAAACTATCAATTAGTTATTCTACATCCTGTTTCTTACTAACTGTTGGATATGTGGTGTGCATTTAACACCTGAAGTACATCACATTTCCAAGTAGCCATATTTCTAGCACTCAGTGGCCACGTGTGGTTAGTGTGTACCATCGAGAGCAGTGCAACCCTAGTGCAAGATCAGAGGAAGCAAACACGTATGAAATAGCATATACCATGAAGGAATATTCGTGCACATGGCACATGTGAGATGAAAAGAAAAGTAAGAACCTACTTAAATGGGGAACTAAGAGAAAACCTAGCAGAGGAGGCAACATTTAAACCATGACCTGAGGGTTGAGCAGCTATATGTAAGGGAAAAAGTGAACAAAACTCTGGGCCATGGAGGCATAATTTTCCCAAATGCCCTAAGAAAGAGTGGATAAACGGACAAAACATACGAGCAGCTGTTACTCTTGAGTGGTTTGGGATCAGGGACTTATCTTACTTAGCAAAGGGAATGGTACCTAAAGCACAACAGACACGGGGTGAGTGCGTGTGAAGTACAAATAACTGAGCTAGGGGTCTGAGACCTGCTGAAGCAGCTGGCAACAAGACAAAGACACCAGTAGGCAGTGGGGGTAGTTTGTTTGTTTCCTTTCCCTTGCATAGGGTTTCTCATAAGCAACCTAAGGCAGTCATACATACAAGAAGTATTCAGGGCCCTTGAGGGTGAAATTATTGGCTTCAACAACTGCCACAGGCAGGGAGAGTTTCAGTTCATCGGACTTGTGCCAAGGGCTATAGAGGATAAATGGACCCACCCATGTGCACAGGGAAGTGATGGTACATGACTGGGATCGCTTCCATCACGTAACCAACACTGTACTTAGTAAGCAGAAGAGGATGTAGAGGGCAAGGGGCAACAGATCCACAGGAGCTTCCAAATTACTCTCCTTCCTTCTTAGAGTTTCACTTTCACAGAGGTCAATGACACAGGCAATCTCCCTGAGCCCCGTTTCCCCAAACAGTACAATTTTACATGTGTCACTACAAATTAGGCCTTCAAGAAAAACAGTTGAGTGCTTTTGTGGCCACACATCAGTGCTGACACGACTCCTTGTACTACGGGAATCACACAGAATTAACAGTCCAACACATGTCGTCCCGATGTAACGCCTGCAGCATTGCCATTATTTGGGCCTGAACTTCAGCTGACTTCTGTTGGTCCACGTCAGGAATATCCCATTCTCTGTAGCAATGGAGAGGGATGGGATAAATCACATGCTTCAGCTCCATCAAGGATGTTAGGTGCTGCAGAACGCTCATGAGCACAGGCATTGTAATGGGGTTGAAGGCAAAGCTAAGAACACGGAGGCACGAACAGTGGCTCAGAGCTGGCAGGAGAGCAGAGACAGTAGAATCAGTTACCAGGCAATTATTTATTTCCAGATGCTGCAGGGTACCCGAGGCCCTCTCCAGCAGAGTCCGGAAGGGCTCATAAGCCTCTGAAGATATGTGGTTGTGATTGAGTTTCAACTGCCTTAGGTGG
This sequence comes from Smutsia gigantea, assembly GCA_032199065.1. Taxonomy (NCBI): domain Eukaryota; kingdom Metazoa; phylum Chordata; class Mammalia; order Pholidota; family Manidae; genus Smutsia; species Smutsia gigantea. The sequence goes on along the minus strand of JAVSCE010020746.1, from coordinate 49,404 downwards.
GTGACATGAGAGCTCTGGGACAGGATGGTGATATCTTTGTTAGACAGGCCACAGAGAGAGAGATTCAATGTCTCCAGATGAGGTGGCAGCACTCTGCGGAGAGAAAAGAGAAAGGTTATTTCAGAAGAATGAGTATTGGACCAGGGCAGTGAGCCATGAAGAATACACACCTAAGGTCTAGAATAAACTAATCTGTACCTATCTTATTCTGTTTGGTTTGGTTTAGTCCCAGCCCAGCCCCTCCCCCGTGGTCACTTCTGTACCTATTTTGCAACAGTCTTTAGTCATGTGGGCTTTGCAATCAGATTAAATGTATTTGTGACCATGAGAAAGGTACTTTCCCACTCTAAGACACATGCTCTTAATCTTTAAAATGTGCACACCAGTGATTACCATTACAGAGTTGTGCAGCAGATTAAGTGAAAAAAAATTGTATGCACTTAGTATAGACATCATCATCAATGGCGACTCCTGTTCACTTATATGGCGAGGATAGGTCTGGGAAAGCAGCCAACTGAAGGCTCCCTTTGACTGGTTCCCAGATGATAGCTTCCCCATTCAGTGTCTAAGCCTTGGGGAAAACACAGGAGCAAGAGGATCTGGCAGTGTTAACTACCTTGGCCGGTCCAGGAGGATGTGCATCAGTGTTACAGCATAAGACGTTTTCCTCTCTGAACGCCTCCTCTTGCTCTCTAGAGAGCTGTGGACGCCACTGGGACTGAGACTTTTACCAAAATACTTACAGACTCATCATAGAGTCTACACACAGTTGGCTGAATGAATGAATGAATGGACGAATGAGCACAGCTTCCTTTTCTAATCTTGTCTTTCTCCTCACCAGGAAGTACCTCTCTCTAGCCTGGCCAAATGCTAATTCCCAGCACTTCTCATGCTGAGGTGGAAGGAGAAATACTTTACGAGGAGCTTAAGAATATCTAAACATGCTCTCTTCTTTTCTCTTACTCATAGGGTATGTAGGGAACCCAGGTTCCTCCCACTCCCTCACCTGACAATTCTATGCAATCGATCTCTGAGGTACAAGGTAGACAAGTCGAGCTCTCGGAGGCTGTGCAGATTCCCAAGACAGTTGAGAAAAGCTAGGAAGTGTCTCCCAGCAAAACATGTAAGGCTGATGTTAGATAGACGAAGGCTGTACAGGTTTTCTGTCTGAGCCAAAAGAGTGTTGATTTCCCTCAAATGAGCCAGATTCACATCCAGGTGATTAATGCATCGTAGATCCAGTAACTGCAGCATACTTCTGTGGGCAGACACGTCAAAAATGTCCAAATCTCTGCAACAAAGGTGCAAAGACCCAACGTTCTGCCTGAGTTTAGTCTGAAGAAAGGAAAGAAATTGCTGTGTTCTCAAGGTTCCCTTGAGGGAGAGGTTCACCAGTAATTCCACAGTTTCCAAGGCTGAGGGAGGCTTCGACTCTGAATTATCAAATATGGGGTACGTGACGGCAGGCTCGGCTTCTTCTGTTCTAAGAGTAGAGTTCTGAGAGTAAGCACAAGAATGACGGCAGGAAGGGAATCTGGTTGTGATCTCAGAGCATACTATCCTACAGTGCTGGTCCTGCCTTAAATCTAAGAGCCGCAGTTTTGGGCCCCTGTAAGGAGAGGAGACAGAACACATGAGAGGTAGCCAATTTTAATGTAATCTCCCAAGATCAGTGTTGAGAAGAAGACACAATACCCTTTATCCCCAGTTTTTCACAGCATGTGTCATTCACCAAGAATTCCTTTCCTAAAAATACAGTATCTTTCATTCTTTTCCCCCTACTTTCTTCACCTCTGGTCTGTTCCCATATCAGTGCCCATGCCCTTCTTATATGTAATCGCACTCAGGAGGTAAATCCACCCATAGTATCCTCAGTCACCTCTATTCTGTAATCAAGTCTGTGAGACATTAGAGTCGTTAAGGTGACCCCAAGTGTTGGACCAATAGCCCCACAGAGATCTTCAGCATTCACTACTGGCTACTTCTGGAAGACTGTTAGGTATTCCCCTGCCTCAGGCTCCAGCACACTCTCTTAACTGACTCATTCTATCGCTACTGGATATAGTCTTACCAGGAAGAAGAGTTCTGGGCAGAGAGGGGCTGCAGACCATCAATCATGGCTTTCGAGATGTCATAGTATGACCCTTGTACACTCAGTGTTCCGATATGGAGACAGCGAAAGGGCCAAACCCTCACCATTGCCTTTAGAACCTCTTTATGTCCACCCAAGAAGGCAGGAATGAACAGTGGAACAAAGAGGTCTCTTGGGAGCTCATCCAGGGCATGGATGGCTGCCAGCTCATTACTCAGCAGACTCTTTGCAGCAAGCTCTAGCAGAGTGCCTGTGGTCTCCTGGTCCATCTTCTGGAACCTGCTTCAGGGTAAAGAATATTTAGAAATCCTAAGAGGACATCTACAGTCTCCTGTTTGCCTCCAATGTCAGTTATGGACAAAATATTTATTGAATAAATATAGTGAACCAGAGAACCACCTCTAGTGACTTCTACTAAAGGGAAAGAATACAAATAGGCTTGTGTGTTTAAGTATGTGTGTGTGTGCATACCCCCCCCCCACACACACACACAATAAAATGCCCCTAGACATCGCAGGTAAGTTAGCAGAATATGATGTTGACCACGGAGCTGTCTTCCTCCCAATATATTTCCTCCCAAAAGGATACAGACTAATCAGAAGGAAAATGTAAATCTACACAAAAGCCTCACTCTGATCATTACTTTAACATAGAGAATGTGCAAAGTTCAGTGTAATTGGGAGTAACAAAAATCGTGAAATTTCAGCACACAGGCTGTCACACTCCCATCACTAGGCTCTGTGGCATACAAAGACAGACCTAGAAAAGCTGCAGGACATACAGAAGAAGGAAAATGGTGAGGGGCTTAAAGTTGATCTAAAACTGCAGCAGAATAAGTCTGAAAATACCAAAACGGTGTCCTGGAAGGTGAGATCAGGAACTACAGGGAAAGGAATCCGGAATACAAGCATTTAAAGGGGTAGGGATGGTACAAAGGTGAAGTCATTGAAAGACATAACTTCTAGAGAATAATAAAGTCAAAGAGCAACGGAAAAGCATCCCTGGCACTTGGGTAATGGGGAAAATGAAGGATCTTGCAAGACATGAGAGAACCACAAATGAGAGCAATCACAGCTTCTCCCTCCCTTACCAAAACAAAATATATAAAGGATATGGACTTTGCTGTACTGACAGAAAATGACATCACTAAACTAGGAATCTTGGCAAACAACCCAATATCATACACATGAGCAAAAGGAAGGGGAATCCCATACACAACCATTACAAAAAAAAAAAAAAAAAAGACGAGGAAACAAAATTTCACACATATGACACGACCATGAAGCAGGAGACTGTAAGCCAACACGCCAAACAGAATTACACTCAAGCAAGCATTTGAGGATATGAAACTTGCTTGAATCAGAATCCTTTTAAAACTATAAAAGCAGAAGTGAACCAAAAGCAAGCCTGAAGTTGACATTTTACATCCCAGCTAGAGTGTCCTTCAAATATCACAGCCTATAGAGAAAGTTTTTCAACACATAGGAACTTGGGAATTCAGCACCCCTCAGCCCTTTCTGAGGTATCTACTAGAGCAGGGCTTTGCAAACTGTAGCCCATTGTGCCAAATCTGGCCCACCGCTTGATTTTGTAAATAAAGTTTTATTGGAACAAAGCCACAATCAATCGTTTATGTATTGTCTATAGATGCTTTTGCACTGCAATGGCAAAGTTGAGTAGCTTTGACAGAGACACTGTGGCCCACACACTTAAAAACATTTACTATAAGCCTCTTCACAGGCTGATTGCCAAGAATCTCCTAAAAGATGAATTGGGATTGTGATCCCCTATGTGATGATGGAAAACGTCACCAAAATATCTCATGGTGAGCATGTTACATCTAATACTAAAATCCAGGTGGTGGAAAAGGGGGGAAGACTAATGCACAAATGCTTCAATATTGTGAAAACACAGAAGTTGTGCAATTAAACATGAGAGAAAGCAGAAGAATAGAACAAAAGACAGTTAAACATTTTGTCATAAGGCAGTAAGAGAGTTTTAAATAATACTGGGCAGTGTGGAAGAATGGTCCAGATAGGAAAGTGTTCAGAAAACAGGGTAGTTCAGGATGAGCTCTTTAAAAGCATTTAACATGACAAAGGACACATCCTGGTGATAAAAGCCAAGGTTCACAATGGAGATGTAACACTTAGGAATCTTTATACACTAAATAACACAGCAAACACTTTTATGAAGCAAAAGGGCCAGGAGACATAGATAAAAGTATGGTAAAAATGGGTGATTTAATACACCAGTCTTAGTATAAGACAGAGAAAGTAGAGTAAAAAATTGGGAAGGGATGTAGAAAATCTAAACAACATAATAAAAACAAACTATATGTGTGTATATATATACATATGTGCGTGTAAATGCTCTGAAAATAGAGAATATATTTTCTTGTCAAAATTAATAAAAATTAAACAGGGATGGCATCATTTACTTCCATAAAATGGAAATACCCCAAATAGTCCTCTCTAATCACAAAGCAACAAAAGTTCAAATTACTAACACAAACTGAAAACAGAAAGTCTTTTCTCCCAGCAAAAGGGTTTCTGGTTTAAAAAATTTGGGGGTTAAAGAGGAGAATCAAATTAAAGTTACTGAAACTATATATTAGGATCTATGGGATACACAAAAAGCAGTGATCAGAGGCAAATTCGGATCGCTAAACATTTTTACAAGAAAACGTGGAAGAATGAAAATAAATATTCAAACTGAAAAAGTAAAAGAAATTCATAAAGTAGTGATCAGAGGCACGTTTGGAGCACTAAAGACTTTTACAAGTAAAAGTGGAAGAATGAAAATAAATATTGACACAGAAAAAAGAAATTGCTGTGCAACCTCTTTGCAAATAACTTTGAAAATGTATGTGAAGTAGATATTGTCCTAGAGAAATTCAGACTAACAAAATGCTAACTCTAGTGTTAAAAAGCTTAAATTTGCCAATTTTCATAGAAGAGACAAAGTTATTATGCAGTTACCCCCAAGTAGCGTTTCCTCAGGTGGTCGTACAAGTGAACTGTAGTAAAGTATCAAGGATGCCATAGGACCAATGCTCTACAAATTATTCAATAGCATTAGAAAGGAAGGAAAAGTCCCTAACTCCTCCTATGAAGCAAGTATGACAATGATAGGAGATTCAAGATGGCGGCATCAGAGGTGAGACAGAGAACTCCTCTGACAACCACAAATAGCACAAAAATATAGTTAATTAATACAACTAACCCTAAAATAGCAACAGGAAAGAAGGCTGCACCAGACGGCATACAGACATCATGAACAGAGAGGACCTTGCGAAACAGGGTAACATACTGGAGCCTTGATCCAGCAGGACCCAAGCCCTTCCCCCACACCAGCTCACCATTGGGAGGAAGAGAAATGGAGCGGGGAGGGAGTGGAAGCCTGGGACTGCTGAACACCTAGCCCTGGAGATCTGCTTTACGAGCAGAAACCTACTCTGTGTCGTGCACTGGATGTTGAGGAGCTGGGGCAGGCAGAGGGCCTGAGAGACTGACATTCTGGCCGTTTGTGGAGGACGGGATCCACATCTGGCTGCTCTGTGACAGAGGAAAGGCAGGCGGTCTGAGAGGCTTCCTAGCAGTGAGAGGGCTTCTGAAGGGGCGGGGTTTGCATGGAGCTTGCTGCGTGGGAGAAGGGAGAGCTGGACAAGTTTGTCTGAGCACGCTCTGCCCTGCAGGTTGGGAACTCTGAGGAGCTTCAGGGGCTCTATTCCCCTGGCTGGCTGCTCAGATCCAAGGACTCCCCACTGTGACACACAGCCTACTGAGCCTTCCTCCTGGCCTGACAGCACTGGCTCGCAAACAGGCAGTCACTGTGCTGGCATCAGGCCAGGCAGAGGGAGGCCCCGCCTACAAAGCTACAGACGCCCAAGCACAGAGGCGTACACCTCTGTGCTTGGCCCACTGGCTGTTATTCTGGAGACAGGCATGGCAGACGGGAATCAGGAGACAGACCGTTCCTCCCCCCACACACCAGCTCTGCTCCCCAAAGACACCCAACCTCACTCTAGGGGCTGAGCAGCTCCAGAGACTGGAGCTTCTGGGCACTACGGGGCACCACATAGAAATATGAAACGTCAAAGGAGCCTGGTTCAGACAAAAATCTCACAAAACCCAGACAAAGAGCCAAATGAAACTGAACTCACCTATCTTCCTGAAAGAGAGTTCAAAATAAAAATCATAAACATGCTTATGGAGGTACAGAAAAATATTCAAGAACTCTGGAATGAATATAACATGGAGATTCAATCATTAAGAATTTCCATATCTAAATTGAAACATACAATGGAGGGATTTAAAAGGAGTTTAGGTGTAGTAGAAGACATAGTAAATGGAATAGAAATTAGAGAAGAGGAATACAAAGAAACTGAGGCACAGAGAGAAAAAAGGATCTCTAAGAATGAAAGAATATTGAGAGAACTGTGTGACCAATCCAAACGGAACAATATTCAGATAATAGGGGTACCAGAAGAAGAAGAGAGAGAAAATGGGATAGAAAGTGTCATTGAGGAGGTAATTGCTGAAACCTTCCCCAATCTGGGGAAGGAGATAGTCTCTCAAGCCAGGGACGTACACAGATCTCCCAATACAAGGGACCCATGGAAGACAACATCAAGACATATAATAATTAAAATGGCAAAGATCAAGGATAAAGAAAGACTTTTAAAAGCAGCTAGAGAGAGAAAAAAGATCACATACAAAGGAAAACCCATCAGGCTATCATCAGATTTCTCAACAGAAACCTTACAGGCCAGAAGGGAGTGGCACAGTATATTTAATGCAATGAAGCAGAAGGCCCTCGAACCAAGAATATTCTGCTCAGCAAGATTATCATTTAAACTTGAAGGAGGGATTCAACAATTTTCAGATAAGCAAAAGCTGAGAGAATTTACCTCCCACAAACCACCTCTACAGTGCATTTTGAAGGGACTCCTATAGATGGAAGTATTCCTAAGGCTAAATAGATATCACCCAAGGGATAGACAGAGAGTACAGAATATGATTCATAACATACAAAGAATGGAGGAGGAAGAAAAAGGAGAAGAAAAAAGAACCTTTAGGTTGTGTTTGTAATACTATACAAAGTGAGTTAAGTTAGACTGTTAGATAGTAAGGGAATTAATTACCCTTTGAACCTTTAGTAACCACGAATCTAAAGCCTGCAATGGCAATAAGTACATACCTATCAATAATCACCCTAAATGTAAATGGTCTGAATGCACCAATCAAAAGACATAGACTCACTGAATGGATAAAAAAAACAAGAACCATTTATATGCTGCCTACAAGAGACTCACTTCAAACCCAAAGACATACACAGACTAAAAGTGAAGGGTTGGAAAAAGATATTTCATGCAACTAATAGGGAGAAAAAAGGAGGAGTTGCAGTACTTGTATCAGACAAAAATTGACTTCAAAACAAAGAAAGTCACAAAAGACAAAGAAGGACATTACATAATGATAAAAGGGTCAGTCCAACAAGAGGATATAACTATTATAAATATCTATACACCCAACACAGCATCACCTACATATGTGAAACAAATACAAACAGAATTAAAGGAGGAAATGGAACGCAACGCATTCATTTTAGGAGACTTCAACACACCACTCACTCCAAAGGACAGACCAACCAGACAGAAAATAAGTAAAGAGACCGAGGCACTGAACAACGTATTAGAAGAGATGGACCTAACAGACATCTACAGAACACTGCATCCAAAAGCAACAGGATACACATTCTTCTCAAGGGCACATGGAACATTTTCAAGAATACGTCGTACACTAGGTCACAAAAAGAACCTCACTAAATTCAAAGAGATTGAAATTGTACCAAACAGCTTCTAAGATCACAAAGGTATGAAACTAGAAATAAATTACACAAAGAAAACGAAAAAGCCCACAAACACGTGGAGGCTTAATAACATGCTCCTCAATAATCAATGGGTCAATGACCAAATAAAAACAGAGATCAAACAATACATGGAGACAAATGACAACAATAATTCAACACCACAAAATCTGTGGGACGCAGCAAATGCCGTGCTAAGAGGGAAATATATTGCAATACAGGCCTACCTCAGGAAAGAAGAACAATCCCAAATGAACAGTCTAAACTCACAATTAATGAAACTAGAAAGGGAAGAACAAATGAGCCCCAAAGTCAGTACAAGGAGAGACATAATAAAGATTAAAGCAGAAACAAATAAAATTGAGAAGAATAAAACAACAGAAAGAATCAATGAAAGGAAAAGCTGGTTCTTCGAGAAAATAAAATAGATAAACCCCTAGCCAGATATACCAAGAAAAAAAGAGAATCTACACACATGAACAGAATCAGAAATGAGAAAAGAAAAATCGCTACAGACACCACAGAAATACAAAGAATTATGAGAGAATACTATGAAAAATTATATGCCAACAAACTGTATAACCTAGAAGAAATGGACAACTTTCTAGAAACATACAACCTTCCAAGGCTGACCCAGGAAGAAACAGAAAATCTGAATAGACCAATTACCAGCAAAGAAATTGAATTGGTAATCAAAAAACTACCTAAGAAAAAAACTCGTGAACCAGATGGTTTCACTGCTGAATTTTATCAAACATTTAGTGAAGGCCTAATACCCATCCTCCTTAAAGTTTTCCAAAAAGTAGAAGAGGAGGAAATACTCCCAAACTCAGTCTACGAGGGCAACATCACTCTAATACCAAAACCAGGCAAGACACCACAAAAAAATAAAATTACAGACCAATATCCCTGATGAACATAGATGCAAAAATACTCAACAAAATATTAGCAAACCGAATTCAAAAACTACATTGAAAAGATTATCCACCATGAGCAAGTGGGATTCATCCCAGGGATGCAAGGATGGTACAACATTCGAAAATCCATCAACATCATCCACTACATCAAGAAAAAGGACAAAATCAACATGACCAGGACTTCCGGGAAGATGGCGGGGTGAGCAGGGCGGCAGAAATCTCCTCCCAACACTATATTTATCTACGAAAATGCAGCAAATACAGCTATTCCTAAAAGAGAGACCAGAATACACAGGAAAGCGCACAGCATGCAGCTACACCCGAGAGGACTCGGCACCCCAAGAGGCGGGTAAGATACGGAGCTGCGACCCGGCGGGACCTAAGCACTCACCCACCCCAGCGCACCGGCGGGACGAGAGGATTCAGAGCCGGGAGGGAGTGGAAGTACCCCCCGTGAAATAACCAGCCCTGGTGATCTGCGCGGGGAGCGCTGACACACATACCACGGTGTAGAAGAGATTGGAGAGACAGAGGGGCAGGATCTGAGCAGAGAACGCGCCAGGGTGCTTGCAGCCGGCTTCCGGGAAGGAAAGAAAAAAAAAGAAAAGCGCGTGCTTTCTTCAGCGGTCTTAAAGAGACAGGAGCCCAGCGGAGGAGCCGGATCGCCCCGGCACACTCAGCCCAGTGTGCTGGGAGTCCTGGGGAGTTTCGGACCCCTTAGCTGGCGACCGGGAAACCGTGGCTGCACTTAGACTTCTCACTGAGATCAAGAGCCTCCCATTCGTTCCCACCCCGGCAGGAGCTATAAAGGGCCCTGCAGAGCGGCGCAGCCACGGCTGCAGAATAGTGGGGCAACAGCGCCACCTACGGCATCCCCACAGAATCTACTCCCGGTGGGCGTTATTTTTGTTTGTTTTGTTTTTTGTTTTTGTTTTTTCTTTTATTTCTTTTTTTCTGTCTTTCTTTGTTTCTTTTTTTTCTCTTTCTCTTTTAAAAGTCTTAAAGAGCCCAGCTGACGTACGTGGCAACTACCAGTGAACACTTCTATAGCTATGAAAAGACAGAGGAATATGGTCTAGACTAAAATCAACCAGACAACCCCAGCGAGGGAGCCTGAAGGGATGGACATGCACAGTCTTCCTGAAAAAGAATTCAGAATAAAAGTCATAACCATGCTGATGGAGCTACAGAGAAATGTGCAAGAGCTGAGAGAGGAAGTGAGGGAAGTGAGGAAAGACAATGCAGAAATCAGACAAGCGATCGATGGGCTTAACAGCAGACTGGATGAGATGCAAGAGACTGGTAATGGAATAGAAATCAGAGAACAGGAATACAAAGAAGCTGAGGGAGAGAGAGATAAAAGGATTTCTAGGAATGAAAGAATATTAAGAGAACTGTGTGACCAATCCAAACGGAACAATATTCGCATTATTGGAGTACCAGAGGAAGAAGAGAGAGAAAAAGGGATAGAAAGTGTCTTTGAAGAAATAATTGCTGAAAACTTTCCCTCGCTGGGGAAGGAAATAGTCTCGCAGTCCATGGAAGCCCACAGATCTCCCAGCACAAGGGACCCAAGGAAGACAACACCAAGACACATAATAATTAAGATGGCAAAGATCAAAGGTAAAGACAGAGTATTAAAGGCAGCTAGAGAGAGAAAAAAGATCACCTTCAAAGGAAAACCCATCAGACTATCATCAGACTTCTCAACAGAAACCTTACAGGCCAGAAGAGAATGGCATGATATACTTAACGTTATGAAACTGAAGGGCCTCCAACCAAGAATATTGTATCCAGCATGATTATCATTTAAATATGATGGAGGGATTAAACAATTTCCAGACAAATGAAAGTTGAGAGAGTTTGCCTCTCATAAACCACCACTACAGGATATCTTAAATGGACTGCTCTAGAGGGAAGCACCCATAAGGATAAAAAGATGTCACCAGAGAAAATAAAATCATAGCAGAGAAAGCAGACCATCCAAATACTAACTAAAGGCAAAGAATAAAACACCTAGAATATAAAGAATGGAGGAGAAATAAAGAAACATCAGACGGTGTTTACAATAACTTAACAAGAAAGTTACGCTAGATTGTTAGATAGTAAAGAAGCAACCCTTGTACCTTTGCTAAACACGAATCTAAAGCCAGCAATGGCAATAAGTACATATCTATCGATAATCACCCTAAATGTAAATGGACTGAATGTACCAATCAAAAGACACAGAGTAACAGAATGGATAAAAAAGCAAGACCCATCTATATGCTGCTTACAAGAGACTCACCTCACACCCAAAGACATACACAGACTAAAAGTGAAGGGACGGAAAAAGATATTTCATGCAAACAACAAAGAGAAAAAAGCAGGTGTTGCAGTACTTGTATCAGACAAAACAGACTTCAAAACGAAGAAAGTAGCAAGAGATAAAGAAGGACATTACACAATGATAAAGGGGTCGGTTCAACAAGAAGATATAACCATTATAAACATACATGCACCCAACACAGGAGCGCCAGCATATGTGAAACAAATACTAACAGAATTAAAGGAGGAAATAGATAGCAATGCATTCATTTTAGGATACTTCAACACACCCCTCACTCCAAAGGACAGATCAACCAGACAGAAAATAAGTAAAGACACAGAGGCACTGAACAACACACTAGAACAGATGGACCTAACAGACATCTACAGAACTCTACACCCAAAAGCAACAGGATACACATTCTTCTCAAGTGCACATGGAACATTTTCCAGAATAGACCACATACTAGGCCACAAAAAGAACCTCAGTAAATTAAAAAATACTGAAATCCTACCAACCAACTTCTCAGATCACAAAGGTATAAAACTAGAAATAAATTTTAGAAAGAAATCAAAAAGGCTCACAAATACATGGAGACTTAACAACATTCTCCTAACTAATCAATGGGTTAATGACCAAATCAAAACAGAAATCAAAGAATATATGGAGACTAATGACAGCACCAACACAAAGCCACAACTTCTGTGGGACGCAGCAAAGGCAGTATCAAGAGGAAAGTATATTGCAATCCAGGCCTATTTAAAGAAGGAAGAACATTCCCAAATGAATAGTCTAAAGACACAATTACTGAAATTGGAAAAAGAAGAACAAATGAGGCCCAAAGTCACCAGAAGGAGGGACATAATAAAGATCAGAGAAGAAATAAATAAAATCGAGAAGAATAAAACAATAGAAAAAATAAATGAAACCAGAGCTGGTTCTTTGAAAAAATAAACAAAATAGATAAACCCCTAGCCAGACTCATTAAGAGAAAAAGAGAATCTACACACAGAAACAGAATCAGAAATGAGAAAGGAAAAATCACGACGGACCCCACAGAGATACAAAGAATTATAAGAGAATATTATGAGAATCTATATGCTAACAGGCTGGAAAACATAGAAGAAATGCACAACTTCTTAGAAAAATATGACCTCCCAAGACTGACCAAGCAAGAAACAGAAAAACTAAACAGACCAATCACCAGCAACGAAATTGAAGCGGTAATCAAAAAACTACCCAAGAACAAAACCCCCGGAACACAGGGATTCACCTCTGAATTCTACCAGACTTATAGAGAAGAAATGACACCCATTCTCCTTAAAAGTTTTCCAAAAAATAGAAGAGGAGGGAATACTTCCAAACTCATTCTATGAAGCCAGCGTCACTCTAATACCAAAACCGGGCAAAGACCTCACCAAAAAGGAAATTTACAGACCAATATCCCTGATGAACGTAGATGGAAAAATACTCAACAAAATATTAGCAAACCGAATTCAAAAATACATCAAGAGGATCATACACGATGATCAAGTGGGATTCATCCCAGGGATGCAAGGATGGTACAACATTCGAAAATCCATCAACATCATCCACCACATCAACAAAAAGAACAAAAACCAATGATCATCTCCATAGATGCTGAAAAAGCATTTGACAAAATTCAGCATCCATTCTTGATTAAAACTCTCAAGAAAATGGGGATAGACGGCAAGTACCTCAACATCATAAAGGCCATATATGACAAACCCACAGATAACATCATACTTAACAGCGAGAAGCTGAAAGCTTTTCACCTAAGATCGGGAACAAGACAGGGATGCCCACTCTCTCCACTGTTATTCAACATAGCACTGGATGTCCTAGCCACGGCAATCAGACAAAATAAAGACATACAAGGCATCCAGATTGGTAAAGAAGAAGTCAAATTGTCACTATTTGCAGATGACATGATATTGTACATAAAAAACCCTAAAGGCTCCACTCCAAAACTACTAGAACTAATATATGAATTCAGCAAAGTTGCAGGATACAAAATTAACAGACAGAAATCTGTTGCTTTCCTATACACTAACGATGAACTAACAGAAAGAGAAATCAGAAAAACAGTTCCATTCACAATTGCATCAAAAAGAATAAAATACCTAGGAATAAACCTAACGAAGGAAGTGAAAGACCTGTACTCTGAAAACTACAAGACACTCCTAAGAGAAATTAAAGAGGACACCAACAAATGGAAATGCATCCCATGCTCTTGGCTAGGAAGAATAAATATTGTCAAATTGGCTATACTACCTAAAGCAATCTACAGATTCGATGCAATCCCTATCAAACTACCAACAGCTTTCTTCAACGAACTGGAACAAATAATTCTAATATTCATATGGAACCACAAAAGACCCTGAATAGCCAAAGAAATCCTGAGAAGGACGAATAAAACGGGGAATTATGCTCCCTGACTTCAAGCTCTACTACAAAGCCACAGTAATCTAGACAATTTGGTATTGGCACAAAAACAGACGCACAGACCAGTGAAACAGAATAGAAAATCCAAACATTAACCCAAACATATACAGTCAATTAATATTTGATAAAAGAGCCTTGGATATACAAAGGGGAGATGACAGCCTCTTCAGCAGCTGGTATTGGAAAAACTGGACAGCTACAGCTACATGTAAGAGAATGAAACTGGACTATTGTCTAGCCCCATACACAAAGGTAAACTCAAGGTGAATCAAAGACCTGAATGTAAGTCATGAAACCATAAAGCTCTTAGAAAAAAACATAGGCAAAAATCTCTTGGACATAAACATGAGCGACTCCTTCATGAACATATCTCCCCAGGCAAGAGAAACAAAAGCAAAAATGAACAAGTGGGACTATATGAAGCTGAAAATATTCTGTACAGCAAAGGACACCATCTGTAGAATAAAAGACATCCTACAGTATGGGAGAATATATTCATAAATGACGTATCTGATAAGGGGTTGACATCCAAAATATATAAAGAACTCATGCACCTTAACAAACAAAAAGCAAATAATCCAATTAAGAAATGGGCAGAGGACATGAATAGACACTTCTCCAAAGAAGAAATTCAGATGGCCAACAGGCATATGAAAGGATGCTCCACATAACTAATCATCAGAGAAATGCAGATTAAAACCACAATGAGATATCACCTCACACCAGTGAGGATGGCCAACATCCAAAACACAAACAACAACAAATGTTGGCGAGGATGTGGAAAAAAGGGAACCCTCCTACACTGCTAGTGGGACTGCAAATTCGTTCAACCATTGTGGAAAGCAGTATGGAGATTCTTCAAACAACTCAAAATAGAAATACCATTTGACCCAGGAATTCCACTCCTAGGAATTTACCCTAAGACTGCAGCAGCCCAGTTTGAAAAAGACATATGCACCCCTATGTTTGCTGCAGCACTATTTATAATAGCCAAGAAATGGAAACAACCTAAGTGTCCATCAGTAAGTAGATGAATGGATAAAGAAGATGTGGTACATATACACAATGGAATATTATTCAGCCATAAGAAGAAAACAAATCCTACCATTTGCAACAACATGGATGGAGCTAGAGGGTATTATGCTCAGTGAAATAAGCCAAGCCGAAAAAGACAAGTATCAAATGATTTCACTCATATGTGGAGTATAAGAACAAAGAAAAAAACTGAAGGAACAAAACAGCAGCAGACTCACAGAACCCAAGAACGGACTAATAGTTACCAAAGGGAAAGGGACTGGGGAAGATGGGTGGGAAGGGAGCGATAAGAGGGAAAAAGGGGCATTACGATTAGCAGACGTAATGTTGGGGGTGCACGAGGAGGGCTGTACAACTCAGAGAAGACAAGTAGTGATTCTATAGCATCTCACTATGCTGATGGACAGTGACTGTAATGGGGTTGGTGGGGGGGACCTGATGAAGAGGTAGTTTAATAACCATAATATTGCACATGTAATTGTAGATTAATGGTATCAAAATAAATTATATTAAAAAAATCAACACGGCCATCTCCATAGATTCTGAAAAAGCATTCGACAAAATTCAACATCCATTAATGATAAAACCTCTGGAAAAAACGGGTACAGAGGGCAAGTACCTCAACATAATTAAGGTCATATATGACAAACCCACAGCCAACATTGTACTTAACAGTGAGAAGCTGAAGGCTTTTCCTTTAATATCGGGAACAAGACAAGGATGCCCACTCTCCCCACTTTTATTCAACATAGTTCTGGGAGTCCTAGCCACAGCAACCCGACAATACAAAAAAATAAAAGGCATCCAGATTGGTAAGGAAGAAGTCAAACTGTCCCTGTTTGCAGATGACATGATACTGTACATAAAAAACCCTAAAGAATCCACTACAAAATTACTAGATCTAATATCGGAATTCAGCGAAGTGGAGGAATACAAAATTAATACACATAAATCTGTTGCATTCCTGTACACTAAGGATGAACTAGCAGAAAGGGAAATCAGAAAAACAATTCCATTCACAATTGCATTCAAAAGAATAAGCTACCTAGGAATAAACCTAACCAAGGAAGTGAAAGACTGATACCTGAAAACTGCAAGGCACTCATGAGACAAATGAAAGAAGAGACCAATAAGTGGAAACACATCCAGTGCTCATGGATAGGAAGAATTAATATTGCCAAAATGGCCATCCTGCCTAAAGCAATCTACAGATTCAATGCAATCCCTATCAAAATACCAACAGCATTCTTCAAGGAACTAGAGAAAATAGTTCTAAAATTCATATGGAACCACAAAAGACTTTGAATAGCCAAAGCAATCCTGAGGAGGAAGAATAAAGCAGGGGGAATTACGCTCCCTGGCTTCAAGCTCTACTACAAAGCCCCAGTAATCAAGACCACTTGGTAGTGACACAAGAGCATACCCATAGACAAGTGAAACAGACTAGAGAGCCCAGATATAAACCCAAACATATACGCTCAATTAATATACGATAAAGGAGCCATGGATATACAATGTAGAAATGTCAGCCTCTTCAAGAGCTGGTGCTGGCAAAACTGGACAGTTACATGTAAGAGAATAAAACTGGATTATTGTCTAAAACCATACACAAAAGTAAACTCGAAATGGGATCAAAAGCCTGAATGTAAGTCATGAAACCATACAACTCTTAGAAAAAAAGATAGGTAAAAATCTCTTGGACATAAACATGCGCAACTTCTTCATGAACATATCTCCCCCGGCAAGGAAAACAAAAGCAAAAATGCACAAGTGGGACTATATCAAACTAAAAAGCCTCTGTACAACAAAGGACACCATCAGTAGAACAACAAGACATCCTACAGTACGGGAGAATATATTCACTCATAAATGATATATCTGATAAGGGGTTGACATCCAAATTATATAAAGAGCTCACGCACCTCAACAAACAAAAACTAAGTAAGCCAATTAAAAAATGGGCAGAGGAGCTGAACACACACTTCTCCAAAGAAGAAATTCAGATGGCCAACAGGCACATGAAAAGATGCTCTACATCCCGAATCATCAGAGAAATGGATATTACAACCACAATGAGATATCACTTCACACCAGTTAGGATGGCCGCCATCTAAAAGACAAACAACAACAAATGTTGGCGAGGATGTGGCGAAAGGGGAACCCTCCTACACTGCTGGTGGGAATGTAAACTAGTTCAACCATTGTGGAAAGCAGTATGAAGTTTCCTCAAAAAACTCAAAATAGAAATACCATTTGACCCAGGAATTCCACTCCTAGGAATTTGTCCTAAGAATACAGCAGTCCGGTTTGAAAAGGACTTATGCACCCCTATGTTTATCGCAGCACTATTTACAATAGCCAAGAAATGGAAACATCCTAAGTGTCCATCAGTAGATGAATTGATAAAGAAGATGTGGTATATACACACAATGGAATATTATTCAGCCATAAGAGGAAAACAAATCCTAGCATTTGCAAGAACATGGATGAAGCTAGAGGGTATTATGCTCAGTGAAATCAGCCAGGCAGAGAAACACAAATATCAAATGATTTCACTCATCTGTGGAGTATAAGAACAAAGAAAAAGCTCAAGGATTAAAACAGCACCAGACTCACAGAACCCAAGAATGGACTAACAGTTACCAAAGGGAAAGGGATTGGGGAGGATGGGGTGGAAGAGAGGGATAAGGGTGAAAAGGGGTCATTAGGATTAGTATATATAGTGAAGGGGGGCGGCCCGGGGAAGGCAGTATAACACAGAGAAGACAAGTAGTGATTCTATAGCATTTTACTACGCTGATGGGCAGTGACTATAAAGGGGTATGTGGTGGGAACTTGGTAATAGGGGGAGTCTAGTAACCATAATGTAGTTCATCTAATTGTGTGTTAATGATAGCAAAACAAAAAATTTAAAAAAAAAGTATGACACTGATAGGTAAAATGTAGGTAGGAAAATCCTAAATTAAACATTAACAAACATCGAACAATAATACATTAAGAGACTAATACACTGCAAACAAGTGGGATTTATTCCATTAATACAAAGTTGACTCTATATTAGGAATACCATTTATATCATTCACCATAGTAATATAGTTAAGGACAACCACAGATGCTGAACAAGCCTTTTAGGAAAGTTCAACACCGATACATGTTAAGAAAAGAAAAACGTCTAGAAAATAGGTGCCAGGGGATGTTTTCTTAACATGAAAGAAGATACATAATTAATTCCTAATGCCAGTATTTTATTAAATGGGGGATCACTAGAGGTAAGGAACGGATGCCCACTCCTTCATTCCTACTCAGTACTGTACTATAAGTATTAGTCAGTTGACAAGAGAAAGCTATCAGATTTGTAAAAATGGAGAACAAGAGGTAAAGCCGTCTGTGTGTGCCAATGATACTACGGCATACCTGCACATCCAACAGAACAATGACATATTAACTGAAACAATAATCAAAATCAGTAAGAGAGCAGCATATAAAGCTAACATAAAAGAATCAATAGTCTGTGTACATAACCACACAAAAACCCAGTGGGGATAACACATTGAGAGAGAAGATCCCATATATGACAGCAACACATAAGATTAAATGTATAGGTATAAACGTAGGAAGAGCAACGATAACAAGGAAAACTTTTTCCGAATGACAAGGAATTGTCATTGCATCTATACAAGGAAATCTTTTTCCTTTGTGACAGCGAGTAAATGGGAAGACAGTCACTGTCCATGGACAGAATAGTTCAACATTAAAAAGATGTCAATTCTCCTTAAGTTAATTTACAGATTGAATAAAATCTCAAAAATAGCAGCAAACATTGTTATGGAGTTAGACAAGTCGATAATAAAGTTCATAGTTTAAAAAATGCAAGAATAGCTAGGATATAAATGAAAAAGAAAACCTATGAGATGGGAGGAATGATATCAGACATTCAAGCATGGTGTAAAGCCTCTACAATTACAACATCACGGCACTGGTACCTGGATAGATAAATAGCCCAATGGAATAGAATAGAAAACACAGAG
This sequence comes from Smutsia gigantea, assembly GCA_032199065.1. NCBI lineage: Eukaryota > Metazoa > Chordata > Mammalia > Pholidota > Manidae > Smutsia > Smutsia gigantea. Next base: position 30,687 of record JAVSCE010020746.1, on the reverse strand, counting down.
ATGCACCCAAGTACATACGGACATTCTAGTATTAAGAAAAAGGGGGCATGTAACATCACTGGGGCAAAGATGGACATTTAATAAATGGTGCTGGAACCACTGACACATTTGGAGAAAAATAACAGTAGATCCATATCACACACCTTCCAGAAAACAAACTGCAATCGTGTTAGGGATTGAAACATAAAAAAAATGAAACCACAACAAGTTCTTGAAGAAAATATGGCAGAACTTTTCTTTAACCTCAGTGTAGGGAAAGGCTTTCTAACTGTGACTCAAATTAGGAGGCCATGAAAGACAAGAATGATCAATATGACTGCACAAAAGTTTTTTAAATGTTTGACAAACACATCCTAAATAAATCAAAAGAAAATTAGAAAATGGGATACAGGACTTGCAGCATACACCACAGACAAATGGGTAATGTCCCAAATATATAGAGAACTTTTAAATATTGTAGGACAAAGGGCTAAAAGTTCTGTCAAAAAATGGGAAAAAGATATGAACAGATGATTCACAAAAATATATATCACGGTCCTCAAACACATGATTCAAACTTGCAATCAGACAAATGAATACTAAAACAGAACCATTTATTACCTGCCACACTGACAACAGTTTAAAATGTCGGGCAACATGTTCCGTTAGTGAGGCTGTGTGGAAAACTAGTGAGGCTGTGTGGAAAACGGCCATGCCTCTACATTGCTAGTGAGAACAGAACCAGTGCCACCCTTCTGGAAAGAAATTGGGAAACGCCTAACAAAACTACATATGCACTTACCTTTTGGCCCAATAATCCCACTACTGGGAATATAACTTGGAGCTGTTTTTCCAACATTGCAAAAATACGTATGCACAAGGTTATTCACTGCAGTTATTATTTGTGACTGCATCATGTTGAAAACTTTTTAAATGCCCATACATAGGTGAATGGTTGAATGTGAGAGATACAACCTCACAACAGAGTGCAATGCAGCTGTAAGAAGAATGATCAGGTTCTGCATGGAATGGTAAGGAGTGACCTCCTGGAAGGCTGTTAAATTAAAAGGGAAACATTGCAAAGGGGTATGCACAGAAATGTTATCCCTCATTTAACAGATAAGGGAATATAAGGAAACATGTATACATCTGCTCATTCGTACAAAATAAGTACAGGAAAAGTTAAACTGTAAACAGAAGAGAGTGGCTATCTACGGGGGAGTGTGGGAAAGGAATGGAAAGAAGTGGGGAATGGAAGAGGGGTGGGAGGAATGAGGAAAAAGTGACCCTTCGCTGAGGAGACATTTTTGACTCTGAATCATGGTAATGATTCCATACCCAACAATTAAATAAATAATTAAAATCAGTCAGGGTGGGGGCAGGTCCCAAACTCAAATACAAAGAGTGACAGATGAATCTAACCGAAGTGTAAATGACTATCTTTACCACACTGAGAGGTGAGGAAGAAAACAGCTAAGCTAAGAAACTTGGGAAATAGTATTTTGATTGCATCCTCTGAGGCTAAAGACAAAAACAACTGTACAAAAATTCAAGTTAGTAGATCTGTTTCTAACAGGGGTATAGGTTAGCATTTCTGCAACTACTTTATGTGTATACATCAGGAATGAACAAACCGGTAGGTAGTGTAGATAAAGGGAGCCAGATCAGAGGAGTTACAGATAAGGCTAGAATGGATTGAAATGAGATATATCAGTACGAGCTCCTGGCTTTTAATATCTATACATGTAGGTAGGTACAGAAATAAATATAGATGTGTCTGGAAGCGTGGACACATACATACAATGTATTTCCTACTTTGTTTGGATGGAGAGCGCCTAGCAGCAACGAAACCCCACTAGCAATGGATGCACGCTGAGATACTGGTTCCTAATGTCAATCTCCAAGGAAAGGACCCAAGGATCCTTGCAGATGTGGATCAATGCCAGGCCTGCAGTGGGAAAAAACACAAAACGAACATGAATATCTTATGGTGCCAGTGTGAAAAAGGATAGGGTCTGTCAGAAGAACACAGAAACAAATGAAAGGGGCTCCCGATGACCGGAGCTGGAACAATTCAAGGAGCAAAATAAATCGTGATCTAATTTGACTACAACTGATAATGTATCATGGTTGTCTGTGAGTCCATAATGATAAAAATAATTTGAATAAGTTATCTGAATCAGTAATTTGAGATAAATTTTGTAAAAAAACTCAAAAATGTATAAATAAATGGGGGAAAAAGGATGGCTCTTCAGAATTCCAGTAAGTAACTGTGAAAGGACTGAGGACAATAGGAAGTCAGCATTAGGTCATATCTGTTGTAGGCAGGATCCCCAGATGGATTCTAAAAGCAGTGAGTAAAAGTCTGAGAAGAAACGGGTATTTTCATAGTCTCAAAGCGTTTCCTACACAAGTTGATAAAGTATTTGTCATTAACAATGGGAAAACAGCAGCATGACCTGGAGCAACATAACTGCCACCACCTCAATCAAGATGAATACCATCAGTAGTAAGTACAACATACAGACACTGTGTGCCCTGACATGACCCACATAGGAAGGAAGCAAAATCACTTTTACAGTATTGTGGTATAAGCCCTAAAATTAAGGCTCAGTGATATACATGCCTTGACATCTGGGGAAAACCCAGAGGACCTCGAATGGCCTAACCACAAGTTCCCCTCCGTATTGTTTTCCCACAAATAAGGTTCCCTGGCCAAAGAACCCTTCTTATCATGGGAACTAGGCACAGTGCCTGCTTACCGCTGAGTACTCAGTTTCCATTCCCAACCAGCCCACAGAATTATTCAAACAAGCCAATCGCATCCTCCCACATGAACCAAGGATCACTCCATCCTCTCATTACGACGAAGACTGCCCCCCACAGCCCCTGGTTTTCACTCCCTTCCAGAGCATGGCACTTGTGAGGCACTACCTGGCGTGTAGTATCCTCCTGGCCCAGGGGCTGAGTAAACGTTATTAATAAACTGCTATGGGTGTCACCTGCTCAGTGTTGGGTGTCCTGTGTTTGGCCATCCTCATAACACTAGGGTGGAAAGTCCTCCATCACCAATGGAGGTAAACATTAATTCTTGCCCAAAATGAGTAACTTAAATGTAATCCTAAGAAAATATCAGGCAAACCCAAATTGGTAGACATTCTATAAAATACCTGACCAGTATAGGATCTTCAACAGCGTCAGGGCTGTGAAAGACCCAGAAAGATTGAGGAATCGTCAGCCTGGAGGACACTAAGGAGACATGATGGCCAAATGCCCTGGCGGTATCCTGAATGGGATCCTGGAATAGAAAAAGGACATTAGTGGGACAACTGGTGGAATTAAAATAAAGTATCTCGTTTGTTAATAGTATTGCATCAATGTTAATTTCCTGGTTTTGATCATCCTTCTATGGTGGTGTAAACAGTCAATGCTAGGGAAATCTGGGTAAAGATGCTCTGTGCCATTTTCTGCGACCTTAACGTGCGTCTAAAATTATTCAAAATAAGGAATTAAAAAATACAAGATCAGTGGTTGAAGACATGGTTAGTCTAGAAAGCACACGGTTTAATAATATTTGGCCAGCTGAAACACAGTGAGGAAGACAGTAGGATAAATGCTCACAGCACGTCACCCAATAAAAAATGAATTCAAACTGCTCTGTGAGCCCATTTTAAGGAATGAAGCTGCATTCATGCCCAGGGTGTACATGAATACTCACTTGCGCTCCACATGAGAAGAGCATTTTAAGTATAAAAGAAATGAAATACAGTAGAAAGATATATATATACAATTCAGTATTTACAGTTTAAGGTCTGGGACAGCAACAGTAATCTAAACAAAATTAAGATGCAAAAGGAGAAATGACCTTTGTTTAGAAGAGAAAGGCTGTTAGACTCTGAGGAGAAAGTATGACTTTATTAGCGATACAACTGAAGCTAATCACACATAAGAATGGGGGGATGCAGAGAGAGTGGAGAGGAAAGTGGTTCCAATCTGACTGCATTTCCTTTTAGTCTCCAAACCTCGACTGTGGGTAATTTAGGCCGATATAGGTGTCATTTATTGAGAGAACACTGTTGTAACTTACCTACTTGCTAGAAGAGTTGGAGAAAACTTGGGAACCATCCTAGACCTCAGCAGTGGGAGCCCCTTACGTCCTTCCAGGAGGCTGCCACAGAAGAACACGGGTCTTGGCGGTGCCGGGAGTCTTAACGGTTTCTTCTCGAAGTTAAACTGGTCGGGAGAGGACTTCTATTGGTGGAGCTTAGGTCAGGTGACCCGCTCCTAGTCAATCAGCTCTGTGCTGGGAGGCGGGGCCAGACAGGTGACCCACCCCCAGGCACCCCGTTCCATGGAGCTCACAGGGGTGAAAGGTTGCGTGTCTGTGCGGGCTCCACCATCTTGGATCCCCTTGGGTACAAAGGGAAGAACGGAGCATCCACCTCAGGACAAGTCCCTTGAAGATCAGAGGCAATAAAAAAAAAAAAGAAAGAAAGCGAAGCACAGTGTTGCTGCATGTGGCCTGGGCACTGCCTGGCCACGGTTTCTACCAGGCCTGGTCTCAAACGCAGAGATCTAATGTCCAAATGTATCGGCTATGCAGCAAGGGGCGTTAATTTGAAAATGAGCGACTGGTTGATGGCAGAAACCTTAAGATTAGATCCCTGGTGATAGGGCTTTATTTACGACGTGGAAGATAGGTGATCTCGGCCAGGTACACTGACCCTTCAAAGACTCCATTATCCATGTTTAAAATGCGATTGGCAGTTGAGATGACCTCATCAGGCTGTTGGGGTTTCAAGCCCCGACAATACTACTTACCATATGTGGTTTAAGGACAGTATAAATCTTTGACTCTTCACAATAGGTGATGGACAGCTGAAGTGCTTAAGGGGTCCAGAAAAAGTCCTAAAGAACCGGAGGCAGGGATCATTAGAAACCTGCTCTCCCTCCCTCCAAGGACAGGACATGAGCCCAGCCTAACGTCTGGTACTGCCCCAGAGACTCCTCAACAGGAAACAACCAAGGGGCCAGATTGGAGTCCCACTTGTCCTGAGGGGAAACGGGCAGGCTGGGATGATAAAGCACTTAACAGCTTTCTTTAGGCAGAGTATTGCTTGGTGCAGATCAGAACAGCAGAGAGTTTTCAAAAGCAGAATCTTAAGGTAATGTTTTCTTCCCCCACCCCCTTATATATCCCAACACAATTTTGGAAACAGCCCTCTCACATGTTTAATTTGCAAAGGATGCATCCCCTGGTATATTGTACATTTTATACGTGCTTTAAGTATCCTTTTCCTAAATCTTGGTGCTACCGACTTTCTTCAGTCAGTTTATGGAAAACGTTAGCATGTTGCTTAACTGGAAACTAGTCCTCACTGAAAAAAAAATTCAAATGTGATCAGAATTACCTTTCATTATTGAAAATCTGATTTCATTTTTCAATTTCAGTAATTGTACCAATGACTCTCTGTCGTATCTTCCTTCTGAATCCTAATATTGGTAGGTGGATGGTAAGAAAGTTAGATAGAAGCAACCCCTTTTGCTGCCTCAAGACTGTGCCATGTCAATAAAAGAAGCACTAGGTGTTTCTTCCCCTGGAGGAATGCAGCATACATTCAGGATGGAGATGAACATTTTTCTTTTGTTAAAAATATTTAAGATATTTTAACTTCTTGTTTTGAGGTAATTGTACATTCACATGCAGTTGTAAGAAATAACACATAGAGGCCCTATGTATGCTTTGTCCAGTTTCCCCAATGATGACATATTACAAAATTATATTAGAGGGAGGATGCTGACACTGATAGTATCCATTGATCTTATTTAGATTTTGCTTTATTTCACTGTACGTGTGTGTGTGTGTGTGTGGGTGTGTGTGTGTGTGTGTACTTCGTTTTGTGTAGTTTTATCACATGTGGGTCCATGTATCCATCACAATAGACAAGATGCCAACGAATTCCATCACCACATTGATATCTCCAGTTTTACCATTTTATTTTTCTATTTCTTCATTTATAGTGTTCTATTCTATAACCACACCTACTTCCCTTCGAGAATGCTTCCCCATACCTAATCTATGGAAACTCCTACACCGTCTCCATTTATAAAATTTTGCCATTTCAAAACTATGTAATTGGAATCATATGTTAGTAACTTTGGGGATTGGCTCTTTTTCACGCAACACAATTCCCTGAATATCCACCAGAGTTTTTGGATTTGTCAAGAATTTGTTACCTTTTATTGTTGAATAGAATTCCATGATGTGGATATACCACCCTTTCTTTAACCATTCATCCATTTGGGGACACTTGGGTTTCTCCATTTGGTGAGTATTACAAATAAAGGTGCTGTGAAAAACTGTACAAGTTTCTGTGCGAAATTAAGCCTTTAATTTAAATGCCACAAGTGAGAGTTCTGGTGCACATGTTAAGTTCATGTTTAACTTTCAGAGAAATTGCCGTAGCATTTTAAAAAGTGCCTGAACCATTTTACATTCCAGCCATTAATGTGTGAGTGGTCCAGTTCCCTCCACATTCTTGCCAGTATTTGATGTTATCCCCTTTTATAAAATTTCTTAGCTGTTCTAGTAGGTGTAGAGTGATATCTCCCTTTCTGATGCCTAATGATGTTGATGATAATTTGATATTCTTATTTGCTGTCTGTCTGTCCTCTTAGCCAAAACGTTTGCTCATGTCTTTCACCCTTTTTCTACTTGCTTTCTTTCACTGTTGGTAGTTGAGATGAGAGTTGATTTTATTTTCGAGATGCTAGTGTTTTGAAAGATATGTGGTTTAGGAATTTCTCTCCATTCTGTAGCTAACATTTTCATCACTTCCACAGCTTTTCTTCTTTTCTTTTTCTTTTTAAATTTTCTACCATTAATGTACAATTACATGAATTATGGTTACTAGACTGACCCTATTATCAAGTCCTGACCACACACCCCATTACAGTCACTGTCCATCAGCCTAGTAAGATGCTATAGAATCACTACTTGTCTTCTCTGTGTTATACTGCCTGACCCGTGTCCCCCCCCCCACATTATACATGCTAATCGTGATGCCCCTTTTTCCCCCTTATCCCTCCCTTCCCACCCATCCTCCCCAATCCCTTTCCCTTTGGTAACTGTTCATCCAATTTTCGGTTCTGTGTGTCTGCTGCTGTTTTGTTCTTTCAGTTTTCGTTCTGTTATTATACTCCACAGATGAGTGAAATCATTTGATACTTGTCTTTCTCCTCCTGGCTTATTTCACTGAGCATAATATTCTCTAGTTCCATCCATGCTGTCGCAAATGGTAGGATTTGTTTTCTTCTTATGGCTGAATAATATTCCATTGTGTATATATACTACCTCTTCTTTATCCATTCATCTACTGATGGACACTTAGATTGTTTCCATTTCTTGGCTATTCTGACACTTAGGTTGTTTCCATTTCTTGGCTATTGTAAATAGTGCTGCGATAAACATAGGGGTGCATATATCTTTTTCAAACTGGGCTGCTGCATTCTTAGGGTAAATTCCTAGGAGTGGAATTCCTTGTCAAATGGTATTTCTATTTTGAGTTTTTTGAGGAACCTCCATACTGCTTTCCACAATGGTTGAACTATTTTACATTTCCACCAGCAGTGTAGAAGGGTTCCCCTTCCTCAACATCCTTGCCATCTTTTGTTTTTGTTTGTCTTTGGATATTGGCCATCGTAACTGATGTAAGGTGATATCTCCTGGTAGTTTTAATTTGCATTTCTCTGATGATTAGGGATCTGGAGCAACTTTTCATGTGCCTGCTGGCCATCTGAATTTCTTCTTTGGAGAAATGTCTGTCAGTTCCTCTGCACATTTTTTAATTGGCTTGTCTGCTTTATGTTTGTTGAAATGTGTGAGCTATTTATATAATTTGGATATCAACCCCTTATTGGATATTACATTTATGAATATATTCTCCCTTACTGCACGATGTATTTTTGTTCTACTGATGGTGTACTTTGCTGTACAGAAGCTTTTTAGTTTGATATAGTCCCACTTGTTCATTTTTGCTTTTGTTTCCCTTGCCCGGGGAGATATGTTCATAAAGAAGTTGCTCAGGTTTATGTCCAAGAGATTTTTGCCTATATTTTTTTCTAAGAGTTTTGTGGTCCCATGACTTACATTCAGGTCTTTGATCCCATTTCACGTTTACTTTTGTGTATGGAGTTAGTAATCCAGTTTCATTCTCTTAACATGTAGCTGTCCAGTTTTGCCAACACCAGCTGTTGAAGAGGCTGTCATTTTCCCATTGTATATACATGGCTCCTTTATGGTATATTAATTGACCATATATGCTTGGGGTTATATCTGCGCTCTCTAGACTGTTTCATTGGTCTATGGGTCTGTTCTTGTGCCAGTACCAAATCGTCTTGATTACTGTGGCTTTGTAGTAGAGCTTAAAGTCAGGGAGCTTAATTCCCCACACTTTATTCTTCCTCTCAGGATTGCTTTGGCTATTCGGCGTCTTTTGTGGTTCCATATGAATTGTAGAACTATTTGCTCTAGTTCATTGAAGAATGCTGTTGGTATTTTGATAGGGATTGCATTGAATCTGTAGATTGCTTTAGGCAGGATGGTCATTTTGACAATATTAATTCTTCCTATCCATGAGCACGGATGTGTTTCCATTTATTGGTATCTTGTTTAATTTCTCTCATGAGTGTCTTGTAGTTTTCAGGTATAAGTCTTTCACTTTCCTGGTTAGGTTTATTCCTAGGTATTTTATTCTTTTTGATTCAATTTTGAATGGAATTGTTTTCCTGATTTCTCATTCTTCTAGTTCACCGTTACTGTATAGGAATGCAACAGATTTCTGTGTGTTAATTTTGTATCCGGTAACTTTGCTGAATTCCCATACTAGATGTAGTAGGTTTAGAGTGGAATTTTTAGGTTTTATATACAACATCATGTCATCTGCAAACAAGGACAGGTTGACTTCTTCCTTACCAATCTAGATGCCTTTTATTTCTTAGTGTTGTCTGATTGCCATGGCTAGGACCTCCTTAACTATGTTGAAAAAAAGTGGGGAGAGTGGGCATCCTTGTCTTGTTCCCAATATTAAAGGAAAAGCTTTCAGCTTCTTGCTATTCAGTATAATGTTGGCTGTGGGTTTGTCATATATGGCCTTTATTATGTTGAGGTTCTTGCCCTCAGTACTCATTTTGTTGGGAGTTTTTATCATGAATGGATGTTGAATTTTGTTGAATGCTTTTTCAGCATTTATGGAGACAAGCATGTGGTTTCTGTCCTTCTTTTTGTGGATGTGGTTGATGATGTTGATGGATTTTCGAATGTTATACCATCCTTGCATCCCTGGTGTGACTCCCACTTGATCATGATGGATGATCATTCTGATGTATTTTTGAATTCGGTTTGCGAATATTTTGTTGAGTATTTTTGCATCTATGTTCATCAGGGATATTGGTCTGTAATTTTATTTTTTGTGGTTTCTTTGCCTGGTTTTGGTATTAGAGTGATGTTGGCCTAGTAGAATGAGTTTGGGAGTATTCCCTCCTCTTCTACTTTTTGGAAAACTTTAAGGAGGATGGGTATTAGGTCTTCACTAAATGTTTGATATATTTCAGCAGTGAAACCATCTGGTCCAGGAGTTTTGTTCTTAGGTAGTTTTGATTACCAGTTCAATTTCCTTGGTGGTAATTGGTCTATTCAGATTTTCTGTTTCTTCCTGGGTCAGCCTTGAAGGTTGTATTTTTCTAGAAAGTTGTCCATTTCTTCTAGGTTATGCAGTTTGTTAGCCTATAATTTTTCATAGTATTCTCTCATAATTCTTTGTATTTCTTTGGTGTCCATAGTGCTCTTTCCTTTCTCATTTCTAATTCTGTTTATCTGTAGACTCTCTTTGTTTCTTGATAAGTCTGCCTAAGGGTTTATCTATTTTGCTTATTTTCTCAAAGAACAAGCTCTTGCGTTGACTGATTCTTCCTGTTGTTTTATTCTTCTCGAGTTTATTTATTGCTGCTCTAATCTTTATTATGTCCCTCCTTCTACTGACTTTGGGCCTCATTTGTTCTTCCTTTTCTGCTTTCATTAATTGTGAGTTTAGACTGTTCATTTGGGAATGTTCTTCTTTCCTGATATAGGCCTTTGTTGCAATGCACTTCTCTCTTAGCACGGCCTTCGCTGCATCCCACAGATTTTGGGGTGTTGAATTATTACTGTCGTTTGTCTCCATATACTGCTTGATGTCTGTTTTTATTTGGTCATTGATCCATTGAATATTTAGGAGCATGTTATTAAGCCTCCATGTGTTTGTGGGCTTTTTCAGTTTCTCTGTGTAATTTTTTTCTAGTTTCAAACCTTTGTGATTTGAGAGGCTGGTTGGTACAATTTTCAATCTTTTTAACTTATGGAGACTCTTTTTGTGGTGTCATATATGATCTATTCTTGAAAATGCTCCATGTGCACTTGAGAAGAACATGTATCCTGTTGCTTTTGGATGAAGTGTTCTGTAGATGTCCGTTAGGTCCATCTGTTCTAATACGTTGTTCATTGCCTCTGTCTCTTTACTTATTTTCTGTCTGTTTGATCTGTTCTTTGTAGTGAGTGTTGTGTTGAAGTCTCCTAAAATGAATGCATTGCATTGTATTTCCCCCTTTAATTCTGTTAGTGTTTGTTTCACATATGTAGGTGATCCTGTGTTGGGTGCATAGATATTTGTAATACTTATATCCTGTTTTTGGACTGACCCTTTTATCATTATGTAATATCCTTCTTTGTCTCTTGTGACTTTCTTTGTTTTGAAGTCTATTTTGTCTGACACAAGTACTGCAACTCCTGCTTTTTTCTCACTGTTAGTTGCATGAAATATCTTTTCCCATCCCTTTACTTTCAGTCTGTCTATGTCTTTTGGTTTGAAGTGAGTGTCTTGTAGGCAGCATATAGATGGGTCTTGTTTTTTTATCCATTCAGTAACTCTATGTCTTCGGATTGGTGCATTCAGACCATTTACATTTAGGGTGATTATCGATAGGTATGTACTTATTGCCGTTGCAGGCTTTAGATTCGTGGTTACCAAGGGTTCAAGGGTAATTCCCTTACTATCTAACAGTCTAATTTAACTCACTTCATATCCCATTACAAACACAACCTAAAGCTTCCTTTTTTTCCCTCCTTTTTCTTCCTCCTCCAGTCTTTGTATGTTATGAATCATATACTTTACTCCTTGGCTAGCTCTTGGGTGATGTCTATTTAGCCTTAGGAATACTTCCATTTATATGACTCCCTCCAAAATGCACTGTAGAAGTGGTTTATGGGAGGAAAATTCTCTCAGCTTTTGCTTATCTGAAAATTGTTTAATCCCTCTTTCAAATTTAGATGATAAGCTTGCCAGATAGAGTATTCTTGGTTCAAGGCCCTTCTGCTTCATTACATTAAATATATCATGCCATTCCCTCCTGGCCTGTAAGGTTTCTGTTGAGAAGTGTGATGATAGCCTTTGTATGTGATCTTTTTTCTCTCTCTAGCTGCTTTTAAAAGTCTTTCTTTATCTTTGATCTTTGCCATTTTAATTATTATATGTCTTGATTTGTCTTCCTTGGGTGCCTTGTGTTGGGAGATCTGTGTACGTCCATGGCTTGACAGAGTATCTCCTTCCCCAGATTGGGGAAGTTTTCAGCAATTACCTCCTCAATGACACTTTCTATCCCATTTTCTCTCTCTTCTTCTGGTACCCCTATAATGCGAATATTGTTCCGTTTGGATTGGTCACACAGTTCTCTTAATATTCTTTCATTCTTAGAGATTCTTTTTTCCTCTGTGCCTCAGCTTCTTTGTATTCCTTTTCTCTAATTTCTATTCCATTTACCATCTCTTCTACTACACCTAACCTACTTTTAAATCCCTCCATTGTATGTTTCATTTCAGATATGGAATTTCTTAATCATTGAACATCCAACTTAAATTCATTCCTGAGTTCTTGAATATTTTTCTGTACCTCCATAAGCATGTTTATGATTTTTATTTTGAACTCTCTTTTTGGAACATTGGTGAGTTCAGTTTCATTTGGCCCTTTTTCTGGGGTTTGTGAGATTTTGGTCTGAACCATGTTCTTTTGACGTTTCATGTTTCTGTGTGGTGCCCACTAGTGCACAGAAACTCTAGTCTCTGGAGCTTCTCAGCCCCTAGAGTGAGGTTGGGGGTCGTAGTGGAGCAGAGCTGGTGCCTGGGGGGAGGAAAATCTGTTTCCTGATTCTCGTCTGTGGTGCCTGTCTCCAGTGTCAGAGCCAGTGGGCCTAGCACACACGTGTAAGCTTCTGTGCTTTGCATCTCTAGCTGTTGTAGGTGGGGCCTCCCTCTGGCTCACCTGACGCCAGGGCAGTGACTGTCAGTTTGCGAGCAGGTGCCTGCAGGCCAGTAAGAAGGCTCGGCCGGCTTTGTGTCACTTGGGGGGCCTTGGAGCTGAGTAGGCAGCCAGGGGGATGGAGCACCTGAAGCTCCTCAAATTCACAACCAGCTGGGCAGAGCGTGCCCAGACAACCTTATCCAGCTCTCCCTTCTCCCGTGCAGCAAGCTCCGTGCAGACCCTGCCCCTTTAGCAGCCCTCTGGCTGCTAGGAAGCTTCTCAGACCATCTGCCCTTCTGCTGACACAGAGCGGCCGGATGTGGTTCCCTTCCTCCACAAAGGGCCGGAATGTCAGTCTCTCAGGCCCTCCGCCCATCCGAGCTCCCCAACGTCCAGAGCACCACACAATATAGGCTTCTGCTCACAAAGCAGATCTCCAGGGCTGAGTGTTCATCAGTCCCAGGCTTCCACCCCTTCCCCACTTCATTTCTCTTTCTCCTGCCGGTGAGCTGGGGTGGGGGAAGGGCTCTGGTCCCACTGGATTAAGGCTTTCTTACGTTACCCTGTTTCGTGTGGTCTGCTCTGTTTGTGAGGTCTTTATGCAGTCTGATTCAGCCTTCTTTCTTCTTGCTGTTTTAGGGTTAGTTGTATTGATTAACTATTTTTGTACTATTTGTGGTTTTGGGAGGAGTTCTCCATGTCACCTCTCACACCACCATCTTGAATCACCTTTTTCCTTTCCTTTTAAAAATTAAAATTTTACTTTTAGATAATTGTTAATTTACATGTGGTTGCAATTAATAATGCAAAGAGATCCCTTATGCCCTTTGCCCAGTTTCTCCTAATGGTAGTATCTTGCAGAGATTTAGTACATTATTACCAGCAGTATATCAACCCTGATATAGTAAAGATACAGAAAGTTTGATCAGTACAACTATCCCTCATGTTGCTAAGATGTTCACCCTTGAGAGTTTAGTTTATATTCCCCTGATATAAATGTATTTGGGTATAATATTATTCATATGTTAATATGTAAGTATTCTTATTCATCAGCTGGATTTACTATACATATTATTCTGAAACTTGATTTTTCATTTATTTATCTAAGTTTTTAGCTGTACTTTTACAATTTTTATGTTTTAGTTAGTGTCAGTAATATTTATTTGAACTATATAATGCCTGGCTATGGACATCACTGTCTTAGCTAGTCATAATTACTTTTGTCACTGAGATATGTTGCAAATATTTTTTCTAATTTTTCACTTGCAACTAATTTCTGTTGTTCTTTGGGGGATAGAGTATACCATTTGAATGTTAATATTCTAATTAAGCTCAAAGCAATTCACTATAGGAAAAAATGGGACCTAGTACCAGTGTTCATTAATCACTCTCTGATTGCCCAGAGCATTGTCATAAAACAAATTTAGTGACCCTTCAGACCTTCCTAGAAAGTTGAGGGTTTTGCCTAGAGTGTGCATCAAAACATGGGGCTTGCAATGAAGTTTGGAAGGGGAAGAAGATGCCTGAAGGCCTGAAAATAGGAGAAAATTAGAGGTATCAAGGAAAGGGAGGTTAGTGTGAGAGCACTAATAATTAAATGAAATGTGGAAAAGCATATGAAGAGAATTAATCTTGGCAATATCTGTTTATCTGGGAACCTTCATTTCATTCCATGTTAATTACTGTCTGTGTTACTTCACCCTAAAGTTGAACATCAAAGCAATAGTTTTCCTATTGTGTCCGGGAACAAAGAGACAAAAGAAGAGGAACTAAAGATCAGAGTAAGGAAAGGGTGTCCCAAGAGCAGACCCATCCCAGACCACAGAATCATGGCTCAGTCACTTTTCCTGTGCTGACTTCAGCTCTAACTTTAGCCTTTTATATTGAAAGTAAATCTGTGTTAGGGTTGAGGGTGGCACAGGGAAAGTGACTACGTACAGAAATCTTTAGATTTAGTCAATATTTTATTCCTTTGAACCTAATTTTTCTCTTCATTCAAATGAAAATAACACTAATAATCATGAAAAATGTTGCTTTAATTAAATGGGTGTGCACCATTTCATACTCAGCCTTGGGGCCACATTGTCTGGTTTCATGTTACAGTTCTGCTACTTAGAAACTGTGTGATCTTGGGTATACAGATGTGTATGAGAAGGAAGAGAGCATGGTTAGCATTTTTCCAGGGACATAGGACCAAGGGAATTGGAAAACTGGCAGCGGTTGGAGTCACTGGAAGACCATTGCATCTGAGCCATCAAGGCCAGAAGGCCAATGATACTGAAGCCTGCCAATGTAGAGAGAGGGAGTAGAGGGGGCAGTCCTGCAAATGATGACATAGGTGAGATACTGCCAGCATACAAAATACGCTTCAATTTTTGTGTCTTGTGTAAGTCCTGTCCTGCTTTTTATGTAAGTACATGCATATAGGGATCCATAAACTGGCATGTGAGTTTCATAACAATACAACCTAAAGGGATAATTGTGCGATGAGTTCCATGGTCCCTGCCCATGAGCAAACTAGGACAAATACTAACAGAATTATAGGGGGAAATAGAATGCAATGTATTCATTTTAGGAGACTTCAACACAACACTCACTACAAAGGACAGATCAACGAGACAGAAAATAAGTAAAGAGACAGAGGCAATGAACAACGTATTAGAACAGATGGACCTAACGGACATCTACAGAACACTTCATCCAAAAGCAACAGGATACATGTTCTTCTCAAGTGCACATGGAACATTTTCAAGAATAGATCATATATGACACCACAAAAAGAGTCTCCATAAGTTAAAAAGATTGAAAATTGTACCAACCAGCCTCTCAGATCACAAAGGTTTGAAACTAGAAATAAATTACACAGAGAAACCGAAAAAGCCCACAAACACATGGAGGCTTAATAACATGCTCCTAAATAATCAATGGATCAATGACCAAATAAAAACAGAGATCAAGCAGTATATGGAGACAAATGACAACAGTAATTCAACACCCCAAAATCTGTGGGATGCAGTGAAGGCTGTGCTAAGCGGGAAATATATTGCAATGTAGGCCTACCTCAGGAAAGAAGACCAATCCCAAATGAACTGTCTAAACTCACAGTTAATGAAACTAGAAAAGGAAGAATAAACGAGGCCCAAAGTCAGTAGAAGGAAGGACATAATAAAGATTAGAGCAGCAATAAATAAACTCGAGAAGAATAAAACAAAAGAAAGAATCAATGGAACAGGAGCTGCTTCTTCAAGAAAATAAACAAAGCAGATAAACCCTTAGCCATACTTATCAAGAAAAAAAGAGAGTTTACACACATAAAGAGAATCAGAAATGAGAAAGAAAAAATCACTATGGACACCACAGAAATACAAAGAATTATGAGAGAATACTATGAAAAATTATAGGCTAACAAACTGCATAACCTAGAAGAAATGGACAACTTTCTAGAAAAATACAGCCTTCCAAGGCTGACCCAGGAAGAAACAGAAAATATGAGTAGACCAATTTACCAGTAAAGAAATTGAATTGGTAATCAAAAAAGTACCTAAGAAAAAAAACTCATGCACCTGATGGTTTCACTGCTGAATTTTATCAAACATTTAGTGGAGACCTAATACCCAGCCTCCTTAAAGTTTTCCAAAAAGTGGAAGAAGAGGGAATACTCTCAAACTCATTCTACAAGACCATCATCCCTCTAATACCAAAACAAGGCAAAGACACCACAAAAAAAGAAAATTACAGACCAATATCCCTGATGAACATAGATGGAAAAATACTCAACAACATATTAGCAAACCGAATTCAAAATTACATCAAAATGATCATCCATCATGATCAAGTGGGAGTCACACCAGGGATGCAAGGATGGTACAACATTCGAAAATCCATCAACATCATCAACCACATTCACAAAAAGGACAATAACTACATGATCATCTCCATAGATGCTGAAAAAGCATTCATCAAAATTCAACATCCATACATGATAAAAACTCTCAACAAAATGGGTATAGAGGGCATGTACCTCAACATAATAAAGACCATATATGACAAACCCACAGCCAACATTATAGTGAACAGCAAGAAGCTGAAAGCTTTTCCTTTAAGATCGGGAACAAGACAAGGATTCCCACTCTCCCCACTTTTATTCAGCATAGTTCTGGAGGTCCTAGCCACGGCAATCAGACAACGCTAAGAAATAAAAGGCATCCAGACTGATAAGGAAGAAGTCAAATTGTCCCTGTTTGCAGGTGACATGATAGTGTGCATAAAAACCCCTAAAGAATCCACTGCAAACTACTAGATCTAATATCTGAATTCAGGAAAATTGAGGGATACAAAATTAATATACAGAAATCTGTTGCATTCCTATACACTAATGGTGAACGAGAAGAAAGAGAAATCAGGAAAACAATTCCATTCACAATTGCATCAAAAAGAATAAAATACCTAGAAATAAACTTAACCAAGGAAATGAAAGAATGATACCTTAGCGCCATCGGACTCTGGAGACCCTGGGTTCGGAGTGGGAAGTGAGGTGCGGGAAGTCCGTTGCTTCCTGATGAATTCACTGGCTGTGGAATTGGGCCCTGAGGTGAGCGTGGAGGCTGGTTCTTGCGTCCTAATACCCGCCTTAGGCGGACTGACCATTCCACAGATTGGCCTGCCATGCATGCACTTTCTGAGTACAGGACATTTAATTAATTCTCAATAATGGGAAGAACCTACATTGTAGAAGAGACTGTTTGCCAGTATTTTTCAAACATTAATCTCCAAGGAAAGGTTTTTGTCTCTGGTCTTTTAGTAGGACAGTGTTCTTCACAAAAGGATTATGTGATTCTTGCCACTAGAACGCCACCCAGAGAGGAACAAAATGAGAACCTTAAACATCCCAAAGCTAACTTGAATGACTTGGATGAGGAATGGGTCACAATACATGCCAACCAGGTATCCAGAATGCTACCAGGAGGACTTTTAGTTCTTGGAGTATTTATTATTACAACTTTAGAAATGGGAAATGATTTTCAAAGTGCCCTGTGTAGATTAGTGTTTGCTATGGAAAAATCTATGAATAGAAAGAGACTCTGGAATTTTACAGAGGATGATGTCTCAGAACGAGTGGCACTTCACATTTGTTCTTCTACAAAAAAAATATTTTGTTGAACATATGATGTCCGTGATCCAAAGAGTTCAGCAAAACCAGCAGATTGGAAGTATCAAAATGGACTATCAACTTTATGGCTTTCTTTAGAGTGTACAGTTCATATTAATATTCACATCCCACTGTCTACTACTTCTGTCAGCTATACTCTGGAGAAAAATACAAAGAATGGACTTATACACTGGGCCAAGCAAATAGAAAATGGTGTTTATTTGATAAATAGACAAGTTAAAGATGAAGATTGTGACCTACTAGAAGGACAAAAGAAATCTTCTAGAAGAAATGCTCAAGTGACTAGTCATTCTTTTGATGTCAAAGTGCTAACATAGTTGCTTCTGAATTCAGACCACAGATCCACAGCCACAGTCCAGATGTGCAGTGGCTCTGTAAACCTTAAGGGTGCTGTGAAATGCAGAGCTTACATTCATGGCAATAAACCCAAGGTTAAAGATGCTGTGCAGGCAGTAAAGAGAGATATATTGAATACAGTTGCTGATCGTTGTGAAATACTATTTGAGGATCTGCTTTTGAATGAAATTCCAGAAAAAAAGGTTCTGAAAAAGAGTTCCACATCCTCCCTCACCGAGTTTTTGTCCCCATTCCTGGATCCACTGTAATGTTATGTGATTATAAATTTGGTGATGAGTCAGCTGAAGAAATCAGAGACCATTTTAAAGAGATGTTAGATCATATGATTCAAATAGAAGATTTAGAAGTTGCAGAGGAAATAAACACAGCTTGTATAAGTTCCTCTATAAATAGTGAAGCTTCTTTGGACAATGTAGATGATGAACAACCACAACAACCAGTTGAAGCTACCATAGTATTGAAAATTCAGCAAAACATAGGTGTGATTGCAGCATTTGCAATTGCGGTCTTTGCTGCTGGTATCTCCTTTCATTACTTCAGTGATTAGGGTGAGGCACAGAGAACTTCCTGATCATCCAGAGAACACTGACCAACAGTTATGAATAATAAAGATGCAAACAATTCATCTGCATTTAAAACAGTTGCAGCCAGATCTGCTGCCATAATGCCTTTTAGGTGTGTTTCTGACTAAAATGAAATCACCAGCTGCCTTGTTTAGTCCTGCTTATCTTATAGGTGGCCTAGGCTTCCAAAAATAAATTTATGCATCTAGGTGGAAGTTGCATGTAATAAATCATTATTATCTATTTTTTAAATGTTCAAAATGATGGTTTATTTTCATAGATTTTAGTCCTGTTGATGTGGATCACAGATTGATTAGAACATTGAACATTTGAACAATTGGGGTTGACTGAATATTTCAGTAATAATAGGAGAAATTTCTGCAAAGTGGGGAACAACCTACTAGGTAATTCATACTATAGGACCTTCAAATTTTCATCCAGTTCCAAAATACTAATCAAATTCTGATTGAGGAGTAGGAGGCCTTTCCAGAGGGATTTTTATCAGTAAGGATTTTCATAAATCATGTACTTTCTCAGGTTACTCTATCATATCTGTTTAAATATACTACATAAGACTATTGCTTCCAAAGCACATTAGACTAAGTACTGTAAAACAACTAGATCCTGAATAAAATCTACTTTTGAATGCATTAGTAGGCTCAAAAAAAGTAGGGGACATCTCCAAGAATCATACTTCTACTTTTTCTTCCCTACAAAAATGAACACATTTTGAGTTTTGTGAATACTGTATTAGGCATACAGGTGGACATTGGTTGCCTAGATAGCAAATACCAATTACAGCACTGCCATATGCAGTTTGCCTTGGACCAGAAAAAAAGAGACATATCTGAATCTGAGATGCTAGGACACTTGAAGTGGCTCTCGGTTTGTAGTACTCTTTTAGCCTCTGGCAAAAGCAAGGTATAAGTCCAAGATTCTCATAGAGTAAGGTAAAGCAATATTATGTCATGACTAGAGATCAGCAGATGCCAGTTGAAATTTGATGGTGTGAGAAAGAACCTATAGAAATAACAAACTTTGGATTCAATTCTCCAAGTTATCATCATCAACATAAAAGAAGAATGGAACCAAAAGCAGATCTAAAGAGAAACAAATTGAACTGCTACAAATGAGAAGCATGTTACTTGAAATAAAAAAAACAACAGAAAAACCTCAGACATGTTGCATGTCATATTAGACTCAGTTGAAAAGACAATAAATAAACTAGAAGCTAGATCTAAAGAAAATGCATAGTGTGTAGCAAGGAGAAATGAATCATAAAATAAAAGTATTAAAGAGAAGTTAAGAGAGATGGAGAAGAGATTTATAAAGACTGGAAGTACTAGGAGAGAATAGAGAGGATGGGGGAGTGGCAGTATTTGACGATATAAGAGGATTTTCCATGTCTGTTGGACAAACATGAGTGCATATATTCAAGAAGCACAATTATCCCCAGTATATATAGATAACCTCCATGCTTAAACTCTATGTAGTGTAACTACAAGATTCTAAAAGCAATTAAAGGGGCAAAGATCATCAATGAAGGCAAGACAGTCAAATATTTAGTAGGCTTCTCAATAGCAACAGTGTACCCAAAAGATGGTGGAATAAAGCCTTCAAAAATCTGAGAAGTAATTATGAGAATTTGTACCAAGCAAAACAGAAATAAAGACATGTTCAGATGAAAAAACATATTTTACCATCAACAGACCTTCATTAAAGAAACTACAAAAGGAAGAAAGTGATTCCAAAAGGATGATCTGAAATTGAAGAACTAGTGTGCAAATAAAATGTTAAAATATGTAAATCGTGTTGATATAAAACAATGGTAATGAAAGAAGTGTTTATAAGAAGTAAAACTGTAAACAAATGTAAAATAAATAAACATTTTATGCAACATTAAAAAAAAAGAATGATACCTTAAAACTACAAGACACTCATGAGAGAAATTAAAGAAGAGACCAATAAATGGAAATACATCCCATGCTCATGGATAGGAAGAATTAATATTGTCAAAATGGCCATCCTGCCTAAAGCAATCTACAGATTCAATGCAATCCCTATCAAAATACCAACAGCATTCTTCAATGAACTAGAGCAAATAGTTGTAAAATTCATATGGAACAACGAAAGATCCCGAATAGCCAATGCTATCCTGAGAAGGAAGAATAAAGCAGGGGGAATTATGCTCCCTGACTTCAAGCTCTACTACAAAGCCACAGTAATCAAGACAATTTGGTACTGGCACAAAAGCATACTCATAGACCAGTGGAACAAACTAGAGAGCCCAGATATAAACCCACGCATATATGGTCAATTAATATACGATAAAGGAGCCATGGATATGCAATGGGGAAATGACAGCCTCTTCAACAGCTGGTGGTGGCGAAACTGGACAGCTACATGTAAGAGAGAATGAAACTGGATTACTGTCTAACCCCATACACAAAAGTAAACTCAAAATGTATCAAAAGCCTGAATGTAAGTCATGAAACGATAGAACTCTTAGAAAAAAATATAGGCAAAAATCTCTTGGACATAAACATGAGCAACTTCTTCATGAACATATCTCCCCAGTCAAGGGAAACAAAAGCAAAAATAAACAAGTGGAACTATATCAAACTAAAAGCTCCTGTACAGCAAAGGACACGATCAGTAGAACAAAAAGACATCCTGCAGTATGGGAGAATATATTCATAAATGACGTATCCGATAAGGGGTTGGCAGCCAAATTATATAAAGAGCTCACGCACCTCAACAAACAAAAAGCAAATAAGCCAATTAAGAAATGCGCAGAGGAGCTGAACAGACACTTCTCCAAAGAAGAAATTCAGATGGCCAACAGGCACATGAAAAGATGCTCCACATCGCTAATCATCAGAGAAATGCAAATTAAAATCACAATGAGATATCACCTCACACCAGTTAGGATGGCCGCCATCCAAAAGACAAACAACAACAGATGTTGGCGAGGATGTGGAGAAAGGGGAACCCTCCTACACTGCTGGTGGGAATGTAAACTAGTTCAACCATTGTGGAAAGCAGTATGGAAGTTCCTCAAAAAAACTCAAAATAGAAATACCATTTGACCCAGGAATTTCACTCCTAGGAATTTACCCTAAGAATGCAGCAGCCGAGTTTGAAAAAGACATATGCACCCTTATGTTAATTGCAGCACTATTTACAATAGCCAAGAAATGGAAGCAACCTAAGTGTCCATCAGTAGATGAATGGATAAAAAAGATGTGGTACATACACACAATGGAATATTATTCAGCCATAAGAAGTAAACAAATCCTACCATTTGCAGCAACATGGATGAAGCTAGAGGGTTTTATGCTCAGTGAGATGAGCCAAGCAGAAAAAGAACTACCAAATGATTTCCCTCATTTGTGGAGTATAACAAGAAAGCAAAACTGAAGGAACAAAATAGCAGCAGACTCACAAAACCCAAGAATGGACTAACAGTTACCAAAGGGAAAGGGACTGGGGAGGATGGGTGGGGAGGGAGGGGTAAGAAGGGAAAAGGGTCATTACGATTAGCACATGTAGTGCAGCAGTGGGGGACACGGGAAAGGCAGTATTTATAGAGAAGACAAGTAATGATTCTAAAGCATCTTAGTACGCTGATGGGCAATGACTGTATTGGGGTATGTGGTGGGGACTTGATGATGGGGGGAGTCTAGTAACCATAATGTTGCACATGTAACTGTAGATTAACGATACCAAAATAAAAAATAATAATAATAAATAAAATTTTAAAAATTAAAGGAGAAATAACGTTTTCCGATTTTTTTATAAGTGAGTGAATGAACATTTTGTGTTGGGAATGGGATGAGAGTGATATTTGTTAATTCAACCAGATTGTATAAAGCTTTTACATATTGTGTATCTGTGATTATGAATTATATATCTATATATCTGTATATTAATCTATATCTATTTATAGATATAAAATTATTGTACATGCCATATGTAACCTTAACATTATAGATCTTCTAAGTAAACAATACTTTCCATAGATGAACTCATTTTCTCCTTACCACAACCCAGTCATTGTCTTTAATTGCCTCCTCATTGATAATAAATCCATTCATTTGTATTTATTGTGTATTTTTAAATTTTATTTTACAAATACATGCATGTACAGATATATATGCCTTTGTGTATATATGTATTTCTGTGTGTATATATACAGCTGTATATTCTAATAAAGGTTTCCACTTACTAACTACTATAACAGTGGTTAAAGCAAAGAGGCCACAGTCATCAGGGACCACAAGACCAGTGGCTAAAATGGCATGGATCACAGGCCCAAGCAGTGGGTTTCAGGTTGTCACCCTCCTAAAGTCACCAGGACCAGTCAAATCTCAGCAATCACCAGTCCAGGGTGCAGCCTAGAGCATTTACTTTCCAACAGAAGCAAATGAAGATCCAGAGGAAATCATCTGAGTTCTAGGAGCCTTTCTTCTCTCTACTGCCACAGGGTCAAGTGAGCCACCCTGCCCCTTGCTTCCCCACCCCATTCATAACCACTGACGTGCCCAAAATATCATGATAGTGAGTGGCTGAGTAGAAGACAAGGCCATTCTGAGAGACTGTGCTTTCTCAACAGGATAGTCAGTGAGTGCTGGACTAGATGAAGCCAGGTGTAAATGGATCCAATGAGGATGACTATGCCAGTTAAACAGAAATAAAGGCCCTACATATTTTCACACATCTGAGTGCATTGTGAGAAAACTTGAGGCACCAGTTATATTTGGCAATAGAGTTTTTCTTCTCATCTTCAACTCAATATATAGTACATTGTACTCTTTCCAGTATGTCCCTTTGTTGTAGCCACCTGAAGAAACAGGATAGATCCTCACCTATAATTTGATTCAGATGTCAAGACTGATGATACCACACATGCAGCAAGAGGGTATGAAAAAGTTTATTAGTACAGTGGGGAGAGCAAGGCGGGCCTCCCAAGTTGGTTCAAAGATGTCTTGAGAGAGCATGGAAAGGAGACTGACTTGGGATTTTTAAGGTGTTTAAGGAGTGGAGCCAGAAGAGGGTTCCAGCACTAGGCTTGCATGGTTTGGGTCTTCCACTGTTGCCAAAGGAGGGATCATCTAGGCTTTCATATAAGTTTCTGAAATGTGGATCAGGAGAGAAAAAGGAAGGAGTAAGACTTAAAAGATGTCAGTAGTTAAATAAAAAAAGGAGCCAAACTCTTATTATACTGTTTCATGTGGATATTTATTCTGAAAACTTGATTTGAAAAGACATATGCACCCCTATGTTTATCACCGCACTATTTACAATAGCCAACCTAAGTGTCCATTAATAGATGAATGGATAAATAAGAAGTGGTACATATACACAATGAAATATTATTCAGCCATAAAAAGAAATGAAATCCTGCCATTTGTGACAACGTAGATGGACCTAGATGGAATTATGCTCAGTGAAATAATCCAGGTGGAGAAAGACAAATACCAAATGATTTCACTCATTTGTGAAGTATAAAAACAAAGCAAAACAGAATGAACAAAACCACAGTAGACTCATAGACACTGAGAAGGGATTGGTGGTTACCATGGGTGAGGGGCTGGGGTGGGTGGCTGAGGAGGGTGAGGGAGCACAAAACTTCTGAAGCATAATATAAGTTGGTCACAGGGATAGTAGTACAGTGTGGAGAATACAGTCAATGATTCTGTAACATCTTTCTATGTTGACAGTAACCACACTAGAGGGGCTGAGAATTTAATAATATGGGTAACTGTTGAACCACTGTGCTGTACATTTGAAACCAATATAAGATTGTCTATCAGTGATGCTTCAATAAAAAGTAAATTTTTCAAAAAGTTGTTTAATTTCTACAAATTAAAAAAGCCCCGAATGGTGCTAAACTTTCACCCCTAAGCTTGCTCAGTGAGACTGGTTGTGCAAGCATCTGCAATGGCATGTTCTTCACCTAATTTTTCTTGTAGAAATGTTGTCCTATTTGTCATCCCCAATATACAGTATGCTTTTAAATTTTATTTTATCAATGGTAGTGTAGGATGCCTGTCATTTAAGATAATGAAACAAAAAATTAAAAAACCCATGATGAAGTGAGGGAAAAAAATCAGTGCACAAGAATTGTGCTGGTTAAGTCCAGCACCACACTGAAGTAGACTCAGTGTTTTATGGATTGAAGAGCCCTTACTCTCTGCACATCCCTTCATGCTCCCATACAAGTCCAGCAATGGATACTTGAGTTCCTCTTGCCTTGTCAAGGGGACCTGAGAGTCGGCCAAGAAAAACTATTGGCACCTTAAGGGATGGGTACTGTCAGTGTCCTCTCTGAAGGGGGCCTAGTCAGGAGGCCAACTGGAAGTGTACAGTCATGGGAACCTCATGAAAATGTGCAGCATGTGGCTTTCAGGAAAAACACTAGGTCTGGATCATCCATGTGGCAGCTTTGCATAGGGAGATGCTGGAACTGAACAATCTTCCACATGCTTGATGAAAGTAGTGATGAGGGTGGCCCGTATACATAGTGTGAGTGGTAGGTTTGAAGAAAAGGAAATGTTTTTTGCTTGGTGTTTCCTTTGTCCTTGGGCTTCTCAAATGGAATAGTAGGTAACCACTATTTTCAAGGAGCCATCACCACTTGGCTGACGTGGTTTGGAGTTTGTTTCATCCCTAGCTATGAATACCTTCTGATCTAGAAAGTTAGTCTGTCTCATAATATCCATAGGTAAAATATTCTCTCTGTAATTATGAGTTGTCTCTTTACATTAACTAAATGGGAGAATTTTTAAACAAATACTTTATTTTGGAGTAATTTTAGATTTACAGATAATTGCAAAGATAATACAGAGAGTTCCTGAAGTCATCACACCCAGTTCTCCCAGTTCTTAACATCTATCTTTGTCAAAACTAAGAGACCAACACCAGCACATTATTATTAACTAAATTCTAGGCTTTATTTGGGTTTTACTGCTTTTCCTATTGTCTATTTCTGTTCCAGGATCCAATCCAGGCTGTCACACTGCATTTTTTTTGTCATGTATACCCAGTCCCCTGTCTTTGATCAGTGTTGAATTGTTTCCACTGTGAGGTTCTTAAATTTTTTTGTTACATAATATTTAAGTAACTCCTGTTAAAGACCTTTTAAATATGAAAGGTTTGTAATTGTTTATAATAAAAATAATCAATAAAAATGTCCTGGGTGTTAGTTTTAATATTTACACAAGGTCTGTTTACTATATGTCAACACCGACAATTTCAGTAACTGTTGATGTTATTTTTTTAATTGAGATTCTGGAGACTAGGGGTTTATGTGTTTTTTTTTTGTTTATTTTCATTCATATTCCTCTGAAGCAAGAGACTTTATAAGGCCTTCAGTGCAAAGGCTTCAGAACAACTCTTTGTATTACACTTGGTTGCCTTTTGGCTATATTACTTCTTGGGTGTAAAGCATTGAACTCCTTAACAAAGTATTGTAGAGAATACATCATAATGGATTAAAAAAGTGTGACTCCAAGAGACAGGCAGAAAATCCCTGGTGGTAGGGAGTCCATTGGATTAGAGTTGGAGGTTCTTAAAGGGAATGCATGACTTCTAAACAGACTGATAGATTCAATTATTTCTAAACCACTTCCTTTGAAGTAGGCTTCCTAATATTATTGAGTGTTTGGGGAACTGAACATCCACTTATCTTCACTGTTTTTGGTACTCCTGGCTCTTCTTTGCCCCCATGGACTAGTGACAGATATGTGGGCAGTTTCCTTCTTGTCAACATTTGTGTCATTTCAATGTGTAAAGGAGCTAGTAGCATCCCACTGAAGCAAATGTGTTCCTTCCCTAATCAGTCCTAACCCTGGACAAGCTCACACCGCTGGAGTTTCGAATCAGTTATCTCTAAAGCCCTGCCAATTCAACTAGGAGGCCTTACTCTTCACTAAATCAGAATGCACTCTCTGTTCCCCCCCTTCCACCCAGTCTCTCTTAAGTCCTACCCAATGTGCCAGCTCTAGCTCCTCTTCAAGGAGTCTCTGATGACTCCAGTGAGGCTTTCCTTCTCTCTATATATTAATGTGGTTTTACAGCGGTCGTCATAATTTCCACAAGGACCTAGACCTTGTTCAATGATTATCTTGATGTTTTACAGCATGTAGGCCACAGGAGTGTTGAAAATGACTACACAGATACTCATTCATTCTGGTAATGATGAAGATCTCTCTGAGACAGGTTCTGCAGGACAGTGACTAAGAGTCCTACCTCTAAGTCATGCCTACTGAGTTCAAAACCAAGATGTGGCCTTTACTAACTCAACAACCCTGTTGATGATGAAGATGATGATGGTGGAGATGAAATCTTGCCCCTTGGATCAAGAGGCCTGGGTTTGAAAGTCATGTGCATTGACTGGTCCTTGAGGTACTGTATCGTTCAGGCAGAAGCACAGATGTTAAGCATTAGTGAGGTAGATCTGCCTGGTAGACCCCTACAGTCTCCCAACAAAAAGTGACCTTGACACAACCAATCTACTTTTTGCTTCTATAACTTCCCTGTCCCACTCCCTTCTGTCTATTAAAGTCTTTCACTTTGTACAACTCCTTGGAGCTCCTTTACATCTTGTGAGATGCTGCCCAATTCATGAATCATTGAATATAGCTAATAAAATCTTTAAAATTCACTTATTTGAATTTCGTTTTTTAAAAGTATATTCTTCAATAACAGTGAAATTATACTAAAAATTCAAAGAAAAATATAATTAGAAAATCCCCTAATAATTTTGACCTTAGGCAATAATATTTCAATTTTTAAAATAAGCTTACCAAATGCAATGGTCTCCAGCCAAAGAACACGAAGAATACACTTTCAATTAAATAAGTGGGATTTATTACTCATTGTAGCAAGAAAGAATGTACATCATGGGGAAGCACGGGACATTTCAATTAGAGGGCATTAAAAAAGATTGTTGTAGAATGCAGTTCTGTGTTACATGATTTTACGGAAAATTTAAGGAAGTTACGTGTTTGCTCTGGATCAGATGCTGTCAGGAAATGGGTAATTCTATTATTGGGTATCTTGATAAATCCTGTCTAAGGGGCAAAACTAGAACAAGGCTAAAGCTGTAATTGGTAAAGAAACAACAATCTCATCTTTGCCAGGACAGGGGATTGTTTAATTGTGACTTAGACAGTATTCATTTCCTGCCTCTTTCCAGACATGATTATATAGTGGTCTTGTTTTGATCCACCATGGGTACTGAATGACCTTGTCTAATATTTATGTTCTATGAAATTGTTTATGTTTAACAGAACACCAAAGCTTATATGTGAAGACCAGGCCGGCTCATAGAAACATCAGTCTAGCTGATAGTACTTGGCAAACTCCCAGACGTCAGGAGCTGCTCTTCTCTTTCTTGGGGAATCGCAATAAAACTACACAACAACATAGGGAGAAGTAATGTATTTATAAGATTGAGTTTTCTAATCCATGAACAAAGGAATATCCTTCCATTTATTTAGCTCTTCTCAGTATTTTTATTCTTTCTGTATTTTTTTATAGAAGTCTCATTCATATTTTGGTAAATGTGCTCCTAGATGTTTGATTTTTGTTTGATTATATTATAAATGGCTTCATTTGAAATTTTTCATTAAATCTTTATTGAAATATTTGTTGCTATACAGAGAAATAAAGTTGATTTTTAAAAATCTAACTTGTACCAGCAAATGTTCTAATTTAACTTCCTAAGTAATCAACTTTATTAAGGTATAATTTATATCCAATAAAACACACATGTTTTAGGTATACAGTTAAATGAATTTGGTAAAGATATATATCTGTATAACCACAGACATACAGCTTCATGTGCTCTCTGGGGGAGTTAGGGCTGTCTGTCCTGTGTCTGGAGTAGTTTGGCACCTAGAGATCTACAGCTGAAGCCTCTTAGTGATTCCTCTGGCCTCCTTGGAATCAGTTCAGAACATAAGATTTGGGCACACCAAATTAAGCCCGTGTTTTCAAGGATGCAAGTTACAAAAACCCCAAGTGCACTGTACAGTCCAGTCTTATGGGCACAATTAATTATTCATGAACTATCTCAAAGTCAGTCTCAGAAATATGAAAAATGCCTAAGATTTAGAGCCTATCAATCCTCACAGTACTAAATGGTGGTCCACAGGCTAAACATATTTTATTTAAAATACAAAGTACCAGCTCAGTAAATTTTACAAAATCCAGACTTCCAGATTTTGGCAAGGAGAGGCAGGCAAACAGAAGGTCTGGCAATACTGGGCCTATGTTCCTGAACTGGCAACAACTGTGTGAACTGAGGGCAGCCTTTACAGGCAGCAACTTGGTCAATCTGACTGTCCCCAATAGCCCCATTACAAAAAAAACCCCATTGTGTCTCACTAATTCAGTTACCTGATGGGCCTGTTTCTAACCCCTCCCCTGACCCAACAGGTGTCACCGAGAGGCAGTCCGCAGAGGGTGACGCACCATCCTTCTGGGATGGTTGCTCTGCCTTCCTCTGAAGCCTCAAAAAAGGCACCGTAAGAATTTAGTATCCACCTACAGATTCTGTATTCTGTAATTATTGGTGGACCCACATTTACTACCTACTATCCAGGTAGGACCGCTATCATTTTGTCCAAACGTTTTCAAACTGCAGTGATCATCTTACCGCATGGGGCTGGAGAGGGAAGAGGAGAGATGAGCCTGCAATGGACAAGAAGGCGCTGTAGTTAGGAGGCCCTCGGTGGGCAGGGCGGGTAAACAGCTTAGCTGTCCTAAAGGCCTGAGGCAGGGTGCTCTCAGCCTCATTCTTTCCTTTTAATCAGCAAAGATTTCGTCAAACCACTCCTCTCGTCTTGGTTCTACAATTAAACCCAACTTGAACTGCCTATTTTCCAAATAAACCCTAACATTTTATCCATTCTTTTGGTTCTCTTGCTTCTCCCAATCACCCTCCTGTATGTACCAGCACTTCCTAAATGACCTCAGAATACATACCTAGTTCCTTGAAAGGTGATAAAGGTGTTTCTGAAAGGGCAGATAATTAATGACAGTATTTTCTCTCTTAAAGTTATATTTAAGATATGTAAGGAAAATACTATATGCATGTATCATGAGAGAATCAACCTTTAAAAAGTGGTGCAATACCTGAGCAGGCCAGGAAGCCAGATGAAAGATCATCTGATAACCCGATACATGAATACAAACCACAGGATCTAAGCATTTACCAACCGACTTTAAGTTTGATCTGTTTCAACTGCTGATTATGTATCTTGATTATTTCAACTATTTCTCATACTTTTCTTAGCTTAATTTCCCTAATTATTTTACTCCTATGCTTTATGTACAATAGTACAAAAATGAGTTTCTTAGAGTTCTGTCGGTGGTTTTTTTACTACAAGCTGTTTGTGTGCCATCTGTATATAATTTTTAAAGTATTCTGTTAAGTTTTAGAAGCACAAAATTTACCAAACTTACGAAGGGCATAGTCAGTTGCTCCTTGCTAATGAATTCCTTGAGGTAGAATTGCTGGGTCACAGGATACACATTTTAAAGACTTCTAAACACCAAATTCGCCCCTTGGCCTACCATTTATATTAATACCAACAGCACTTTGGGACCCCATTTCTCAGACCTTCACTGATACTAGAGAGTGAGTTTTACAGTGTTTTAAGATTTTTGTTAGTAGGAAAAAAAGTCAAGGTGGCTTTGCTATGCCAATCTTACGTCCTGTGAGGTAATTTTATATCTGACATTTGATTTTCTTTCTTACTGTGTCGGAGTTTTACACATTTTTCTATCTTGACCTCCAAGTATTCTCTGTATTATCTGTCCTCTCATATTGCAAATATTTTCCCCACTGTCTTTTTATATGGTTTATATTTAACAAGTAGAACTAACTGTATATAGACACTACTGATTTTTCCTTTATGATTTCTCTATCTGCTTTTATGCTGAAGGCCTTCCCTACTCTAACATAAGGATTTACTTTCCTTGGGTACTTAAAAAAAAAAAGCGTCTCTTTAATCCACCTGGAATTTATTTTTATGTAAAATAGAAGAGTGTGAGATCATTTTAAATCTTAGAGCCTACAATGGCTGGTCTGGCCAGGCCTACATGCTGGTCAATATATTACAGCTAATACACCAACTATCCAGTTAATGTATTCCAGCCTAGGGCCATTCCCAGTAGGAGAGACTTTGATCACTAGTCCACACACAAAAACTAGAAGCAATTCTCATCCCATACCTTCTTCTAAGTCACATGCTATACTGGTCTGTAGGTCTGAAAA
>JAVSCE010020745.1:0-226817 GCA_032199065.1 Smutsia gigantea | reverse complement strand
ACACTGAATTGCCTTTGCACCACTGTGAACATTAATTGTTCATATAGGTGTGGACTATTTCTAGACTCTCTATTCTGTTCCACAGATCAGTTTGTCTGTCTTTACACCAGACAGTTACTATAATATATAGTAAGTCTTGAAATCAGATAATATTAGTCCTCCAACTCTGTTTTTCATTTTCAGTGTTATTTTTTAGCATTGATTCCAAAACCCTCTGTACTGCCATTGGAATTTTAGAAACAGCTTGTCAATTTCTCAAAAAAAAAAAAAGTCTACTGAGATTTTGATTGGGATTACCATGAATGTATAGATTTGAGGAGAATAGACATCTTAATATTATTAAGTCTTCCAACCCATGAAGATGATCTCTCTCCATTTATTAGGTCCTCTTTTATTTCTGTCAGCAGTATTTTGATTCATGTATGTCACTTTGGAAATTTCTCCTAAGGAAATAACCCAAGAGAAATTAAAGATGGCGGTGTGAAAGATGAGACAGAGGCTTCCTCCTAAAACTGCATATAATACAAAAATATAATTAATACAACTAATCCTAAAAGAGCAACAAGAAAGAGGACTGAGCCAGACTGCATATACCTGGAGAAAAGGGCAGACCTCACAAAACAGGGTAACGTAACAAAGCTGTGGCCCAGCGGGACCCAAGCCCTTCCCCCACCTCAGCTCACCAGCGGGAGGAAGAGAAACCGAGCACACGGAAGAAGTGGAGGCCAGGGACTGCTGAATACCTAACTCCGGAGATCTTCTCTAGGAGCACAAACCTACATTTCACAGTGCTTGCATGATACTCTCATGATTACGGGGTTGGAAAGCTAAGACAGGCAGAATTCCTGGAGAGACTGAGATTCCAGCCGCTTGTGGAAAGCAGGGATCCATATCAAGCTGCTCTGGGACAACAGAAATGTGGGCAGTCTGAGAGACTTCCTAACAAGAAAGCCCTTAGCAAGGCTACTAAAGGGGCAAGGATTTCACAGAGCTTACTGCTCAGGAGAGAGGACAGGCAGACAAAATTGTCGGGGTACACTCTGCCCAGCAGGTTGGGAGCTTTGCCATATAGACTCTCATATTTAAGGAGGAAAAAGAAATCTTCCTTCTTAGATGATCTTCAGGTGCTCCAGCTCCCTGGCTGGCCTCACAGCTCCAAGGACCCCATCCGTGATACGCAGCCTACTGTGCCTTTCTGCTGGCCAGCCCCACCTGGCTCGCAAACCGGCAAACCCTTCCCTGGCATTAGCCCAACCAGAGAGAAGATCTGTCTACAGCAACTACAAACGCAAAGCATAGAGGCTTATACCTGTGTACTCGGCCCACTAGTTCAGGGAGTGGAGACAGGCATAGCAGCTGGGAAGCAGGAAACAGCTCTTTCCTCCCCCCAGGTACCAATACCACTCCCCTTCAACCCCCAACATTGCTTCAGGGGCTGAGGAGCTCCAGGGAGTAGAGCTTATGGGCGCTAGAGGACGCCATATACAAATATGAAACACCAAAGGAATCTGGTTCAGAGTAAAATTAATACCACTCCTGAGAAAGATTTAAATGACAACGACATCATGACTCTTCCTGAAAGGGAGTTCAAAATAAAAATCATTCACATGCTCATGGAGGTAGGGAAAGATATTCAAGAACTCAGGAATGAATTCTGGTCGGAGATCCAATCATTGAAGAGCACAATGGAGGGTATTAAAAGCAGATTGGATACAGTAGAGGAGACAATAAATGAAATAGAAACTAGAGAAGAAGAATAGAAAGAAGCTGAGGCACAGAGAGAAAAAAGGATCTCTAAGAATGAAAGAATATTGAGAGAACTGTGTGATCAATCCAAACAGAACAATATTCGCATTATATGGGTACCAGAAGAAGAAGAGAGAGAAAAGGGATAGAAAGTGTCTTTGAGGAGATAATTGCTGAAAACTTCCCCAGTCTGGGGAAGGAGATAGTGTCTCGGGCCATGGAGATGCACAGATTTCCCAACACAAGGAACGCAAGGAAAACAAAACCAATACATATAGTAATTAAAATGGCAAAGATCAAGGATAAGGACAGACTATTAAAAGCAGCCAGAGAGAGAAATAACATCACATACAAAGGAAAGCCCACTGGCTATCATCAGACTTCTCAACAGAAACATTACAGGACAGAAGGGAGTGGCATAATGTACTTAATGCAATGAAGCAGAAGGGCCTTGAACCAAGAATACTTTATCCGGAAAGATTATCATTTAAATTTGAAGGAGGGATTAAACAATTTCCAGATAAGCAAAAGCTGAGAGAATTTACCAACCACAAACCATCTCTACAGTATATTTTGGAGGGACTGCCATAGATGGAAGTGTTCCTAAGGTTTAATAACTGTCACCAGAGGTAATAAAACCACAGAAAAGAAAGTAGAACAGCTAATTACTAAGCAAATGCAAAATTAAATTAACTATCCCCAAAGTCGATCAAGGGACAGACAAAGAGTACAGAATATGATACCTAGTATATAAAGAATGGAAGAGGAAGAAAAAAAAAGAACCTTTAGATTGTGTATGTAATAGCATATTAAGTGAGTTAAGTTAGACTCTTAGATAGTAAGGAAGTTAACCTTGAACCTCTGGTAACCACGAATCCAAAGCCTGCAATGCCAATAAGTACATACCAATCAATAATCATCCTAAATGTAAATGGACTGAATGCACCAATCAAAAAACACAGAGTCACTGAATGGATAAAAAAATAAGACCCATCTATATGCGGCCTACAAGAGACTCACTTTAAACCCAAAGATATACACAAACTAAAAGTAAAGGGATGGAAAAAGATATTTCATGCAACTAATAATGAGAAAAAAGCAGGAGTTGCAGTACTTGTATCAGACAAAATAGACTTCAAAACAAAGAAAGTCATGAGAGACAAAGGACATTACATAATGATAAAAGGGTCAATCCAACAAGAAGATATAAACATTATAAATATCTATGTGCCCAATACAGAAGCACCTACACATGTGAAACAAATACTAACAGAATTAAAAGGAGAAATAGAATGCAATGTATTTATTCTAGGAGACTTCAACACTCCAGTCACTCTGAAGAACAGATCACCAGACAGAAAATAAGTAAGGAGACAGAGGCACTGAACAACACAGTAGAACAGATGGGCCTAACAGACATCTACAGAACTCTACACCCAAAAGCAGCAGAATACACATTCTTCTCAACTGCACATGGAACATTTTCAAGAATAGATCATATGCTAGGCCACAAAAAGAGCCTCAGTAAATTCAGAAAGATTGAAATTATACCAACCAGTTTCTCAGACCACAAAGGTATGAAACGAGGAATAAATTATGCAAAGAAAATGAAAATCCCACAAACACATGGAGGCTTCACAACATGCCCCTAAATAACCAATGGATCAATGACCAAATAAACACAGAGATCAAGCAATATATGGAGACAAATGACAGCAATAATTCAACACTGCAAAATCTGTGGGATGCAGTGACGGCCATGCTAAGAGGAAAGTATATTGCAATACAGGCATACCTCAGGAAAGAAGAACAATCCCATCAGAGCAGTCTAAACTCACAATTAACAAAACTAGAAAAAGAAGAACAAATGAGGTCCAAAGACAGTAGAAGGAGGGACATAATAAAGATTAGTGCAGAAGTAAATAAAATCGAGAAGAATAAAACAATAGAAAGAATCAATGAAAGCAAGAGCCAGTTCTTTGAGAAAATAAACAAAATAGATAAACCCCTAGCCAGACATATCAAGAAAAAAAGAGAGTCTACTCACATAAACAGAATCAGAAATGAGAAAGGAAAAATCACTATGGATACAACAGAAATACAAAGAATTATTAGAGAATACTGTGAAAAATTATATGGTAACAAACTGGATAACCTAGAAGAAATGGACAACTTTCTAGAAAAATACAACCTTCCAAGGCTGACCCAGAAAAAACAGAAAATCTGAACAGACCAATTAGCAGCAACAGAATTGAATGGGTAATCAAAAACCTACCTAAGAACAACACCCCTAGACCAGATGGCTTCACTGCTGAATTTTATTAAACATTTAGTGAAGACCTAGTACACATCCTCCTTAAAGTTTTCCAAAGAGTAGAAAAAGAGGGAATACTTCCAAACTCATTCTAAGAGGCCAGCATCACTGTAATACCAAAACCAGGCAAAGACACAACAAAAAAAGAAAATTAAAGACCAATAACCCTGATGAACATAGATGCAAACATAATCAATAAAATATTAGCAAACTGAATCCAAAAATACATCAAAAAGATCATCCATCATAACCAAGTAGGATTTATTCCAGGGATGCAAGGATGGTACAACATTCAAAAATCCATCAACATCATCCACCACATCAACAAAAAGAAGGACAAAAATCATCTCCATAGATGCTGAAAAAGCATTCGACAAAATTTAACATCCATTCATGATAAAAACTCTCAACAAAATGGGTATAGAGGGCAAATACCTCAACATAATAAAGGCCATATATGACAAACCCACAGCCAACATTATACTTAACAGCGAGAAGCTGAAAGCTTTTCCTTTAAGATGGGGAACAAGACAAGGATGCCCACTCTCCCCACTTTTATTCAACATAATACTGGAGGTCCTAGCCATGGCAATCAGAAAACACAATGAAATTAAAGGAATCCAGATTGGCAAGGAAGAAGTTAATCTGTTCCTGTTTGCAGATGACATGATATTGTACATAAAAAACCCTAAAGAATCCACTCCAAAACTACTAGATCTAGTATCTGAATTCAGCAAAGTTGCGGGATACAAAATTAATATGCAGAAATCTGTGGCATTCCTACACACTAACAATGAACTAGCAGAGAGAGAAATCAGGAAAACAATTCCATTCACAGTTGCATCAAAAAGAATAAAATACCTAAGGAATAAACCTAACCAAGGAAGTGAAAGACCTATATTCTGAAAACTCCAAGACACTCATGAGAGAAATTAAAGAAGATACCAATAAATGGAAACACATCCTGTGTTCATGGATAGGAAGAATTAATAGTGTCAAAATGGCCATCCTGCCTAATGCAATCTACAGATTCAATGCATTTCCTATCAAAATACCAACAGCATTCTTCAATAAACTAGAGCAAATCATTCTAAAATTCATATGGAACCACAAAAGACCCTGGACACCCAAAGCAATTCTGAGAAGGAAAAATAAAGCTGGGGGGATTATGCTCCCCAACTTCAAGCTCTACTGCCAAGCCACAATAATCAAGACAATTTGGTACTGGCACAAGAACAGACCCATAGACCAATGGAACAGACTAGAGAGCCCTGATATAAACCCAAGCATATATGGTCAATTAATATATGATAAAGGAGCCATGGACATACAACGGGGAAATTACAGCCTCTTCAACAGCTGATGTTGGCAAAACTGGACAGTTACATGCAAGAGAATGAAACTGGATTATTGTTTAACCCCATACACAAAAGTAAACTCAAAATGGATCAAGGACCTGAATGTAAGTCATGAAACCATAAAACTCTTAGAAGACAACATAGGCAAAAATCTCCTGAATATAAGCATGAGCAACTTCTTCCTGAAAGCATCTCCTCGAGCAAGGGAAACAAAAGCAAAAATGAACTCATGGGACTACACTGAACTAAAAAGTTTCTGTATTGCAAAGGACACCATCAACAGAACAAAAGGGCATCCTACAGCATGGGAGAATATATTTGCAAACGACATATCCAACAAGGGGTTAACATCCAAAATATACAAAGGACTTACACACCTCTACACCCAAAAAGCAAATAACCTGATTAAAAAATGGACAGAGGATATAAAGAGACAGTTCTCCAAAGAAGAAATTCAGATGGCCAACAGACACATGAAAAGATGCTCCACATCACTAATCATCAGGGAAATGCAAATTAAAACCACAATGAGATATCACCTCACACCAGTAAGGATGGCCACCATCCAAAAGATGAAGAACAAATGCTGGCGAGGATGCGGAGAAAGGGGAACCCTCCTACACTCCTGGTGGGAATGTAAGCTAGTTCAACCATTGTGGAAAGCAATATGGAGGTTCCTCAAAAAACTAAATATAGAAATACCATTTGACGTGGGAATCCTACTCCTTGGAATTTACGCAAAGAATACAACTTCTCAGATTCAAAAAGACATATGCACCCCTACGTTTATCACAGCACTTTTTACAATAGCCAAGATATGGAAGCAACCTAAGTATCCATCAGTAGATGAATGGATAAAGAAGAGGTGGTACATATACACAATGGAATACTATTCAGCCATAAGAAAGAAACAAATCCTACCATTTGCAACAACATGGATGGAGCTGGAGGATATTATGCTCAGTGAAATAAGCCAGGCGGAGAAAGACAAGTGCCAAATGATTTCCATCATTTGTGAAGTATAACAACGAAGCAAAACTGAAGGAACAAAACAGCAGCAGACTCAGAGACTCCAAGAAGGAACTAGTGGTTACCAAAGGGGAGGGGTGTTTGAGGGCAGGTGGAGAGGGTGGGAGAAGGGGATTGAGGGGTATTATGTTTAGTACACATGGTGTGGGGGATCAAGGGGAAAACAGTGTAGCACAGAGAAAGCAAATAGTGAATATGTGGCATCTTAGTACACTGATGGACAGTGACTGCATTGGGGTATGGGTGGGGACTTGATAATATGGGTAAATGTAGTAACCACATTGTTTCTTCATGTGAAACCTTCATAAGAGTGTATATCAATAATACCTTAATTTAAAAAAAAAGAAAGAACCCAAGACTTGTAAAAACCCTATGTAAAAGGATGTTCAGCACCATGTTTATTATAATGGAAAAACATAGGTAGATGCATCCTAAAAGAGGACAAAGGATATAGTTAAGTAAATTATGTAACAGCCACACAATGGAGTATTAAGTGGACAGTTTTCTAAAGACTGAAACAACTTGGAAAGATGCTAAGGATAACATGTTAAATGTGAAAAA
The DNA here is from genome assembly GCA_032199065.1 of Smutsia gigantea. Taxonomy (NCBI): domain Eukaryota; kingdom Metazoa; phylum Chordata; class Mammalia; order Pholidota; family Manidae; genus Smutsia; species Smutsia gigantea. The sequence continues at coordinate 219,809 of JAVSCE010020745.1, read as the reverse complement.
CAGTTCATTAAATTGGCAGAACACTATGGATAAAACAGAAAAGGGTTAGAAGAGAGTATATAAAAATCATGAGTTTGAATTGTTGAAATTATAGGTAACTTTTTCTTGACTCCCAAAATTTTTTATACTATAGTCATTACTTTTATGAATTATGTTTTTCTATTTTTAATTAAGATTATGTTAATAAAAATCACATGCCATAAAATTAATTTTAAAGTATGAAATTCATAATTCAGTGGTTTTCTATATTCACTAAGTTGTACAACTCTCACCACTAATTCCAGTACAGATAAATTGTTTTGTTTCTAAAACTCAATTATTTTAATCATATATATATATATATATACATATATATATATACATATACCTCGTTTTTTAAATGAAAGATGGCTGTCTTCATTCAATTTAGCAATACTCAATCACAGATGATAAAAGTTGTGAAGATTCAAGTTTCTTACCTTTTTTTTATTAACATCTAAGTTCAGTTCATAATTTCATATTAAAATGAGAATCAAACTTAAGTTGCCAAATCATTTGTCAGCACAGTGCAAGCACAAGTAGGCCTCTGATTTATAATTTTCACATACTCTTCTCCATAATCATTAGTTTCTATTTGAATTGTTAGTTCACTGTACCAGCATACAATATCAGCTGCTGGGAAACAAAATCTTACTCATCACATACTCTGTAATGAATGCACAGACCTTTACAGTGCATGAAACCTTTCACACAGCATCTTACCTGATCCAGGTAAGAGCCCTTGGGGTGGGGTACTACCATTCTCCCCATTGCACAGATGCTCAAAAAAGTCAGGGACCTTGCCAGAATCACTCAGCCAATAAGTAAAAGACCTAAGGTTTGCATCATTGTCTTCTGATTACAAAACCTGTCTCTTTCTATTAAACTCTGCTACCCCTCTAAACACACTGTTAAATATTCCTCATGAATTAGAAGAAAAAAATCCAGGCAGCCAGTGCCTGCTATGGGCCTTCAGTGTTGCCCTCTGAACATACTCACAACCCCCACTGCCACCCCCTCCTGAGCTTCAGCTATTTCCCATGGCTGGGACAAGCAGCCACCATGGCCCCTAGCCGTGTGTGGGCTCTAGAAGCTGTTCCAGTAAATCAGCTAAAACACTGAGATTAGGAAAAAATTCATGACCACACAGGGGCCTGGAAAGTACCAGCACAAACAAACTGAGATTGGTGAGCTGTTGGGAGAAGGAAGCGAGGCAGGCCCAGGAGACATAAGGTCTCCCACTATAGCAACTTGACAAGGCCAGGCTTCCAGGACCTGGATGTCTATTTCCTTCCCCAGATTGGGGAATTTTTCAGACTGAGTTTTTCAGTTTCTTTCTGGGATCTCTAGTATGCAAAAATTGTTTCATTTGGAGTTGTCACATAGCTCTCTTAGCATCTTCTCATTTTTAGAAATTCTTTTTTCTCTCTGCTCCTCAGGTTGGTTACCCTGCAGTTCTCTAGGCCAATCCTTCCCCTAAATTAGCACACCTACTGAACAAATCCTCCAAACCTTCTGGACCTCAGAAGGCCCATCAGTAAAATGAGGTTGGACAGAAGCAGTAATAGCATGTGTGGCATACTTGTCTCCCCTCTATTATCACACCCATGGCACACATCAGACATCACTTATCAACCTCAACACACTCACTGAGCCTGGGTGAAGACCCACTTATTCTCTACTCCGAACTCAGACAACTACTATTTGCCAACTGGAATCAGCAAATGAAATGCATTTGCTTTCCCTGAGCTAGATGGTTTCTAAGGTGTCTTCTGACTCTCAAAATCCACAACTAAGTTACTGGGGTTCTAAAGACAAAATTTTAACTCTAGCCCCACTCCAACTAAATTGTTGCCCTTACAACTCAATCTTCCTTCTGCAAAATGGATACTGATTGTTAAAAGTGGTCAGTTCTACTTTCTCCCCTACTCATAATGAACAATCTAATGTTTCAGACCAATGCTGAATCTGAGTTTCACAGACTAGATCTGCTCTCAATGCGGTCTTGCCAGGATCCTCTCTCTCCTCTGCTTCTCTGAGGGAACATGATAAAGGGAAGAACTAAGGCCAAAGCCACGGACCTGATAGGATGAAGACGTACAGGTTCCTTTGCAGTGAGCAGTGTGTTTCCAGAAAGTTCTAGGTAATATGCAAATACTCCCTACAGGTGGTAACACACGGAGTTATCTGTCATTGCCACCTTGGCCGGAGTTTCTTTACCTCTCTGTTTTTCCAGCCTCAGCAACGGAGAGCAGAGTTCTATGGAATGGGATAGGTTCCAAATATAGATTATGCTTCAGAAAAGGCCATCTTAAAAAGAAAGTTGTAGGAAAGGACATTTCAGGAGGGCAGAAGCAAGTGGCTGAGAAAGCTTAATGAATAAAACATGTTACACAGCTGCCAAGGATACTTGCATTTTAATAGGGAACAGAGTATAAGCCAAAGGAATTAATCTCTAATAGTAGAATTACAAGCATCAGCAATGATTTACGAAGGTATTAAGCAAAGAAAGTTGTTCCAGCAACTCTGAAATCCCAAAAAACAAGCTGATGTGAGTGTACAAGCCCTCAGCAAACAGAAAATATGCTGCAAATTTAAGGGATTAATAATATTACTGTCAACTTGTGACTGCCTGCCAGTGAGCAAGGCTGCCACCATACAGACAAATCCAGATGTCCACAGGAGCCCAGGACACGTACTCTTTGGTCTGGAAAGCATCCATTTGGGAACCTAGTTGCCAGAAAAACTGAACAGAACCCTTGCCTCCATCTGGCTCTTAATCACACGCACTGAGAAGATGCATAATTAATTTGTTCTCAACAGTTGATCTGTGGCTAAAAGAGTGAGGGCATTTCTGGAATGGCAATTACAGACAGGAAAAACAAATGTTAGGCCACAAGCAGAATAACATATCCAGCCAGCCTGCATTCCTTCCCTTCCCCAGCATCCCTGTTCAGACCATGAGACTGGGTGTGTGACAGTTGTCTTTTTCATTTCCTCACAGCTGTGAGATCTTGCAGGCTGGTGGGAAGGACCAGAAAACAAAATCCTGAAAGCTACAGAGGAGGCCTCACTCTAATCTCAGAAAGAGGGAATAGGCACAAACCTCAGGAGCAATGTAAGCAATGGGAGGGGCATCAGGGGGTAGGACAATTGAACACAAAGGAATTAGATGAAGTTGAAGACCTCCTGTTATTTCATTCATTGTGATAAAGATGTAAATAAATACTTAGAAAAACATCAGTTGTTAGAGATGCACACTGAAATTACAGGTGAAATGCCTTGATTTCCTTTTTCTTTTACTTTGGTATTATTAATGTACAATTATATGAGCAACATTATGGTTATTAGACTCCCCCTATTATCAACTCCCAACCACATACCCCTTTACAGTCACTGTCCATCAGCCTACTAAGATGCAATAGATTCACTACTTGTTTTCTCTGTAAATACAGCCTTTCCCTGTCCCCCTCCACACCGCTACATTGTGTGTGCAGATCGTAATGCCCCTTTTTCCCCCTATCCCTCCCTGCCCACCCATCCTCCGTAGTCCCTTTGCCTTTGGTAACTGTTAGTCCGTTCTTGGGTTCTGTGAGTCTCCTGCTGTTTTGTTCCTTCAGTTTTTTTTTTCCTTAGTTCTTATACTCCACATATGAGTGAAATCATTTGGTACTTGTCTTTTTCAGCTTGGCTTATTTCACTGAGCATAATACCCTCTAGCTCCATCCATGTTGTTGCAAATGGTAGGATTTGTTTTCTTCTTATGGCTGAATAATATTCCATTGTGTATATGTACCACTTTTTCTTTATCCATTCATCTATTGATGGACACTTAGGTTGCTTCCATATCTTGGCTATTGTAAATAGAGAGCTGCGATAAACACAGGGGTGCATATGTCTTTTTCAAACTGGGCTGAAGCTGCATTCTTAAGGTAACTTCCTAGGAGTGGAATTCCTGGGTCAAATGGTATTTCTATTTTGAGTTTTTTCAGGAACTTCCATATGGCTTTCCATAATGGTTGAACTAGTTTACATTCCCACCAGCAGTGAAAGAGGGTTCCCCTTTCTCCACATCCTTGCCAATATTTGTTGTTTGTCTTTTGGGTGGTGGCCATCCTAACTGGTGTGAGGTGATATCTCATTGTGGTTTTAATTTGCATTTCTCTGATGATTAGCGATGAGGAAGGAGCATCTTTCCACGTCCGTGTTGACCATCTGAATTTTTTCTTTGGAGAAGTATCTGTTCAGCTCCTTTGCCCATTTTTTAATTGGATTATTTGCTTTTTGTTTGTTGAGGTGCAAGAGCTCTTTATATAATTTGGATGTCAACTCCTTATCATATATGTCATTTATGAATATATTATCCCATACTGTAGGATGCCTTTGTGTTCTGCTGATGGTGTCCTTTGCTGTACAGAAGCTTTTTAGTTTGATATAGTCCCACTTGTTCATTTTTGCTTTTGTTTCCCTTGCCTGTGGAGATATGTTCATGAAGAAGTTGTTCATGTTTATGTCCAAGAGATTTTTGCCTATGTTTTCTCCTAAGAATTTTATGGTTTCATGACTTACATTCAGGTCTTTGATCCATTTTGAATTTACTTTTTGTGTATGGGGTTAGACAATGATCCAGTTTCATTCTCTTACATGTAGCTGTCCAGTTTTGCCAACACCAGTTGTTGAAGAGGCTGTCGTTTCCCCATTGTATAACCATGGATCCTTTATCATATATTAATTGACCATACATGTTTGGGTTAATATCTGGACTCTCTATTCTGTTCCACTGGTCTGTGGGTCTGTTCTTGTGCTAGTACCAAATTGTCTTGATGACTGTGGCTTTGTAGTAAATTCCTCTGCTTTATTCTTCCTTCTCAGGATTGCTTTGGCTATTCGGGGTCTTTTGTGGTTCCATATGAATTTTAGAACTATTTGCTCTGGTTCACTGAAGAATGCTGTTGGTATTTTGATAGGGATTGCATTGAATCTATAGATTGCTTTAGGCAGGATGGCCATTTTGACAATATTAATTCTTCCTATCCAGGAGCATGGAATGTGTATCCACTTATTGGCATCTTCTTTGATTTCTCTCATGAGTGTCTTGTAGTTTTCAGAATATAGGTCTTTCACTTCCTTGGTTAGGTTTATTTCTAGGTATTTTATTCTTTTTGATGCAATTGTGAATGGAATTGTTTTCCTGATTTCACTTTCTGCTACTTCATCATTAGTGTATAGGAATGCAACAGATTTGTGTGTATTAATTTTGTATCCCACAACTTTGCTGAACTCAGATATTAGATCTAGTAGTTTTGGAGTGGATTCTTTAGGGTTTTTTACGTACAATATCATGTCATCTGCAAATACTGACAGTTTGAATTCTTCCTTACCAATCTGGATGCCTTTTATTCCTTTGTGATTGCCATGGCTAGGAACTCCAGAATTATGTTGCATATAAGTGGGGAGAGTGGGTATCCTTGTCTTGTTCCCGATTGTAAAGGAAAAGCTTTCAGGTTCTTGCTGTTAAGTATAATGTTGGCTGTGGGTTTGCCATATATGGCCTTTATTATGTTGAGGTAATTGCCCTCTAGACCTATTTTATTGAAAGTTTTTATTATGAACGGATGTTGAATTTTGTCAAATGCTTTTTCAGCATGTCTGGAGATGATCATGTGGTTTTTCTCCTTCTTTTTGTTGATGTGGTAGATGATGTTGATGGATTTTCAAATGCTGTACCATCCTTGCATCAATGGGAATCCCACTTGATCATGATGGATGATCTTTTTGATGTATTTTTGAATTCGGTTTGCTAATACTTTGTTGAGTATGTGTGCATCTATGTTCATAAGGGATATTGGTCAGTAATTTTCTTTTTTTCTGGTGTCTTTGCCTGGTTTTGGTATTACAGTTGGCCGCTTAGAATGAGTTTGGGAGTATTTCCTCCTCTTCTACTTTTTGGAAAACTTTAATGAGGATGGGTATTAGGTCTTCACTAAATGTTTGATAAAATTCAGCAGTAAAACCATCTGGTCCAGGAGTTTTGTTCTTAGGTAATTTTTTGATTACCAATTCATTTTTTTTGCCGGTAATTGGTCTATTCAGATTTTCTTTTTCCTCCTGGGTCAGCCTTGGAACATTGTATTTTTCTACAAAGTTGTCCATTTCTTCTAGGTTATCCAGTTTGTTACCATATAATTTTTCATAGTATTCTCTCATAATTCTTTGTATTTCTGTGGTGTCCATAGTGATTTTTCTTTCTCATTTCCATTCTGTTTATGTGTGTAGACTCTCTTTTTTCTTGATAAGTCTGGCTAGGGGTTTATCTATTTTGTTTATTTTCTCAAAGAACCAGCTCCTGCTTTCATTGATTCTTTCTAATGTTTTATTCTTTTCGGTTTTATTTATTTCTGCCTTAATCTTTATTAAGTCCCTCCTTCTACTGACTTTGGGCCTAATTTGTTCTTCCTTTTCTAGTTTCATTAATTGTGAGTTTAGACTGTTCATTTGGGATTGTTCTTCTTTCCTGAGGTAGGCCTGTATTGCAATATTTTTCCCTCTTAACACAGCCTTCACTGCATCCCACAGATTTTGTGGTGTTGAATTATTGTTGTCATTAGTCTCCATATATTGCTTGACCTCTGTTTTTATTTGGTCATTGATCCATCAATTATTTAGGAGCATGTTATGAAGGCTCCATGTGTTTGTGGGCTTTTTTCTTTTCTTTGTGTAATTTATTTCTATTTTCATACATTTGTGATCTGAGAAACTTGGTACAATTTCAATCTTTTTAAATTTACTGAGGCTCTTTTTGTGGCCTAGTATATGATCTATTCTTGAAAATGTTCAATGTGCACTTAAGAAGAATGTGTGTCCTGTTGCTCTTCAATGGAGTGTTCTGTAGATGTCCATTAGGTCCATCTGTTCTAGTACATTGTTCAGTGCCTCTGTCTCTTTATTTATTTTCTGTCTGATTTATCTGTCCTTTGGAGTGAGTGGTGTGTTGAAGTCTCCCAAAATGAATGCATTGCATTCTATTTCCTACTTTAATTCTGTTAGTATTTGTTTCACATACGTGATCCTGTGTTGGGTGCATACATATTTATAATAGTTATATCCTCTTGTTGGAATGACCCCTTTATCATTATGTAATGTCTTTCTTTGTTTCTTGAGACTTTCTTTGTTTTGAAGTCTATTTTTCTGATACAAGTACTGCAACTCCTGCTTTTTTCTATCTATTAGTTGCATGAAATATCTTTTTCCATTCCTTCAGTTTTAGTCTGTGTATGTCTTTGGGTTTCAAGTGAGTCTCTTTTACGCAGCATATAGATGGGTCTTGTTTTTTTATCCATTCAGTAACTCTACATCTTCTGATTGGTGCATTCAGACCATTTACATTTAGGGTCATTATCGATAGGTATGTACTTATTCTCATTGCAGGCTTTAGATTCGTGGTTACGAAAGGTTCAAGGGTAATTCCCTTACTGTCTAATTTAACTCACTTCGTATGCTATTACAAACACAACCTAAAGATTCTTTTTTTTTTCCTCCTTTTTCTTCCTCCTCCATTCTTTGTATGTTATGAATCATATTCTGTACTCTTTGTCTATGGCTTGGGTGACATCTATTTATCCTTAGGAATACTTCCATCTATAGGAGTCCCTCCAAAATGCACTGTAGAGATGGTTTCTGAGAGGTAAATTTTTTCTACTTTTGCTTATCTGAAAATTGTTTTATACCTCTTTCAAATTTAAATGGTAACCTTGCTGGATAGAGTATCCTTGGTTCTTGGTTCGAGGCTCTTCTGCTTTATTGCATTAAATATATCATGCCACTCCCTTCTGGCCTGTAAGGTTTCTGTTGAGAAATCTGATGACAGCCTAATGGGTTTTCCTTTGTATGTGATCTTTTCTCTGTCTCTAGCTGCTTTTAAAAGTCTGCTTTATCCTTGATCTTTGACATTTTAATTATTATATGTCTTGATGTTGTCTTCGCTGGGGCCCTTGTGTTGGGAGATCTGTGCATCTCCATGGCTTGAGAGAGTATATCCTTCCCCAGACTGGGGAAGTTTTCAGCAATGACCTCCGCAGTGACACTTTCTATCCCTTTTTCTCTCTTCTTCTTCTTCTGGTACCCCTATAATGCGAATATTGTTCTGTTTCGATTGGTCACACAGTTCTCTCAATATTCTTTCATTCTCAGGGATTCTTTTTTCTCTCTGTGCCTTAGCTTATTTGTATTCTTCTCTCGTTTCTATTCCATTTACCATCTCTTCTACTACATCTAATCTGCTTTTAAATCCCTCCATTATATGTTTCATTTCAGATATGGAATTTTTTAATGATTGAAACTCCATCTTAAATTCGTTCCTGAGTTCTTGAATATTTTTCTGTACCTCCATAAGCGTGTTTATGATTTTTATTTTGAACTCTCTTTCAGGAAGATTGTGAGTTCAGTTTCATTTGCCACTTTTTCTGGGGTTTGTGAGATTTTGGTCTGATTCATGTTCTTTTGGCGTTTCATATTTCTGTGTGGTGTCCTCTATTGCCGAGAATCTCCAGTCTCTGGAGCTGCTCAGCCCCTAGAGTGAAGTTGTGGGTCATAGGGGAGTGGAGCTGGTGCCCTGTTTCGTGAGTTCTGCTCTGTTCGTGAGGTCTGTGTGCAGTCTGAGGCAGCCTACTTTCCTGTTGCTATTTAAGGGTTACTTGTATTACGTTTTCTCACTATATGTGGTTTTGGGTGGAGTTCTCTGTCTCACCTCTCATGCTGCCATCTTGAATCTCCATTCAAATGCCTTGCTTTTTGTATACTGAAGTTCTTCAGCAAAAGTGAATAAATAAATGGACCATGGTTATGTATTTTAAATCTAGGTGTTAGGTCTATTATTATCTCTATCTTTTAATTACATTTGATATTTTTCATATAAAGTTTTTATTTTAAAGATTCAAAGGCAGTGTGACCACTTCTATCGCCATGAAAAGACAGAAGAATCTGGTTCAGTCAAAAATCACTCGCACACAAAACACAAACAACAACAATTGTTGGCAAGGATGTGGAGAAAAGGGAACCCTCCTACACTGCTGGTGGGAATGCAAATTAGTTCAACCATTGTGGAAAGCAGTATGGAGGTTCCTCAAAAAACTCAAAATAGAAATACGATTTGACCCAGGAATTCCACTCCTAGGAATTTACCCTAAGAATGCAGCAGCCCAGTTTGAAAAAGACAGATGCACCCCTATGTTTATTGCAGCACTATTTACAATAGCCAAGAAATGGAAGCAACCTAAGTGTCCATCAGTAGATGAATGGATAAAGAAGATGTGGTACATATACACAATGGAATATTATTCAGCCATAAGAAGAAAACAAATTCTACCATTTGCAACAACATGGATGGAGCTAGAGGGTATTATGTTCAGTGAAATAAGCCAAGCCGAAAAAGACAAGTATCAAACGATTTCACTCATCTGTGGAGTATAAGAACAAAGAAAAAATACTGAAGGGACAAAACAGCAGCAGACTCACAGAACCCAAGAATGGACTAACAGTTACCGAAGGGAAAGGGACTGCGGAGTATGGGTGGGAAGGGAGGGACAAGGGGGAAATAGGGGCATTACGATTAGCAGACATAATATAGTGGGGGGGCACAGGGAGGGCTGTACAACACAGAGAAGACAAGTAGTGATTCTATAGCATCTCACTACGCTGATGGACAGTGACTGTAATGGGGTATGTGGTGGGGACCTGATGATGTGGGGAGTCTAGTTATCATAATGTTGGACATGTATTTTTAGATTAAGGATACCAATAAATAAATAAATAAATAAATAAAAAAGATTCAAAGGCAGATCCCAGCCTACTGTTCTTTTTTTTTTTTTTGGTATCATTAATCTACAGTTACATGTGCAACATTATGGTTACTAAGCTCCCCACTTTATCAGGTCCCCCCAACCCACCCCATTACAGTCACTGTCTATCAGCATAGTGAGATGCTATAGAATCACTACTTGTCTTCTCTGTGTTGTACAGCCCTCCCCGTGCCCCCCCCAACATTACATCTGCTAATCGTAATGCTCCTTTTTCCCCCTTGTCCCTCCCTTCCCACCCATCCTCCCCAGTCCCTTTCCCTTTGGTAACTGTTAGTCCATTCTTGGGTTCTGTGAGTCTGCTGCTGTTTTTTTCTTTCAGTTTTTTTCTTTGCTCTTATGCTCCTCATATGAGTGAAATCATTTGATACTTGTCTTTTTCCACCTGGCTTATTTCACTGAGAATAATACCCTCTAGCTCCATCCATGTTGTTGCAAATGGTAGGATTTGTTTTCTTCTTATGGCTGAATAATATTCCATTGTGTATATGTACCACATCTTCTTTATCCATTCATCTACTGATGGACACTTAGGTGGCTTCCATTTCTTGACTATTGTAAATAGTGCTGCGATAAACATAGGGGTGCATATGTCTTTTTCAAACTGGGCTGCTGCATTCTTAGGATAAATTCCTAGGAGTGGAATTCCTGGGTCAAATGGTATTTCTATTTTGAGTTTTTTGAGGAACCTCCATACTGCTTTCCACAATGGTTGAATTAATTTGCATTCCCACCAGCTGTGTAGGAGAGTTCCCCTTTCTCCACATTCTCTGGAACATTTGTTGTTGTTTGTGTTTTGGATAGTGGCCATACTTACTGGTGTGAGGTGATATCTCATTGTGGTTGTAACCTGCATTTCTCTGATGATTAGCGATGTGGAGCATCCCTTCATGTGCCTGTTGGCCATCTGAATTTCTTCTTTGGAGAAGTGTCTGTTCATGTCCTCTGCCCATTTCTTAATTGGATTATTTGCTTTTTGTTTGTTAAGGTGCATGAGTTCTTTATATATTTTGGATGTCAACCCTTATCGGATACGTCATTTATGAATATATTCTCCCATACTGTAGGATGTCTTTTTGTTCTACTGATGGTGTCCTTTGCTGTACAGAAGCTTTGCAGCTTGATATAGTCCCATTTGTTCATTTTTGCTTTTGTTTCCCTTGCCTGGGGAGATATGTTCATGAAGAAGTCGCTCATGTTTATGTCCAAGAAATTTTTGCCTATGTTTTTTTCTAAGAGTTTTATGGTTTCATGACTTACATTCAGGTCTTTGATCCATTTTGAGTTTACTTTTGTGCATGGAGTTAGACAGTAGTCCAATTTCATACTCTTACATGTAGTTGTCCAGTTTTGCCAACACCAGAGCCTACTGTTCTTAACCCTCTGCAGGTCTTGTGAAAGCCTCTCCAGTCTCATTTTGTGCCACATGTCCTGTCATTCACTATTCTCCATCATGTTGGCCTCCTTTCAGGTTCTTGAACTAGCTAAACTCATTCCCATCTCCAGGCTTTTAGGCTTGCAATTTCCTCTTCCAGGGCCAGCTTCCTGGACATGTGAACAATGCAGTCACACTGGGCCCTGCAGTGGTTGAATGTGGAAGACAGAATAATTTCCAACAAATATGTCCTCAACCTAATCCCTAAAACCTGTAAATAGGCTTCTTTACATAACAAAGAGGAATTAAGGTTGCTTATTAGCCAACTTTGAGATGGAGAGATTATCTTGGATTATCTACGTGAGCCCAGTGTAATCACAAAGGTTCTTTCAAGTGCAAGATGGAAGCAGAAGACAACCAGAGAGAAGGCAGCATGGGAAGGACTTGGCCAGTTGTTGCTGGCCTTGAAGGTGGAGAAAGGGTGACATGAGTCAAGGAATGCAGGTAGCCTCTATAAGCTGAAAGAGTGTGGGTAAAATTGCAATATTTCCAGAATCTCTCACCCGGCCTTACTGCATCTCCACATGGACAGGTGTATCCAAGGGGTAGTGAGAAGTAGTCCATCTCCATATCAATAGGTGATTACAAGGGGGAGTGAGGGCATATCTGGACCAGAGAGGTTGGGTGGGGTCCCTTTTTACAGCTAGTCTGGGACACACAGGGGTGAGCAGAAGTGGACGACTGCTTGTAAGCAATACATGGGTTTCTCCCACTTTATTTCTCCCTTTGACTGATTTTGGTTTCAAAGGTAATCTGCCCCAGGCTGGGAAAATATTCCCCACCCCACACTCCCTAGAATTACAAAAAGACAAGGAAATTAATTCTCTTCTAGAGCCTCTAAAAGAAATGCAACCCTTCCAACATATTCATTTTAGTCCAGTGAGAACCATTTCAGACCTCTGACCTCTGGAACTGTAAGAGAATAAATTTGTATTGTTTTAAGCCACTAAGTTTATATGGAAGTTTGTTACAGTAGCAATAGGAAACTAGTACAGTAGCTGTCTCGAAATTCTTAAATCTATTTTTGAATTTGTGTTTTGCAAGTGAAATCTGAAGGGATAATGGAGTATGGACTGGGGGATTCATCTCACACACAGTCCTACCTCCCCAGTGAGTTCTCGGCTACTCCTCACTGCACCCTCAATACCCTGTCTCTACCCTACCTCCTCACCTCCACCCCACGGTCACAGCTGCTCTCCACGAGGGTGACAACCAGGTCACACTGGTAGGGAAGGCCTGCATTCTGCCACTGCCCTTCACCCCCACTATGGGTCTCACTGCAGGCATAGCAAGAGTCAGGGTGGTACACATGACATGCAGCATCCCTCCCCATCCTTGACCAGCATCACAAGTTCAACAGGCAACTCAGCAGGGACCTCTCACCTACCCGATCCTGATCCTGAGCACATCCCAGCACAGGATGCAATCTTGTGGGAGCTGCCCATCCATTGAGGGGTGGGGCAGCAGAGCCTGAGAAGGGGAGACTGACATCCCCACCTCCAGCCAGAGCTCTGCATTTTCATTTCACACTGGGCCCTGTAAATTACATAGCCCACCTTGTCTCTGCCACTAACAACATTCTCCCAGCTTCTTTCACTGCTTTTCAGTTTCAAATGAAAACCCGCATGTCAGCTGACCACCCCTGCCCCGCTTCTATTGCTTTTAATCCCATAACCATGTTTTATCTCTTTTGGGGCACTCAGCAAGAGCTGACATGTCTTGTTTACTTACCTCATTGATTCACTAAAAGGTATTTACTGAGCCCGTTGTGTGCCAAGCACTGCTCTAAGTGCTAAGGATATAGCAGCAAGCACAACAGACTGAGTCCCTATCCCCTGGGATGGAAGTTCTTACGAGTTCCATCCACTGTTAGTTACCCCTTAACTCCTCAAAAATAGACCACTGTATACCCAGCACCTTGCGCATGCCCAGCACTGGGTAGGTACTCAATAAATATTTGCTGCACGACTGACTGTATATATAGCGAGTGGTTTGGGTTCTCTGCACTGTGACTGGGCACCGCATGGACATCCCTCTTCATCCTATAAAGTGTGGAGCATGAAGGACTGTTCCAAAAGCAAGACACTGGAGGGAAGGAGAGGCCTGGAGGCAGACAGTGGAGGAGGGGGCAGTACCCCAGTTCCCGAACCACATTGCTTTAAATTAGCCTCACATGTCCTGCCATTATCAGTCAGCAGTTTATTAGTATATTTAAGTGAGATTATTCTGCTAATTGGACATGTCTCATGGTTCTACAAGGAAAACTCCATTAAAAAAGTCTTGCTGTAACACGCAAGAGCTGTGAGGGTAGTTTTATTTAGGGACAGGAAGGGAGCTGAGTGGATTTTAATTTGGTGGAAAATAGCTGCTTGGGGCCAAGACAGTGAGAAGCAGGAAATCAAGAACAGGCTATTAGATTATTAGTGTTGTTAACAAGCGTCTTGATCACCCTTACAGCTGCCAAGTGCCTTCCATCAACTTTATTAGTTATATTATGGTCTTCCATCTACCCCTGCTACTCCAGCAGCTTCCATTCTGGGGACATGGACACTGAGGCAAGAGAAATGCCTCAATCTCACCCAAGCCAGAGTGAGTTTGGCCTCATAGCCCCTGTGGCCTAACCTCCTGAGCACATTAAGGTGTGGGAATTTCGGAGTCTGAGAGGGACAGGCCAAAGGGCTTCAGGAGAAATGGCAGAGGGCTGAGGGGGTGGGAGAGTGGGGGAAAACACTGGTCTGCCACAGCTTGACAAGTAGCTCAAACTCCCTGATACTGCAGAGAAATCTACACCTCAACTGCTGGCCTAGAGGCACCCTGGCAGCTCATCCAGTCAGAGGAGAGAGCTGGGAGCCAAGTGGTTACAGCCCCAGGCCCAGGAGCCACACTGTTCGGGATTAACCCAAGACCCTGTAGTGAGCTGAATGGTGGTACCCCAAAAGATATGCCTGTGTCCTGCCCCATAGAACCTGTGATTGTCATCTTAGTTGGAAAAAAGGGTCTTTGTAGAAATAATTAAATTAAGAATCTTGAGATGAGAAAATCCTGAATTGCCCAGGCAGGCCCTAAAACCAATGGCAAGTGCCTTTATAAGAAAGAGAAGATGGAGGCAGAGACTGGAGTGAGGCAGCCACAAGAAAGGCCACAGCCAGAGGAAGCAGCAAGGACACATTCTTCCCTAGAGCCTCCCAGAAGGACATTGGCCCTGTCAGCACCTGGATTCGGACTTCCAGCCTCCAGAAATGTAAGAAAATTAATTTCTCTTATCCCTGGCCACCCAATTTGCAGTAATTTGTTATGGTAATCACAGGCTACTAGTACACCTGCTGACTAGCACAGATCCTCGAACAAGTCACTCAGTCTGTGCTTCAGTTTCTTCATCTATAAAATGGGGATGGTAACAACAGCATCTACCTCAGGTTGCTGTGAAGTTAAAGGAGGTAATAGAGAACTCAGAACAGCACCTGTCCCATGGTGTTTAGTCCCTATAAACTCTTGTTCTTAGCATCAGAAGCCCATCTGAGGAACTCATTAAAAATATGGTTTTCCAGGCCTCACCCTAGAATCCTTGAAAACAAATCTTTATAGAGTATAGAGTTTAGGAATCTGGACTTTGTAAGGCTCCCGAGGTGACTCTGGTCACCTAACAGGGTTAGAAACCATTGGTGAGTTGTCACATTCCCACCTCCATAAAAGACAGACAGAATCTCTCCTGTTTCTGGAAAGCTGTCCTTGGTTAACCTGCTTCAATACTAAACTACCTTAATTGTAATAAGGAAGTCCTTGCTTATGTCTACCCCAAGTCCTGCATCATATGGCTTCATTCCATTTCCCTGTGCTACCCTCAGTAAAGTAGAAACAGCTCAGTCGAGAAAGAAGCACCCAGTCCAGGCAGGAAAGGAAACTGGGGGCGGTTTTCAGTGTAAGCAGCTATCAGCAGTGAGAAGCCCAGCCATGGTCTAGGGTGGGGTCTAAGATGGGCAAGGACAGACTGACGTGATGGTTTCTCATCCCATTAGGTGCAGGCTCAACCCCCAACACAGCACCATCCCTGGAGAGAAGGGCTCTCTGCCCTCTCTACCTGCCCCACAAGAACCAGGTAGCAGGGCACTTGGCGAGCAGCCCTGCAGCAGCAGGAAGCCAGCCCTGTGTGTCCAGGCAACCCGTTCACGCAAAGGAGCTGCAGACACAAGCAAATGAGGAACTGGCTAATGGTCATAATCATGCTCATCAGGATGGAAAGATGCCCAGCACACGGCAATGGCCTCCCATCACTGGAAACTCAGGGGCTTATTTTAATGTTTCATTTCAGCTGTGGCCTTTGGAAAGGGATCACTGCTTCTGAGCAGCAGCAGCAAATACCATCCCAACAGACTGCTGCAAGCCTGCAGCAGCCCCAGGAGAGAAACAGGGTGAGCTAGAAGAAGTGCTGTAAAGACAGTGGCCAAGCCCAGAAAAGGACAAACAGAGGAAATAGAGGGTGCAGGCCAGAGTTTGGCCCAGCGTCTGCTACAGATGGTGCACCCTGCATTTCTCCAAGTGTGACCCAGTACCAGTAACAGTGTGCAAAAAAGTGGTACAAGAAGCAATTTCAGGCAGTACCCAGAATACTCATTTGCAGATGCACAGACCCTCAAAAAGAGATTGCTAGTCTATCAAATCTGTAATTTTATAGATGTTTGCTCAGGACAAAACCAAAGAAAGGAAAAAGAGTTAATAGACTGAAAATATACAAATACATTAATAGTTGGTTATAAAGAAGTGCATGGGAATTAAAACCAACAAATTCAAGATAGTGAATACTTCTGGTTATGTGGGAAGAAGGCTGGAATCGGAATACTCAGTGGGATACAATTATATGGTTCAGGAATTATATCTGAAATTGGGCAGTGAGCATAAAGGTGATCACTAAATTATTTTTATACCTTTTCTTAGGTCTTATATATTTCACATTTTTAAAAATACAAGGGGTATGCAGCCATGGCAAAATGGGACACTGTTATTGGCCATGATCCGTAGATCACTGACAAGTGTAGAGCAATCAAGAAGATAACTTGGCATCCGCATGGACTGCTGGGAACCACAGAGAAGCTGCCGCACAATGAGCCCAATCTCCAGGGGGAAGCTCAAGTCACACCACATTCTCTCCTACAGTCCCCACTGATGGAAGTGAACCCCAACCCAGTCTCTCCCCAGATGACAGCAAGGCCCAAGAGCTCACTACTACGGAATGCTCCCTGAAGCATAAAGACTTTGGGCTCAGGGCCACTGCAGAAAGTTGTGCAAGTTTGCAATGCAGCACTCAGAAACGTTTGGGTACACAGAGAGCTAAAAGGGAGGCACTGAATTCCATCGCAGACTCTGTCTCCATTTTCCACAAGCCTGGTCCTTAGATGATCCCAGCAGAGCAAATTAAATGCAGCCCATGCTCCTGCAGAAATTATCACAAACTGTGAGAAAGCTGGTCACCAAGACAGCAAAGATTCAATTTCCCTCATCCTCTGTGCAGAATACTCTTAGGCAAATGTTCCATGATGATGAACGAAAGCACAAAAGGGAGTCTGAGGGATAGAATGAATGAAAACTTGCTGACAAGCTTCCACACCAGGCTGACATTCACTGCCCATGCCAAGGAACAGTGGCACAGAGACTACTACTCCAGAGAAGGCCTCCATGGCATGCACCCCACCCCACCCCACCATCCACTGGGCGGGCTCCTGCTCCTGCTCCTGCTCCATTTGGCTGGGAGTTAGCTGCTGTCAGGGGCCAGAGATGGAATGAAGACAAATGGATCCTTCTCCGAGTGGTGATTTCACAAGCTTGCCCAACTAGACTGTAAGCAACTGGAAGGCAGGGGTGGAGCCTTATTTCCCTTTCTATCCTATTAGCCTGAGCCTCACACAGGACCTGACACAGAGCAGCCTCAGTTAATAACAGATGGATGGGAAAATGGTGAAGGCATGACCCAGTCTGGCCAGAACAGTCCTCAGGTTTCAGAGAATATTCCTAAAGAGGCAGACACTGCTCCAGTCCCCCTGCAGAATAATAAGATCTTTAAAATGCTTATTGAATTATCACATCTTCACCAAGCTGCTACTAGCATGGTTATCACCCAGTTGGCATTTGTTCAATAGCTTAAGAGTTGAATCCCTTTCCCAAAGCAAATTGCTACTGGGGGGTCTACACTTCCCTCACCGGGGAATGCAAATTCCAAATATTTGTTGAATTAACTCTTCGGGTGATTGATTAAATAAATAAAGGAATTCCAGGGAGGAGGCTCTATTGCTCATCTCCCTCCTCCCCGGTGTTTCCCAACCAACACCCCCACCCCAACTCCTGCAGCACCACAGCCTCAGGACTCGCACCCTGCAGGACAGGCCAAGGGAGAAGCAATCCCAGAAGCAGCAACAGCTAGTTGGCAAGACCGGCTGCGCAGGTATCTTTGGGTCCACTTTCTTGCCAACTTGGTGCTTTCCCCCAGGTTGCAAATGGACAGACAGACCAAGTACAAAGTGAAAAGAACATGATATTGGGTAAGATCTAGATGTGCAAGACCAAGTCAATGATCTGCCACAAGCCTGCAAGGTGGTCTTAGAGAAATCACATCATGCTTCTGGACCTCCAGCTCTGCATCTGTACA
Organism: Smutsia gigantea; assembly: GCA_032199065.1. NCBI lineage: Eukaryota > Metazoa > Chordata > Mammalia > Pholidota > Manidae > Smutsia > Smutsia gigantea. Next base: position 201,865 of record JAVSCE010020745.1, on the reverse strand, counting down.
TTAGGCTTGAGCTAGCTGATGCGGTGGTGTAATTATAGAGTCATCACCCTACCTTAGCCCCTTACTCTACTCCTCTGACCAATATCCACTCATCAGAAACACCCCTTGTCCCCCAGAACACCCTACCATATGCCATGGCTCAAAAGGTTGACAGCATGTGACCCCTTCCTCTAAATGCAGATTTCAGTAATGCTGAAATATTTATCCCTTACTCAAGCCTAAAGTAGCCTGTGTCCCTAAGCAAGGTCAGTGATAAAGGTGAGCAGAATTTAATGGGCTCCAAAGGTTCACACAGCAAATTTACAGCTACCTCCCCATCTGAGGGTAAGTACTACAGGTAACTCTATCTCTAAATGTCATAGGAGCATGAGGAGGGAGCCCTATTATAGGTATAAGGCTCCTGACCTCTCTCTTCCCTCTCCCTTTCTCCCTGTGGGAAGAGGAATCACCAATCAGATTGACGAGTTTGGGAGAAGAAACAGAGCATGCTCAGCTTACGCCCTCCTCTCTCCTCTCCTGGTGGGATCAGCTAGTAGTCAGCTACACCCTGCCCTAAGAGGCCAGCCCCCATGTGAGAGGCTTGTCCTGCTATGTCTGTGCCTGGGTAGGAAGGCCTACCAAATTCAGGGGTGAAGTTCAACAAACCTACTTGCTCACAGACCCAAGCCACATGCCACAGCCCAGCATTTATCAGTAATGAAGCTGACATTTTGATGTCTACCCAGCAGTCCTGCATCTCCCTGGTTCTGCTTCTCAGGCATGGGAGAAAAACATATGAATCATTACCTCCTCAAGCCCAAATGTTAAACAGTATGGTAACTAATATGACGCACATATCCTGCTGACCTGAAGCATCTGATACCACAGGAGCCAATGAACTACTTGGACACAAGAAAGTGAATTCGGCTTAAAAGCTTCCCCATCACAGCAGCAATTGAGGACCCCTCCAATATTAGACTCTGATTAACAAAGGAAAATGCACGTGAGATCTCTCTCTCTCCACACACACACACACACACACACACACACACTCATGCTTCTGCTCATTGTCTGACAGAGCACAGTTCAAAAAACATTCAGTAACTGATAACATTAAGCATCCTCATTCATTGAAGCCCTAATAAAACTTTACTCAAGAACTTTCCATGGCTCCCCACTATCTATGGTATGAAACCTGACATTTAGTTCCTCTGTGACCTAGCTCACTCCATTTAACAGTATGCCCCTTCACTCACCCAAACCCTAGTCTCCAGTAAATCCCCCAAATTTTACCCATCAACATCAGCCAAAATCACCTTGTCCCCAGTGACACATTTCCATCCTACCCACCTTTCCAAACGCAGCTCAAATACCCACTTAACTCATTCAGTCTCACCCAGCCTGAGCCACTCTCTCTGCTCCTGTATGCTCCAGGGGTCTTAACAATTTTAGGGTATACTAGGGTTGAACAAATGAGTAAATAAATTGGAGATAACGAGGCAGGTTTCTCACCATGAGAGAAATAGGTTACATATAAGGAAAGAAAGTTAAAATGAACCCTGTGTCGTTAGATTAGAACTGGAGATACCAGTATGAACCTGCAGTTTTATAATAGATAGATAGGTATGTATGCCTAAGAATACATACATATATTCCCTGACACTGTTCCCAGTAGTAATATGCATATCTAGCACCCACGTCTTGGTTTCTAAATACCATTCTACAACAACAGAAACAAAGGTCTTTGGAGAAGCAATTGCTTACAGAGCTAGGGCAAGGAAAACACAGAATGAGTTTGGGGCACCTTGTGGTACCAGAAAGTTAAGATAGTGCTCAAAAAATAATGAGGTTATACCAAAAGGACATAGGAATCAACCTGAAGGAGCTTCCACACCACAGTTGGAACAATTTGAGCAATAAAAATAAATAATGATTGTTTTGGATTGTAACCCACAGAATAAAATAAATATCCATGAACTCGTATTGATTTAAAAATAATTAAGTAAACAACTGAGGGAGAAGGTACCACTCTTCCTTATAGAATAACTCCAATTAATAAATGTAGCAGCATGTATAATGAAGGGGGGGATACGGGAAGGCAGTATAACACAGAGAAGACAAGTAGTGATTCTATAGCATCTTACTATGCTGATGGACAGTGACTGTAATGGGGTATGTGGTGGGGACTTGACAATAGAGGGAGTCTAGTAACCATAATGTTGTTCATGTAATTGTACATTAATGATAGCAAAATTAAAAATTTTTTTAAAACCTTCCAATAAAGCAAACTCGAGACCCAATAAATAAATAAATAAATAAATGTAGAAATAGGGGGAATGGAAAATCATTAACTTGTTTGTTAAAATGATAAGGAGAAAACCTATGCTTCTGGATCTCCTATCTGGCTAGATTAAATAATCCACAGTGTTTAATTAAGCAAAGCTTCTCACTCTGATTTAAAAACTCAGCTGGGGCAAAAGCCACTGCCACCACTTTACAGATAGAGAAGTCAAGGTACTTAGTGGCAGACCAGAGCCTGAGGACCTGGCTCCAGGACCAAAATGGCTCAAATTCTACTCAGCAGTATCCATACCACTCCTTACCCTGTTTAGGCTTTGGAATTTCTGAATTTCATTTCCTCCCTTGAGTCACCAGTCCTTCTTTGACTTATCAAAACCCTAATTATCTTCAAGATCCAGCATGCTTCTCCAAGAGCCCCCATTATAACAGGACCCATTTGGTTGCAAGTAACAGAAAACTGAGCTCAAGTCATCTTAAGCAAAAAGAGAATTTCCTGGCACACGTAACTGAGAAGGCCAGTGACAGTCTGGCTTCAGTTCCAGCAAGATACAGGTACTGAAACAACTCATCTCTCTACAATGCTGGCTCTATTCACAGGCAGACTCTCTACTCATGGTGGCTTGATGGCTGATAGTAGCTCTAAGCAAACATCCTATACTCCTAGCTGACCCACCAGAAAAGAGTGTCCTACGAGGGACCCTCATAAAAGACCTGGAACTGCTGTTCACTGACCAGCACTGGCTCAGAATGCCCATCCCTGAATCATCTTTAGGGCCAGAGGAATGGACTCCATAGACAGCCTAAGTCACATGCCCACCCTTGGAGCTGAGAGTGGGGCTCACCCCACTCAAACCTATGGCAAGTACACAAGATATGGGTGGCTCCCCATAGGAAAGTTTGGATGCTGCTCCCCAAAATGAGAATGGCTCCTGAGCTGCAAAATGAACATATGTCCACTATGCCCCAACCCCTCAGTCAGAATCAACTCAGTCCTGCCTCCTCCAGCCTATTGTCTGGATGTCTGTACCAGTCATGACTTCTTTCTGCGCTGCAGACAGGCTGGTTCACACCCATTGTCTTTGTTTACAGGTATCCTGGGCATCAGAAGTCTGGCTCTCCAAAACATCTAGGCCCTAACCCACTCCCTCCTTTGCCTAGCAAAGTGCCACAGTGCCCCTAGAAAACAATCCTTCACTCCCAGCCCATTCTGATGAGGAACTGAGTCACTGGATCCCAGCCAGCTGAGCACCAACCTTTAAAGTGCTTCTCTAAGTTGCTGCCTGCCTTGACAGGTGAGATAATTATGTTTTCCCCTTCACTCACTCCTTTATCAGCCAAGGAGATGAGAAAGAAGAAGCATTCCAATGGAAGAAACACTCCTGCGGTATTTACTCGTGCTCTTTAGTGCCAGCCAGCTCCCCCTTCCCAGCACAAGTCCCAGGCACCAGCCTGCACCCCTGTTATCTGATGCGAGCTACCACACGCTGCCCATCTTATCCAACGCCAGTCTGCATTTCCCCTACTGCATCCCCCAAAGCTGTCAACTTCTCTACAAACTGCAGCACTGCTGCCTTTCAGATGACTTACACGTGAAGGACAACTGCCTGCTCTGTGGAGGGCTTGCCCCTGTGCCCTGGCCTCAACCCTTCTGCAGAATGTCACTCCGGTGGGCTCAGGGCCCATAGCTCTGGTACATGGAGAAAGGGGGAGGGGAGGCAGGGAAAAGCAGGGGGGCCTTAAAGTCTCAGAGACAAGGGCTTTGAGAGCTTTCAGTACAAACACTTCATTCATTTGTTTATTCGACAAACTTTTATTCAGGACCAACTCTGTCCCGTGTTCTGTTGCAGGTGCTGCAGACATGAAGACCCACAACCCAGACCAAGTCTCGATCCTCACAGAGCACACCTGCTAGGAGACATCTGACTCATTTGTAGTAACACCTGCTTTACCCTTACATTGCACAAGGCACTGTCTCAGATATTCTCGGTATAATCCTCAGTTAAGTGGCATAAGCATCTGTAGTCTACAGACAAGGAAAATGGCAGCTGCACAAGGTTAAATGACCATCCCAAACGCAAGGCACAAATTCAGGCCTTCTAACCACAAAGCCTTGCACCCTTCCTCGGGCCTCTCCCAAGGCAAGGAGCTAAAAGAGCACAGCTTGGCATTGACACAAACATTAATACTATCAAGTCAGTCCTGGGCACCATCACTAGAGGGAGAAAATACAAAAAAAGAAGACCCAATCCCTGACCTAAAGGAATCTAAAGTCTAAAGAGAGAGAAAGACATTTAACCAACTATCATCTGTGACAGGAATAAAGAAAATAGAGTGATTAAATTCAAGTAGGAAGATATCTCTGGAAGGATGAACAGAAAATAACAGTCGCCTCCAGGCAGGAAAACTGGATACCTGAGGAACAGAGATAGAAGGATCGTTTTGTATGTTCAAATGTTATGTATTTTGAATTGTGTGCTATGAATCTATTTCCCATTAAATGACACTCTGTGGATGCAATCAGCCAAATCTTGAATGTGAAATATTCTGCAAGATAAATGATCTGGTTTCTTCAACAAGCAAATAGCTACAAAAAAAAAAAAAAAGAGGAGGGCGAGAGGGAAAATATTAGAGATGTTATAGATTTGAAAAGATTTAGGAAACCAAATCTTTATGCAAAACATGTACCGTGTTTGGTTCCAGATTTGAACAGAGTAACTTTAAAAAGACATTTTTGTGACAAGGAAGGTTTGAATGTAGACTAGCTATTTGAGGTTATTAAGGAATTATTGTTAATTTTGTTAAATATAATGATGGTATTGTAGGTCCTTATCTATTAGAGATACATACTGAAGTATTTACCAATGAAATTATATGATGCCTGATATTTGCTTTTAAATACTTTGGTAAATAAATAAATTTTAAGAATGAATGAATGCATAAGTAAAGTGGGGAGTAGATGAAACAAGATTGGCAAAATATTGATAATTTCTGAAGCTGGATGACAGTTCCATAAAAGTTCATTATACTATTCTCTCTGCTCTTATTAATGGTTGAAATTTCTATAATGAAAAGTTTAAATAAAAATTTTTTAATTAATTATTCCATCCACCTATGATGATTGAGATGGAACTCATCACAGAAAGGAGGTGTTTCAGCTGCGTAGAGAAGGATGACTAGGGATTTTCTAAGGGGCAAAAGGCATTCCAGGCTGAGCAAAACCACACAGATCTACCACAAACCTCTCTGAAGGAACCAAAGGTATCTATCTACACTTGACCCCAAACTTAACTTACATCCACAGAAATGCCCTCTTGCTTGATGCACCATTCTGTGGACATTTAGTCATAGCATCAAAATCAACTACCCTAATCCAAGTGAGGACAGTGTGTGGGGTGGACAGCTCCACTCAGAAGCCTACAAAAGGCCCCAGTGCAGCCTTCAAAGGACAGGAAAGCAATTAACCTCTTTCAATTGGGTTTTCCCTGACAAAATAGTTTGGAAGCCAGCTGAGTTATCTCAGGAAGAGAGCCTTCTTCCCTCCTTACTCATCCCAGACATTTGTGTTGCACAGAAACACACCCACCTTCCTGCCAGTGCCTGTAGATTAATAACCTCAGTCCCAGAGGATCCAGCTTGATGTCAGCCTGGCAGCCCAGCCCATCAGCACTAAAACACCTCCAATGAGGAGATCTTCCCCTCTCTCCTCCCAAGCCCCCAACCTCAATCCCCACACAGCCCCCTGCCCAGCTCCAGCTGCACATGGGAAGCTTGCTGGCTTTGTAGCCACATGGGAACTCATCCAGTCCTGGCCTAGTTCATATGGGTCCCAAGGATTCCTTACCTTGGATCGAAGCTGCAAGTACTCCTCTGAGCCATAGGGGACACTCCTCAGGGATGTGAGGTAGTCATAACTGATGACCACTGTCTATGAACCAAGAAAAATAAAGGCTTATTAGCACCAGGACATCAAACATTACTGTTCAGCCCAAGCACTGCAGCTGTAGGCCCCTGACACAGGCAGTTTTTCTAAAGAAGTACAGTTCCTAAGATGCCCTGCCCCTAGATCTTAGCCTAGCTGGTTTTTTCCTGTCAACCAGGGCTCTGCACAAAAGCCAACTCTGCAGACAGCCCTGATCTGAAGTTGCCCCACCTACCAGGAACTCCCAGTTGCTTATCATGACAAACCACCACCCAAAATTACCTTGCTTATGTGCTTCCTTGTATATAGACTGTCTCTCTTTCAGTAGAATTTAAGCTCTATACATACAGGGGCTTGTCCTTCCTGTTCATCACCATACCCCCAGCACCTTTTGTAGTGTCAGGCACATTAGTAAATGCTCAGTAAATATTAGCTGAATGAATGTGTTGGATAAACTTATCCCACCTCTCTGTATCCCAAACAAATATCATTTTATATTTCCATTTGCTTTAATAGCATAAGTTTTGGTTCTGGGCCCCTTGTCCAAAACTCCAGGAGAAATCCCCCTTATCCTTGGTGAACAAGAAAACTACAGGCTCTCGGATATCTCAGGCATGGAAGAGTCTTGGGGATTACCTAGCCCAACCTTCCCTTTCAGAATTGAGCAACTGAGGCCCCTAGAAATTAAAGAGTTTATAAGGCTGATAATTGAGAGGAATCCATTCCTTTGTCTATACCCCCAACTTCATTCCATGTGACTTAAACTTGTTGAAGGCCAACTGTGAGCAAGTCTTGGTCAGTGAGCAGTGCACAAGGTTCATCAAGACGAGATCCCTGGCGTTTAAAGAATGCACAGCCTAGCGGCTGGTTTAGAAAGTGCTGGTTGATACCTTCCTCCTTCATTTCCAACTGCTCAAATCCCTGAGGTTCCACCCAGCCCTGCCTCCAGCAGGGCACTCACCCTGACTCCCAGGCCCGCAGCACTCACTCCTGTGTCTGAGGTCCCACAGCAGTAGGCACCTGAGTAACACACCTTGACCCAACACATGGTTTTGGTTGCCCTTTGGCCCAATCACATAAGCACTCCTCAACCGGAAGTCTTTCAAAGCTGGGTCTGGGTGAGACAGTTCATTTCTACCCCTCAAAACACAGAAGACAATGCTGAACCAAGGCACTCAGGAAACCCCTGGGAGTCATTTCATATTCCATGGCCTGTTTATCTATTGGTCTGCCTTGATTCTATGACTCAGAGAGCAGGCACCACATCAGTGGCCTCCCCTTCTGAGCCAGGCTAAAGAAGAGACCTGGCAACACTGAGACTTCAGGACATGTTTAGACAACCACCCAAACAGACTGTGCATCAGAGCACATCCACACCAAGGGGAAGAAAGGAAGAGCTCCTCCTGCAGCAAACAAAGGAGGAGAGAGAGCATGAAGCACATGGCAACCTACCACCACTGGGGCAATGACAGAGGCATGTCTAGGAGAGTCACTTTCTGCAGAGTTAAGAGGACATGATCACACCGCCATGACATTACTCAGCCACTGGAGAAACCTCTAACAGTCAAATATTCAATTCAGATTCTGTTAGCTTGGGGACTGGAGAGGATCCCCAAAGTTTTCTGAGGCCTAGAGGCTCTAAGTATGAACCCTGCATCAGGCACCATTCACACCAGCTCATTAGAGAGAAGCCAAGTTTTCTGGTAGATTTTAATCAAAGCTGAAAAGTCTTCTTTCCATGTGCATTTGCTGAGCAGCACCACCCCTGAGTCTGTCATTAAAATCAGATACAAAACGTTAAATGTAAAGGCTTGGGAACAGGGGCCCTGTGCAATCCCATTCTGTTTAACTTCAGGATGGCTGAGAATGTGCACCCGGGACTATGGGTGCATGAGGGTGCACACCATGCCCATGCAACCGCAGAGAGGGAGCTCTGCACATGCACGGATGCACGTGCATCTCCACAAATGTGTGACCAGCATGTCTACCTGTTACAAGTATGAACACCTGCAGGTAATATAGCAGGTCGTCTGCCACTCCCCAAATAAGAAAACCTACCGTAGCAACTGCCCTGCCCACCCGGACAGCACCAAAGTCATTAGGGTCGAAGTACTTGTTACTGTAGAGGTAGAGGCCAGAGGCAGCAAGAGCCATGCTGGTCCACGAAGCAAGCTTGAGAGCCCTTCTGGCCATGTCCTCAGATCCTGCAGAAGGAAAGTCGAGAAAGAGGAATAGTTGAGCTTCCTAGCTAGACAAAGATTCAAATCCAGGCTCTGCCACTTAGATTGTATGACCCCGGGTCATTTTCTTAAACTCATTTTCTTAACATCCATTTCCCCATTTGTAAAATGGGATGATACCTACCTCCAAAGTTGCTGGGATAAAATGAGATCTGATAGAGATATAAAATGCTTAGTATAGTACCTAGCACAAGACAACTCTCAAGGTCATTCTTCCTTCAGAAGTGCCAGGCACTGTTCTAGGCACTGGAAGGAGAGTGAACAAAACAGACAAAGTTCTTGCCCATGTGGTGCTTACACTCCAGATGGGATAACAGATCATAAGCAAACAGACACATAATATATTAGAACAGCAGCTGGTGTTCAGTGCTGAGAAGCAAATCAAAGAGGGTAAGAGAATGGATGATGAATATGTGATAAAGGATGTTATTTTATATAGATTAACCATCATTATGTGTAACTATTATACCAACATGCACACACAGTTGTCATGAGCTTTCTGTGCCCAGGGCAGAAGTAGTTAAAGCCACAGTCAAAACAGCAGCTGGTCAGAATCAGCCAGGTAAGCTCTCTGCATCTGGCTGATTTTCAGTATATTTATTTCAGTTAGAATAGACTGCCCTTTGTCTAAACTGTGAGCTCCTTGAGGACGAACACAATGACTTTAGTACTTTACCCACTCACAGCCCCGCAGGGTGCTTTGCAGTCTGGGAGTCAGTGTCCACCTGCTGATCTGTTTAACCAAATCCACACTCCAGGTCAGTGAATCAAGTGGGCTCCTCGCTTCCCTGATACTTTTCCTCACCAACCTTGTACCTGCTCAGTTCACCAGGTGAACCCTTCGGCATCACTGCACCCAATGGGCTGCCTCCCCTTCTGGGAATTCTGTAACAGACTAAAATCCTTGACCACAGCTGCAGCTGCCAGGGAAGAAGTCCCACCCAGAACAACTGCCACCTGCAGATGCAAACCCTGCACAGACACAGCGGGAAGATCTGGGCCATCACCATTTGTTTCTGCTCTGGACTCAGGCTGTGACCATCCCCTCCCCACTCTATGCCTCTCTGTTCACCCCTTTGAATGGAATCCACTACTACAAACAGCCTTGTCTTCATTTTCTTTAAAGTCGATTTTGACTCATACCTCATAATACAGCCAGTTTTGTTTTGTTTTTTGTAAGTACTCACAGGTACATCTTTTTCCATTCTTTTAACTTACACTTTGTATAGTTTCTCAGAACAGCATATAGTTGATCTTTTCTATTTGCATTTAATATAATAACTTATATATTTGAACTTAATTTTACTGTCTATGCTTTCTATTTTTCCTATCTATTCTGTTTCTTTTTCTCTCCTTGCTTGACTCTTTCTAACTCAAAAGTTTTTATAATTTTGTTGTTTTTCCCTTTGTATTCTCCTTTTCCTAACCCAGTATTTCTAAAGTATGGTCAGAGGAACACCTGCAAAAAATATCAGCCTGGGTGTCTTCTGAAATTACAGATTTCTTCATCAAATTAACAAAATGAAGGATAAAAATCATATAATCAGTTAAATGCAGAAAAAGCACTTGACAAAGTTCAATATTCATTTATGATAAAAATTCTCAACAAAGTAGGTACAGAGGGTATTTACCTCAACATAATACAGGCCATATATGACAAGCCCACAGCTAACATCATACTGAACAGTGAAAATCAGAAAACTTTTCCTCTACAATCAGGAACAAGACACGGAAACCCATTCTCACCACTTTTACTCAACACAGTATTAGAAGTCCTAGCCAGAGCAAATAGGCAAGAAAAAGAGATAAAAGGCATCCAAATTGGAAAGGAAGAATTAACATTAGCCCTGTTTGCAGATGACATGTTATTATATATAGAAAACCCTAAAGACTCCAGCAAAACAAATGTTAGAACTAATAAATGAATTCAACAAAGTAGCAGGATACAAAAATCTGTTGTTTCTATGCACTAACAACCAATAATCAGAAAGAGAAATTAAGAAAACAATTCCATTTATAATTGCATCAAAAAGAATAAAATATCTAGGAATGAATTTAACAAAGGAGATGAAAGACCAGTATACTAAAACTGTAAGACACTGATGAAATAAATTGAAAATGACACAAATAAGTGGAAAGATATTCCATGCTCATGGATTGGAAAAATTAGTACTGTTAAAATGTCCATACTACCCCAAAGCAATGAACAGATTCAATGGAATCCCTACCAAAGTTCCAATGGCATTTTTCATAGAAATTGAACAAATCTAAACAACCCAAAAATTTGTAAGCAACCACAAAAGACCTCAAACAGCCAAAGCAATCCTGAGAAAGAAGAACAAAGCTGGAGGAATCATGCTCCCTGCTTTCAAATTACATTACAAAGCTATAGTAATCAAAACAGTATGGTGATGGCATAAAAACAGACACATAAATCAATGGACAGAACCCAGAAATAAACCCACACCCCATGGTCAATTAATTTACAACAAAGGAACTAAGAATACACAATGAGGAAAGCATTCAACAAATGGTGTAGGGAAAAGTGGACAACCACATGCAAAAGAATTAAACTGGACCACTATCTTACACTATACACAGATATTAACTCAGAATGGATTAAAGACATGAACATAAGACCTCAAACCATAAAATTCTTAGAAGAAAACACAGGCACTAAGCTAGTTGACATCAATCTTGGCAATAATTTTTCTTAATCTGACACGAAAAGCAAAAATAAACAAGTGGGATTACATCAAACTAAAAAGCTTCTGCATGGCAAAGGAAACCACTGACAAAATAAAAAGGCAACTTACTGAATGGGAAAAAAATATTTGCAAATCATATTATCTGATAAGGGGTTAAATATCCAAAATGTACAAAGAACTCATACAGCTTAACTGTAAAAAGACAAACAATCCAATCAAAAAATGGACAATCTGAACATTTTTCCAAAGCAGACATACAAATGGCCAACAGGTACATGAAAAGATGCTTAACATCACTAATCATCAGGGAAATGTAAATCAAAACCACAAGATATCACCTCATACCTGTCGGAATGTCTATTATAAAAAGAAATAACGGGACTTCCGGGAAGATGGCGGCGTGAGCAGGGCGGCAGAAATCTCCTCCCAACACTATATTTATCTACAAAAATACAGCAAATACAACTATTCCTAAAAGAGAGACCAGAATACACAGGAAAGCGCACAGCGTGCAGCTACACCCGAGAGCACTCGGCACCCCGAGAGGCGTTAAGATACGGAGGCGCAACCCGGCGGGACCTGAACACTCCCCCACCCCAGTGCACCGGCAGGAGGAGAGGATTCAGAGCCGGGAGGGAGTGGAAGTACACCCCGCGAAGTAGCCAGCCCCGGTGATCTGAGCACTGACCCACATCGTGCAGTGTAGCGGAGATTGAAGAGACAGAGAGGCAGGATCTGAGCGGGGAAGCGCCAGGGTGCTTGCACCTGGCTCCCAGGAAGGGAAAAAAAAAGCGTGCACTTTCTTCAGCGGTCTTAAAGAGACAGGGGCCCAGCGGAGGAGCGGGATCGCACCTGCACACTCAGCCCAGCAGGCTGGGAGTCCTGGAGAGTTTCGGACGGCTTAGCTGGCGACTGGGGAAGCGTGGCTGTACTTACACTTCTCACTGAGATCAACAGCCTCCCATTCGTTCCCACCCCGGCCAGAGCTATAAAGGGCCCTGCGGAGCGGCGCGGCCATGGCTGCGGAATAGTGGGGCAACAGCGCCACCTACAACACCCTCACAGAATCTACTCCTGGTGGGCGTTTTTTTTGTTTTCTTTTGTTTTTTGTTGTTTCGTTTTGTTTTGTTTGGTGTTTTGATTTTTCTTTTCTTTCTTTTTTTCTTTTTTTTCTTTCTTTGTTTTTCTTTTTTCTTCTCTTTTTAAAGTCTTAAAGGGCCCAGCTGACATATGTGGCAACTACCAGTGACCACTTCTATAGCCATGAAAAGACAGAGGAATATCGTTCAGACCAAAATCAACCAGACAACCCCAGAGAGGGAGCCTGAAGGGATGGAAATGCACAATCTTCCTGAAAAAGAATTCAGAATAAAAGTCATAACCATGCTGATGGACCTACACAGAAATGTGCAAGAGCTGAGGGAGGAAGTGAGGGAAGTGAGGAAAGACAATGCAGAAATCAGACAAGTGATCGATGGGCTTAACAGCAGACTGGATGAGAAGCAAGAGTCTGTTAATGGAATAGAAATCAGAGAACAGGAATACAGAGAAGCTGAGGCAGACAGAGATAAAAGGATTTCTAGGAATGAGAGAATATTAAGAGAACTGTGTGACCAATCCAAATGGAACAATATTCGCATTAAAGGAGTACCAGAGGAAGAAGAGAGAGAAAAAGGGATAGAAAGTGTCTTTGAAGAAATAATTGCTGAAAACTTTCCCTCGCTGGGGAAGGAAATAGTCTCGCAGTCCACGGAAGCCCACAGATCTCCCAACACAAGGGACCCAAGGAAGACAACACCAAGACACATAATTATTAAGATGGCAAAGATCAAAGATAAAGACAGAGTATTTAAAGGCAGCTAGAGAGAGAAAAAAGATCACCTACAAAGGAAAACCCATCAGACTATCATCAGACTTCTCAACAGAAATCTTACAGGCAGGAAGAGAATGGCATGATGTATTTAACATTATGAAACAGAAGGGACTCGAACCAAGAATATTGTATCCAGCACAATTATCATTTAAATGTGACGGAGGGATTAAACAATTTCCAGACAAACGAAAGTTGAGAGAGTTTGCCTCTCATAAACCACCACTACAAGATATCTTAAATGGACTTCTCTAGATGGAAACACTCCTAAGGCTAAAAAGATGTCACCAGAGAAAATAAAATCATAGCAAAGAAAGCAGACCATCCAAATACTAACTAAAGGCAAAGAACAAAACACCTAGTATATAAAGAATGAAGGAGGAAGAATAAGAAGGGAGAGAAATAAAGAAACATCAGACAGTGTTTACAATAACTTAACAAGAAAGTTAAGTTAGATTGTTAGATAGTGAAGAAGCAACCCTTGAACATTTGGTAACCACGAATCTAAAGCCAGCAATGGCAATAAGTACATTTCTATCAATAATCACCCTAAACATAAATGTACTGAATGCACCAATCAAAAGACACAGAGTAACAGAATGGATAAAAAAGCAAGACCCATCTATATGCTGCTTACAAGAGACTCACCTCAAACCCAAAGATATACACAGACTAAAAGTGAAGGGATGGAAAAAGATACTTCATGCAAACAACAAAGAGAAAAAAGCAGGTGTTGCAGTACTTGTATCAGAAAAAATAGACTTCAAAACGAAGAAAGTAGCAAGAGATAAAGAAGGACATTACATAATGATAAAGGGGTCAGTCCAACAAGAAGATATAACCATTATAAATATATATGCACCCAACACAGGAGCGCCAGCATATGTGAAACAAATACTAACAGAATTAAAGGAGGAAATAGACAGCAATGCATTCATTTTAGGAGACTTCAACACACCACTCACTCCAAAGGACAGATCAACCAGACAGAAAATAAGTAAAGACACAGAGGCACTGAACAACACACTAGAACAGATGGACCTAACAGACATCTACAGAACTCTACACCCAAAAGCAACAGGATACACATTCTTCTCAAGTGCACATGGAACATTTTCCAGAACAGACCACATACTAGGCCACAAAAAGAACCTCAGTAATTTCAAAAATATTGAAATCCTACCAACCAACTTCTCAGATCACCAAGGTATAAAACTAGAAATAAATTTTAGAAAGAAATCAAAAAGGCTCACAAATACATGGAGACTTAACAACACTCTCCTAATTAATCAATGAGTTAACAACCAAATCAAAACAGAAATCAAAGAATATATGGAGACTAATGACAACAACAACACAAAGCCACAACTTCTGTGGGACGCAGCAAAGGCAGTTCTAAGAGGAAAGTATATTGCAATCCAGGCCTATTTAAAGAAGGAAGAACATTCCCAAATGAATAGTCTAAAGACACAATTACTGAAATTGGAAAAAGAAGAACAAATGATGCCCAAAGTCACCAGAAGGAGGGACATAATAAAGATTAGAGAAGAAATAAATAAAATTGAGAAGAATAAAATAATAGAAAAAATCAATGAAACCAAGAGCTGGTTCTTTGAAAAAATAAACGAAATAGATAAACCCCTAGCCAGACTCATTATGAGAAAAAGAGAATCTACACACATAAACACAATCAGAAATGAGAAAGGAAAAATCACGACAGACCCCACAGAAATACAAAGAATTATGAGAGAAATATTATGAGAATCTATCTGCTAACAAGCTGGAAAACATATAAGAAATGGACAACTTCTTAGAAAAATACAACCTTCCAAGACTGACAAAGCAAAAAACAGAAAAACTAAACATACCAATCACCAGCGACGAAATTGAATCGGTAATCAAAAAACTACCCAGGAACAAAATCCCCGGACCAGATGGATTCACCTCTGAATTCTACCAAACATATAGAGAAGAAATAACACCCATTCTCCTTAAAGTTTTACAAAAAATAGAAGAGGAGGGAATACTTCCAAACTCATTCTATGAAGCCAGCATCACTCTAATACCAAAACCGGGCAAAGACCTCACCAAAAAAGAAAATTACAGACCAATATCCCTGATGAACGTAGATGCAAAAATACTCAACAAAATATTAGCAAACCGAATTCAAAAATACATCAAGAGGATCATACACCATGATCAAGTGGGATTCATCCCAGGGATGCAAGGATAGTACAACATTCGAAAATCCATCAACATCATCCACCACATCAACAAAAAGAAGAACAAAAACCGCATGATCATCTCCATAGATGCTGAAAAAGCATTTGACAAAATTCAGCATCCATTCATGATTAAAACTCTCAACAAAATGGGTATAGACGGCAAGTACCTCAACATCATAAAGGCTATATATGACAAACCCACAGCTAACATCATACTTAACGGCGAGACGCTGAAAGCTTTTCATCTAAGATCGGGAACAAGACAGGGATGCCCACTCTCTCCACTGTTATTCAGCATAGTACTGGAGGTCCTAGCCACAGCAATCAGACAAAACAAAGACATACAAGGCATCCAGATTGGTAAAGAAGAAGTCAAATTGTCACTATTTGCAGATGACATGATACTGTACATAAAAAACCCTAAAGACTCCACTCCAAAACTACTAGAACTAATATCTGAATTCAGCAAAGTTGCAGGATACAAAATTAACACACAGAAATCTGTTGCTTTCCTATACACTAACGATGAACTAACAGAAAGAGAAATCAGAAAAACAATTCCATTCACAATTGCATCAAAAAGAATAAAATACCCAGGAATAAACCTAACGAAGGAAGTGAAAGACCTGTACTCTGAAAACTACAAGACACTCCTAAGAGAAATTAAAGAGGACACTAACAAATGGAAATGCATCCCATGCTCTTGGCTAGGAAGAATCAATATTGTCAAAATGGCTATACTACCTAAAGCAATCTACAGATTCAATGCAATCCCTATCAAACTACCAACAGCTTTCTTCAATGAACTGGAACAAATAATTCTAAAATTCATATGGAACCACAAAAGACCCCGAATAGCCAAAGCAATCCTGAGAAGGAGGAATAAAACAGGGGGAATTACACTCCCTGACTTCAAGCTCTACTACAAAGCCACAGTAATCAAGACAATTTGGTATTGGCACAAAAACAGACCCACAGACCAGTGGAACAGAATAGAAAATTCAAACATTAACCCAAACATATACAGTCAATTAATATTTGATAAAGGAGCCTTGGATATACAATGGGGAGATGACAGCCTCTTCAGCAGCTGGTGTTGGAAAAACTGGACAGCTACATGTAAGAGAATGAAACTGGACTACTGTCTAGCCCCATACACAAAGGTAAACTCAAGGTGGATCAAAGACTTGAATGTAAGTCATGAAACCATAAAACTCTTAGAAAAAAGCATAGGCAAAAATCTCCTGGACATAAACATGAGCAACTTCTTCATGAACATATCTCCCCGGGCAAGGGAAACAAAAGCAAAAATGAACAAGTGGGACTATATGAAGCTGAAAAGCTTCTGTACAGCAAAGGACACCATCAGTAGAACAAAATGACATCCTACAGTATGGGAGAATATATTCATAAAAAACGTATCTGATAAAGGGTTTACATCCAAAATATATAAAGAACTCATGCACCTTAACAAACAGAAAGCAAATAATCCAATTAAGAAATGGGCAGAGGACATGAATAGACACTTCTCCAAAGAAGAAATTCAGATGGCCAACAGGCACATGAAAAGATACTCCACATCACTAATCATCAGAGAAATGCAGATTAAAACCACAATGAGATATCACCTTACACCAGTGAGGATGGTCAACATCCAAAACACAAACAACAACAAATGTTGGCGAGGATGTGGAGAAAAGGGAACCCTCCTACATTGCTGGTGGGACTGCAAATTAGTTCAACCATTGTGGAAGGCAGTATGGAGGTTCCTCAAAGGACTCGAAATGGAAATATCATTTGACCCAGGTATTCCACTCCTAGGAATTTACCCTAAGAATGCAGCAGCCCAGTTTGAAAAAGACAGATGCACCCCTATGTTTATCGCAGCACTATTTACAATAGCCAAGAAATGGAAGCAACCTAAGTGTCCATCAGTAGATGAATGGATAAAGAAGATGTGGTACATATATACACAATGGAATATTATTCAGCCATAAGAAGAAAACAAATCCTACCATTTGCAACAACATGGACGGAGCTAGAGGGTATTATGCTCAGTGAAATAAGCCAAGCCGAAAAAGACAAGTACCAAATGATTTCACTCATATGTGGAGTATAAGAACTAAGGAAAAAAAAACTGAAGGAACAAAACAGCAGGATACTCACAGAACCCAAGAACGGACTAATAGTTACCAAAGGGAAAGGGACTGGGGAGGATGGGTGGGAAAGGACGGGTAAGGGGGAAGAAGGGACAATACGATTAGCAGATGTAATGTTCAGGGGGCACGGGGAGGGCTGTACAACCCAGAGAGGACAAGTAATGACTCTATGGCACCTGACTACGCTGATGGACAGTGACTGCAGTGGGATTGGGGGAGGGGGAACCTGATGAAGGGGGTAGTGTAATCACCATAATATTACTCATTTAATTGTAGATTAATATCAAAATACACTTTAAAAAATAAATGATTTCACTCATATGTGGAGTATAAGAACAAAGAAAAAATACTGAAGGAACAAAACAGCAGCAGACTCACAGAACCCAAGAATGGACTAATAGTTACCAAAGGGAAAGGTACTGGGGAAAATTAGGTGGGAAGGGAGGGATAGGAGGGAAAAAGGGGCATTACGATTAGCAGATGTAATGTTGGGGGGACATGGGGAGGGCTGTACAACTCAGAGAAGACAAGTAGTGATTCTATAGCATCTCACTATGCTGATGGACAGTGACTGTAATGGGGTTGGTGGGGGGGACCTGATGAAGGGGTAGTTTAATAACCATAATATTGCCCATGTAATTGTAGATTAATGATACCAAAATAAATTTATATTTAAAAAAAAGAAATAACGTGCTGGCAAGGGGGGGAGAAAAGGGGACCCTTGTACTCTGTTGAGGGAAATGCAAATTGGTGCAGTCTCTATGCAAGACAGTATGGAAGTTCCTCAAAAAATTAAAAATAGAACTACCATATGATCCAGCAATTTCTCTTCTGGGTATTCAGCCAAAGAAAACAAAAACACTAACTCCAAATGATGCATGCACCCCTATATTCATTGCACCATTACAACAGCATGACATACAAATGATCTAAATGTCTATTGATGGATGAATGAATAAAGAAAATGTGCTACACACACACACACACTGGAATATTATTCAGCCATAAAAAATAATGAAATCTTGCCATATTTGACAACATGGATGTACCAGAAGGGCATTATGCTAATTGAAATAAGTCAAACAGAGAAAGACAAGTACTGTATGATCTCACTTCATGTGGAACCTAAAAAAACAGACAAACTCATATACACAGAGAACAGATCTGGTAGTTGCCAGAGACAGGGGGTGGGAGGTTGGCAAAATGGGTAAAGAGGATCAAAAAGTACAAATTTCCAATTATAACATATGCAAGTCAAGAGGACGTAATGTACAGCATGGCAACTATGGTTAGTAACACTGCATTGCATATTTGAAAGTTCCTGAGAGAAAATCCTAAAAGTTCTCATCATAAGAAAAAAATAATTTGTAACTATGTGTGTTGAAGGATGTTAAATAGACTTATTATGGTGATCACTTCTCAAAGTACACAAATATTCAATCATTATGCTGTACACCCCAAACCAATATAATGTTACATGTCAATTATACTAATAAAAAAATTTAATATCAATAAAAAATATTTTAACCCACAAAAATGCAGATTTCTGAGGTCCACCCCCCACTGCACTGAATCACAAACTCCAGGGATCAAACTCAGAAATCTATATTCTAATAACATAATGGTAGTATACATGCAAGCTAAAGTTTGAGAACTACTCTTCTAAGTATTTTCTTTTTAATACAGAGAGGCTTCATGCAGTCAAATCCATCAGTGAAACCATGACGAAAAACCAAGGCTTCCAAGTTGATCCTACCTACTCCCAATCCCAGGTGACTGCATTCAACCCACCAGTGAGACTGCAAATAATTAACTTTTAAAAAATAATTTAAGAACTCATTTGTTTCCTAAACACAAATCTTCTGGCCCAACTCCTGGGATTGGTTCCTAACCCTGCACAAAAAAGGCTTGTAAATTAAAACCTTGCTTTGTTGCATACTCTTTATTTTCTTTATATTCTCTTTATTTATGAAAACTGCTCATTCTGCAACACTTTAGTAAGCCAAGGGTTTACTCAAGTAAGCACGCTGAGGGCATGCCCACCAGGCCGGGGTTGGAGTGCTGATACAGCCACTTATCACTGGTAAGCAGGGCAAACAGCTAACTCCCTCTGAATCCTGTGACCTTGTCTATAAAACAGCAGTGTCTACTTGATCTGGTGGTAAGGAACAAGCAAAGCATGCAAAATGTTTAGCAAGGGACCCACCTACCCAGTAAGAACACAGGAGCAACTAGTACAACCACCACTGTTGCTGTTATGGTCATCTCCTCACCCTATCATCATTATTATTATTATCACTGTTATTTCCTCATCAATGCCAGGCTTTGGTTAAGGAACTTATCTACTCCCCTGCCTGTCAGCTTCCAGAGGACTGCCGCACACCCAGCTTCTAACATCCTGGCAAGCCCCCACTTAACCCTACCTTTCCACCTTGCTCTCTACACTGCCACCTGTAGTATTTTCTATCAAAAGGGGCTAGATCACCCTCTACCTTGTCTCTGCCAAGATACAGGTGCCCAAATGGACTTGGAAGCAAGCCTTAAATTAGGCTGAGAGGCCTCAGCTCCTTTCACACTTTCCTTTTTCAAGATCATCAGCATGACAAGGTCTATGAGGGGTAGTCCAGGGACCTTCCTTGTGGGGCCTACAGAGAAGCCCACATTAAGAAGGTGGTATGGAGCCTCTGTACCCAGGAACTCAGCCTCTGGAGCAGGGAAGAATCCTAGCTCTACTGCTCACCAGCTGTGTGACCTGGAGCAAGTTGCAACCTCTTGGAGCCTCCATGTAATCATCTACAAAGGACATTAATGTTAGTACCTATCTCACAGGTCATTGTGAAAATCAACGGAAACACTACTTTAACATCATGCCCAATGTGCTCAGCATGAGACTTTTCCTTAATGTTATTTTGAATTTTATTTCTTCTTCTCTGAAAACCTGAAGAGCTTGGGCGGAAGAACTCCAAGCACCTCGGGACCAGCATTTGGCACAACCTTGTACAATTAACAAAGGTGGGAGGAAGGCCATCACATCTTGCCTGAACCACTCAATCATCCCCCCTTCCAAACTGACTGTCCCACCAACCTTCACTTTGGACTTACCCTCATCCTAACCCACACTGCATTCAGATCACTCTTACATCCCCCCAACCACCCAAAATGTCAATTCACTAGCAAGGCAGTCAAAGCCCGCACCATTCTCAATCTACCTTTCCAGCTTCAATTCCCAAAATATCCCTCCACCCTCAACCCCCTTCTATCCCTTTATGAAGCCTTCTATGAGTCAATCACTCTGAATCTGTTGCTCCTTCCTCTCTGGTGTAATTATGCACTGCTTTTATCTCTAATGATCTGGTCCCATCTGCCTGTTCCACTAAATGCAAAAGGCAGCATTAGTTAATTAATTAATTAATAAGTCTGCTGATAAATAAATGATTGAACAAATGACTGAGTACATCTTCCCCAGTCTATTCTGAAACCTAAGTCCAAATGAGCATTCCTCTGCTCTCCACTCTCCAATGGCTCCCACCTCACTTAGAGGAAGAGCCCATGGTCTCCAAGGCCCTATGTGATCTGACTCCTCACTGCCCGCCAGGGTCTCAGGCCTTTCCACCCTCCCCTCTAATGGTACTGGCTTCCTTGTCATTCCTGAAACATACCCGGCACATTCTGGCCTCAGAGCTTTTGCATTTGCTGCTCTCCCTGCCTAGAACAGGGGTCAGCAAACTATTTCTGGAGAAGGCTGTATACTAAATTTTTTTGGCTTTGCAGGTTATACTGTCTCTGTTACAACTACTCAACTCCTCATTGTGGTGCAAGACAAAAAGCAACCATAGACAACACGTAATGGGTGTGGACCTCAAGCTATAGTTTTCCAAGCCCTGGCTTAGCACATAGTAGGTGCTCCAAAATTATTTCCCTAATGAATGAATCAACAAATCGATAAACTATATCCCATGAAGGCTATGCAGAGCCACTAACAACACAGGTCCCCAGGTAGAATTACACACCCAGGGCTGACAATTTGAGAGCTAGCCTCTCCTAGTCACCTCCAGCACCACCTCCCAGCCCTTGCCTCCTCTAAACCCCAACCTCCTGGTGCACCATCCTCCAGGCCTGCCCCTGGAGGTACTGAGGCCAACAGCAGCCTTGAGACCATCTCTGGATGGGGAAGTGTCAGCAAAGCAGACTCAACTCCCAAGACCCAGTTTTAATGCAAATGTCCTCAGTAATAAAAGAGGTGGAAATTGAAAAGCAAAATAGGTGATATTGGAGTCAAACTGTGTCTAAATAGACTGGAGCTGAAGTTTTCCATAAGGTGTCAATGAGTCTTTAACATGCAAATAAGTTGCTTCCCTCAGGGTACTTTAAAAGACCCTGTCAGCCGTGAAATATGACTGTGGTTGAAAAACACCTTCATTATTAAACCCCTTGCTAATGAATCACCTGTCCTGTTCTGTTTATTTGACTTTCTGACTTTTGCCTGAGTTCTCTCTCATAAGAGCACACACTTTCAGAGGGATAGGGGAAAGCCTGAGGTCACCAAGACCCTAAAACCTAATCATTAGATTAAAATATTAGCAACAACTAACCTTTGCAAAGCCCTTTGCACTCATTATCTCATTAGATATTCCACACAACCCAGTGAGGTGGGCAAATATTATTACCATCCCCAGATAGAAACGAGGAAACGGAGGAGCAGAGAGGGTGGCTGCTTTGCTCCAGGTGGCTCAGCTAGTAAAGGGCAGAGTAGGAGCTTGGGCCCTTCTCTTTACGGAGCACATGACCTCCTTGCCAGGTATTCCCAGAATCTCCATTCACCAGAGTTCTTACCGCTGTTCACATGATCCACATCAGTAGCAACTGCATCAGTCATTCTGGGCACAGACTATGATTTCTGACCCTCTACCAGCCCCCAACAATGCCAGGCATGTGGAAGACACTGCTTGGAGCTCTGGAAATCCACTACCTGTCTGGAAATCCACTACCTGTCACAATATCAACTAAAGCAACTCATAGAAACAACCTATTATAATCTATGAAACATTTAGGAGTGCTGTTACTGTCAAACCTACAACAAGAATGGAATCCATCTCACTAGACCACAGGGAACACCCCAGCAGGTCATGAAACAAGGCACCAGGAGAGTCTGGCAAGTTCTACAAAATACAAGTTGGTGGTCACATGACAGGTCCATCCCCTGGACAGAACTAAATGGGGCTCCAAGCACTTACATTCCTGGGCGAGGAAGCAGCTAGGCCTTTTCAGTTACCATCCATCTGCAGCCCAATGCCCATGCCACATTCTGGACAATAAGCCTGGAATCACCTCCCCCTGCTTGGTACACACGTGAGAATAGGCACAGAGGAAAGGCACTTGAGGTTCTGATTCCATTAATCCTAGAAAGTAACCGCAGCTTTCTGCCATTTCCTAGAGAATCTATTAGATAAATAAGCATTATTTCTTCTGGTCTGCTCCCAGGACTGGAAAAGACCCAATAATTCCCTTGGAGAAAGAGAGATGAGGTTTTCAAGGAAAGCTGGTTACTGACACGGATAAAAAGCAAACAAGGTGATGATACGATCATGTCTCAAGACTGGAGAGATGCTGAGTCTATGCCAGGGACCACCTAGTTGTCCTGAGCAGGTTTACAATCTGACAAAGGTAATGTTTGATGCCCAAAAGGTAGTCAGTTCAATGTTGATTACATAAAGAGTCCCTGACTAATGCCAAGGTCCCAGAGTAGACAGGGAAAACACATGAAAATCTGTGTATCAAGTAATCTGGGGGGAGGGGGGGGAATTAACAGTGTACAAAGGAATATGCACGTGTTTACTATAACTACAAAAGTTAAACTGCCAAACAAGAACAGAAAGGCCCATAACCAAGTGTGAAGAGTTAGTGCTTTAAGTTCATGGGATTTTTTTCCTAAAAACAGTAGAATTCAGAAGTATGTCCCCAGACCTACTGAATCAGAAATTTGGGGAATGGGGTCCAGCATTCTATGTTTTGTAACAAGCCCTCCAGGTGATTCTTACTTTTGAGAACCACTGCAATAAAAAGTCACAGATAAAATCGAATTCACTTTTAACTTGGCAAATATTTCTTAAGTACCCACTAAATGCCAAGCATCATGGAGATGGATCGATACATATTTGTTGAATTGAATGACTTCCTAGTTAGTAGAAAGTAAATGACACTTAACGTGGGGAGAGAGCTGTACTAGGTTTCTTCTAAGCGCTGCTCTCCATACCCGGGCTGTCAGCACACGTTTACCAAGGGCCCTGCCAGGCGGTGGAGATAAAGAGCGCTCTGGAGCACTGGGCACATCCAGGCGGAAGGTGGGGTATCTGGGTCGCGCGCTGCTCACGTCCGTACCACTCTCCAGCTCCTGCCGCCTGGGCCTCGGAGCCCAGAGGCCACCGTGGGGTGAGGACGTCTGGATGTGCCACCCAAGGCCTCCTCCAGCTCAACTCTACCTGCGCGCAGGACTGCGGCCACGGAAACGCCACTACGCGGTTTTCTCACTGGGAAGCCAGGGGGCGAGTCTCCGCAGAGGGGGCGGGGCACTGCCAGTCAGGCGAATCACGTGGCCGTGCGCCGGACGTCGGGTGACAAGGTCACCGGCCGGTGGGGGCCGGGGAGAGGTTTCCTCCCGAGGATTTAAGTACAGGCGGCCCTGGCTCCACCGCGCGCTCCGCACTGTGCAACCCTTGGCTCCGTGCGGGCCTCCGAGGGGCTGGCCTACTCACTCCGAGGGAAGCAGAGCCGCGTAGCCCGGCTTTCCGCCGCCTCCAGGTCTGGGGTTCCAAGGGAACCTTGCTCTCCACCACTCCCTGACCGCGCTCGGTTAAGCCGAGGCACCGCGCGGCCTGCCGGGACTTGTAGTTCTTGATTCCCTAAGCCGGGGATCGCGGGCGAAAGATCCACCGCGAGAGAGTAGGAGGGGCCACAAACACTTTACCTGTCAAGTGGCCTCTTTTGCCCGGGTTGCGGACACAGAATCTTCCTGAAAACTTGTTTTCCAGAGGCTTTCCAAATATCAGTGGAAGATGGAGTTTTGGGTAATAAAACAAGGAAATTTACTGACAACTGATGGATGGTAAGAATGCGCCGATAAATCTTAAGTTACCTTTGGCCGCCACTCATTCACTCATTGACCTCTGTTTATTGGAATATCTGTGATATATAATCTGGGGACATTCGGCAGACATTCATTCATTCCAAAACATCCCTTGCACTACCCAATTCCAATCAAATTTCCAAAAGGATTTTTTTCTTCGCAAGCTAACCTAAAAATTATATGCAAAAACAAAGAGCAAAATATAATCAAAATACTCTTGAAGAAGACTAACATGTTTTGAGAAGTTTCCATATATCAACAGTTATTATAAAGCTATAAGTATCAAGACCATGTGGTATTAGTAGAGAGATAGACAGAGGGAAAAATGGAACAGCCAGAAAACCCAGAAACAGATCCAGGCATATATGGAATCTTGATAAATGGCAGAATTGGGGTTATAAATCAATAGGGAGAGAGAGATTATTCATATGAGCTGGAACAATTATCTGTTGGGTATCTAACAGACTCCTAACTCACAAAAACTAATTCCAAGTAGATTAAAGACTTCAAAGGAAAAAGCAAAATCAGAACTTATGAAAGAAATAAAGGAAAACATCCTATGATTTCAGGGTAGGGTTTATTAAATGCCATAAGTACAAATCGTATAGAAAACTTTGATAACTTGGGCCACATTAAATTTAAGAACCTCTCTTCACCAAAGGGATAAAGACAAGCCACAAACTGGGAGAAGACCATTGCAGCCCAGAGGTGGTACAGAGTTGTGTAATACAGCCCCTGCCTCCTCAAGTTTGTGATGTATAGATGTTAATATGAGAAAATAAATAATTTCTAAGTGATGTGAGAACTGTCAGGATAGAGGTATGAACAAAGTGGTTACAGGAAAACAAAGAAGGGAGCATTAATTTTGCCCAGGAGATTTTGAATGCTCCAAAAACTAAGAACTGGCTTGTAGACTGGGAATTAAAGAATGAATAAGGGCTCCCAAGAGAAGGGTGTTGGGGAGCAGCCCAGCACAGGAAAAGTCATATCAAAAAGCATAAAGATGCTATAGAATACACCAAAAGACATAAAGATACTGAAAGATGAAAAATTTTAAACCATAGAGCAAAGAGTAAATATATGAAAAACTTAATGTGATTACTCCAGTTGAACCTTAAGTTAACTATGAAATTGTTACTAGCAGGGTAGCAGTTAATCCTGAGGAATAGGAATAGGGGAGATGGGATTAGAGTACTTTCAGTTTACACTCTATGCTCTTTTGGTTTTTTTATATAATTTATTTTATTATCATTAATCTACAATTACATGTGCAATATTATGGTTATTAAACTACCCCTGAATGTGTATATAACATAATTAAAATTTAATGATTTAAAA
The DNA here is from genome assembly GCA_032199065.1 of Smutsia gigantea. Taxonomy (NCBI): domain Eukaryota; kingdom Metazoa; phylum Chordata; class Mammalia; order Pholidota; family Manidae; genus Smutsia; species Smutsia gigantea. The sequence continues at coordinate 176,003 of JAVSCE010020745.1, read as the reverse complement.
TTTTTTAATTTAGCTGACTTCCAGTTCAATGTGGTATGCCAACTATAGTCTGAGGTCTGGGCCTCTATAATTCGTAGAAAGCTCCCCCAGTGATTTTAATGGACAGCTTAGTGGAAAGGCTCTGAAGAGATGGTTCATGCAGTGAACAGGTGGATTAAGAGCAGTGGTTCTCAGGCACATTAGAATCCTTTAACAACCTCCCTAGGCAACACCCTGGACCTCTTAAATCCATTTTCTGGGGGTGGACCCATATATAAGTATTCTGTAGAGTTCCCCAGAGATTTCAATGCACAGCCAAGGTTAAACACCACTGATTTACAGTCAAAGAATCTTATTTGAATTATGTGACTTCAAACACATTCTCTAATTTGGCAGAACTGTAGTTTCCTTCTTGATAAAATGTAGTTACCTTCTTGATGAAAGATATTAGGAATTATCTCTCCTACCTACCTCAGAGGTTCTCATGAGGACCAAGTGAGATGGTAGGTGTGCTTTGGAAACTGGCTATCACTGTACAGATGTGTTGCATCACACTTAGAAGAAAATCCAAACTCTACCCAATCCACCCAGCTCTGCCCAGCTGTTCCCACTCCCTCTGTCTCTAGCCTCATGTCCCACCCTTCTCTCCCCTCCACTTGCACCACTCCAGCCAAACCAGCTTCCTTTCTGCTCCTCAACCTGCCAAGCTGGATGCCTCCTTGAAGCCTTTACACTTAGTGTTCCCCTATAACTTCAAAAGTCTGCTCTATCCCAACAATCTGTTCTCTGTTCCATTGTCACCCGTCCAGAGAGACTATCCCTGATTACCCTTATCTAACCAACACCATCCCTCCACATTCCCTGAGACACACCCTATCCCCTTACACTGCTTTTTTAATTATAGTATGCATAAATGCTTGAAATTTTATCAAGTTTGTTTGGATGGCTTTTATCTGTCTCCTCCACTAGAATATAAGCTCCATGAGAGCAGAGGGTTAGGTCTACAGTGCCTAAAACAGTGCCTGACACACAGTAGGTACTAGGTGCTGAAGATGTAATGGTGCATAAAACAGGCAAAGTCCCTGCCCTGGCACAGTGTCTTTTGGCTAGGGTGGGAGAATGTCAGACAGACAATAGCCAAGCAAAGAAATAACAAGATAGTTGCATGATGTAAAAAACCTTGTGAAAGGAAAAAGCACAGAGGTGTGGTAAAGACAAGTTAGACAGAGACCAAAGATGGTGTCTTACTAGAGCAGTCAGACAAGGCCACTTTGAGGAAGGTGCAACATGATGGATAAGGAAATCACTCATGGAAAACATAAAGAAGCATGTTTCAAGTGAAGGGAATAGCAAACGCAAAGGTCCAGGAGTAGGAAAGAACTTGGCATGTTTGAAGAACAGAAAGGAACCCAGTGTAACTGAAACAGAGAGAATGATGTGGGAGAAAGTAGGAGAGGCAGGTAAGGAACAGGTCCTGACAGGGCTCAGCGGTTTAGATTTTAGTCCAGATGCACTAGGAAGCTGTTGAAGGTTTTAAATTGAGATGGAACATGACCAAAAAGCTAAATACAAATGTGCTGAGCAACCAGAGCCATAAAGGATTTAAAAACCATATCAAACTAAAAAACTTCTTTACAGCAAAGGACACCATCAGTAGAACAAAAAGGCACCCTACAGTATGGGAAAATATATTCATAAATGATATATCCGATAAAAGGTTGACATCCAAAATATATAAAGAGCTCACACACCTCAACAAACAAAAAGCAAATAATCCAATTAAAAAATGGGCAGAGGATCTGAACAGACACTTCTCCAAAGAAGAAATTCAGATGGCCAACAGGCACATGAAAAGATGCTCCACATCGCTAATCATCAGAGAAATGCAAAGTAAAACCACAAGGAGATATCACCTCACACCAGTTAGGATGGCCACCATCCAAAAGACAAACAACAACAAATGTTGGCGAGGATGTGGAGAAAAGGGAACCCTCCTACACTGCTGGTGGGACTGCAAATTAGCTCAACCATTGTGGAAAGCAGTATGGAGGTTCCTCAAAAAACTCAAAATAGAAATACCATTTGACCCAGGAATTCCACTCCTAGGAATTTACCCTAAGAATGCAGCAGCCCAGTTTGAAAAAGACATATGCACACCTATGTTAATTGCAGCACTATTTACAATAGCCAAGAAATAGACGCAACCTAAGTGTCCATCAGTAGATGAATGGATAAAGAAGATGTGGTACATATACACAATGGAATATTATTCAGCCATAAGAAGAAAACAAATCCTACCATTTGCAACAACATGGATGGAGCTAGAGGGTATTATGCTCGGTGAAATAAGCCAGGCAGAGAAAGACAAGTATTAAATTATTTCACTCATCTGTGGAGTATAAGAACAAAGAAAAAATTGAAGGAACAAAACAGCAGCAGACTCACAGAACCCAAGAACGGACTAACGGTTACCAAAGGGAAAGGGACTGGGGAGGATGGGTGGGAAGGGAGGGATAAGGGGGGGAAAGGGGCAATATGATTAGCACACGCAATGTGGTGGTGGTGGGGCACAGGGAAGGCAGTATAACAGAGAAGACAAGTAGTGATTCTATAGCATCTTACTACACTGATGGACAGTGACTTTAATGGGGTATGTGTGGGGACTTAATAATGGGGGGAGTCTAGTAACCATAATGTTGCTCATGTAATTGTACATTAATGATACCAAAATAAAAAAACCTTAGAACAACTAGAATATTTCAGAACCTGCCAGAGTCCTGCATTTCTGGAGCAGCAAGGCCTGGGGTTGGGGAAATCGAGTATTTAGAATGCTGTCCCAGAGAACTTTTCATGCAGGATGCTGTGTTTCTTGTCCCACCAGAAGCGGACCACCTGGGAGAGATCATCGCACAGCCAACCAGAGGAAAACCAAGAGAAACCAAAGCTCAAAGTTCTTTCTTAAGGCAATGAGAAAAGATCACTTCAGGGACGTAATAAAGGAACTGTGTTCTATGCAGGAGGGAGAAGCCTTAGGGTCTGTAGTGAACCAGAAAGTGGTATTTGGTTCCCCACAGGATCCCAAAGGTGATCAGTGCCATGTGTGGGGGTCACATCCACAGCAGCAGAGGTAGAACAAGGTGGAGGGCCAAAGCTCGCATTTTAGCACTTGCCCTGGACAGAGACTGTTCTGGGTCCTGAGTTGTACCCAGGGCCAGAACTTCAGGATCCAGCTACCGAGAGGGCAATTTAGCATTTGCCAGAGGATGGGCAGGCCAATCTATATGCCATACACATTTGTGTGCTAGAGTGGAAGAGTAGACAGTGTGGTGGGAGAGAGAGAGCAAGGTCTGCTGGCTCTGCACACTTCTAGGTATCAATGAACATGGTGTGGAAACATGCTTGGCCTGCCCCATGAGGTGGTCAGTCTGGTCTGGACTTAAGTGATGGAAGGCTAAAGGGATTTTTTTTATATACCTTGGAAGAAGTAAATCAAGGGAAGTAATCTGGAATTCATTCCTAAGCCAGGGGCTGGAGTGACATGGAGAACAGGAATTTCTTATCTTCTTCTGACTGGCTGAAGAATCCCAGAAAAGGCCCAACAATACCTGAACCCCAAAGTTTTCTCTTTTTTTCCAGCTTTATTGAGATATAGTTGGCTTACCCTTCAGTTTTCTTATCAGTCGTAGGGAGAGGAAAAAGTCCTTGTAAAAAATAGCTGATATAGCTCAGTAAGGCTGAAAATCATATGAATTCTTAACCAGAAGTCTCAGTAAAGTTATTGGAGATAAATGTATATATCACATATTTATATATGCTAATAAATATGTGTACATATGTATGCTATAATTTATCAAGCACTTACTATGGCCAAGTACTACTCTAAGTTCCTTAAGTATATTTTCTTATATAGCCCTCATGATGTATGAGATAGATATCATTATTAACTCCATTTTATAGTGGAACAAACTAAGGCACAGAGTTAAGTAACTTGTCCAAGATCACTACATAAGGACAGAGCTGGGATTCAGCTCTCTGAGTCCACACTCTAGAATGGGCAGCCTTCTCTGATCGTAGATATAATTAGAGAGGCAATCGTTTGAGGCAAATATCTGGGGCCAAAGTAAACTGCCCTGAGGTCCTTGAACAGTTTTAACAGGAAATAAGCAGGCTGACTCAGCAATGATCCTCTTTCTTACCAACCATTAACTGACCACAGCTCTCATATTAAGAGGCAAGAAGTTAGGTGAGAAAAAAATATAGGCAAAAAGCTCTTGGACATAAACATGAGCGACTTCTTCATGAACATATCTTCCCAAGCAAGGGAAACAAAAGCAAAAATGAACAAGTGGGACTATATCAAGCTGAAAAGCTTCTGTACAGCAAAGGATACCATCAGTAGAACAAAAAGACTTCCTACAGTATGGGAGAATATATTCATAAATGACGTATCCGATAAAGGGTTGACATCCAAAATATATAAAGAACTCATGCACCTCAACAAACAAAAAGCAAATGATCCAATTAAGAAATGGGCAGAGGACATGAATAGACACTTCTCCAAAGAAGAAATTCAGATGGCCAACAGGCACATGAAAAGATACTCCACATCACTAATCATCAGAGAAATGCAGATTAAAACCACAATGAGATATCACCTCACACCAGTGAGGATGGCCAACATCCAAAACACAAACAACAACAAATGTTGGCGAGGATGTGGAGAAAAGGGAACCCTCCTACACTGCTGGTGGGACTGCAAATTAGTTCAACCATTGTGGAAAACAGTATGGAGGTCCCTCAAAAAACTCAAAATAGAAATACCATTTGACCCAGGAATTCCACTCCTAGGAATTTACCCTAAGAATGCAGCAGCCCAATTTGAAAAGGACAGATGCACCCCTATGTTTATCGCAGCACTATTTACAATAGCCAAGAAATGGAAGCAACCTAAGTGTCCATCAGTAGATGAATGGATAATGAAGATGTGGTACATATACACAATGGAATATTATTCAGCCATAAGAAGAAAACAAATCCTACCATTTGCAACAACATGGATGGAGCTAGAGGGTATTATGCTCAGTGAAATAAGCCAAGCTGAAAAAGACAAGTATCAAATGATTTCACTCATATGTGGAGTATAAGAACTAAGGAAAAAAAAATCTGAAGGAACAAAACAGCAGGAGACTCACAGAACCCAAGAACGGACTAATAGTTACCAAAGGGAAAGGGACTGGGGAGGATGGGTGGGAAGGGAGGGGCAAGGGGGAAGAAGGGACATTACGATTAGCAGATGTGATGTTGGGGGGACACGGGGAGGGCTGTACAACCCAGAGAGGACAAGTAGTGACTCTATGGCATCTCACTACGCTGATGGACAGTGACTGTAATGGGGTTGGTGGGGGGGACCTGATGAAGGGGGTAGTGTAATCACCATAATATTACTCATTTAATTGTAGATTAATGATATCAAAATAAACTTATAAAAAAAAGAGCTCCACTTCTTATCATTGAGAAGGATGATTCCAGACAGTGTGAATCATGATCCCATTTTGTAGAGAATTTAAACATATATACCACATATGTATGTGTGTGTGTTTATATAGGCATAGAACATATTTCGTGAGGATGTTGACAATGGCTTGATGGAGATGTGGATGCACAAGACGGTTGGTGTAATAAAAAATAAAGTTTAACTAGTTCAAAATAAAAAAAAAGAAGTTAGGTGAGCTGGGTTCCAATCCTACCTATGCTACTAATTGGCTGCTGACCTCAGGTGTTGGACCAGTCATTTTTCTTCCTTGGGACTCAAGATCCACTTTTGTACATCAAGGAATTTTATGGGCAAGAATCTCAGGGTTCTTCCAATGTTTACATTCCATGACTCTTTGAGTCTGTAAGGAATGTCCTTTTCCAGTAGACTGAAATGGGGGAGGTGCTCAAGTAAGCCCCTGTGCTAAATATCATCTGTATCCTCCCTGAGGTCCTCCTTGCCGTTCTCTGCCCTGTCTGGTGCCCAGGAGGCTGACTGAAAAGGCTGCATGCCTGGGGCTTTCCTGACCTCTCTCTTGTAGTTGGGTATGGCCAGTGGTAAGCATGAGCAGGAGACAGGCAGGCCAAAGAAGAGAAACCTAGATGTCTGTGTACACACACACACACACCCCTTCCTGAGTGTGCTCGTGCCCTTCCTGTCTGCTTTCTGGCACAGGCAGAGCTCCTCTCCTGCCACAGTTGCTGTTGGGGCACCTCTGCCCTGCCCCAGCGTTCCCTGGGCTGCAGAAACCCATTTCCTATACAATGCCTCTTTAGACCTAGGGGTGGTGATGGCTTCTTGCTCTGCAGTGCTCCGCTGCTTCCCCATGCTTGTTGGTTCCCTTAATTGCCAGCGCCTCCTATAAGCAGTCCATTCATTCAACATTCTGCATTTACACGCTTGCTTGAACGTGCCATCTGTTTCCTGTAGGACCCTGACTGCTGCAGCCCCCAGGGTAGTGAGGTGGCTTTCCTCCGTGTCACTGCTACCATGGCATTGAAAATCTCTCCACATGTTATGAACCAACACAGGAATCCCAACCTGCAGGCCTCCCCACCAAACTGTAACACTAGCAGGGGACCTAGATATAGACTTTTGGGGTGAGGGAATAGGATTCCCCAATTCTCCCGTAGTGGTAGGAGCATCAGTAGCCAAAGTCTATAAAAACTCTCAGGCTCTTTTTGACAGAAGCAACATGGTGTCCGATAAACCTGAGCTTGAATCCCGGCTCAGCTTACTTGCTGTGAGAGCTTCCTGTGCCTTAGATTCCTCATCTGTAAACTGGGGATAACAGCTCCCTCTCGGGCTGCAAGGATTGAGGAAGACTACCTATGCAAGGGCTTAGCACAATGCCTGGCACCTACTAAATGGATGCACAGTCAGTGGTAATTCCCCTTCTCTATTAGGCAACTAGGAGGAGGAGAGGGGGGGCCATGAAAACAATTAGATGAGGTAAAGTGGCTTCTCCAGAAACACCATACCACCTCCTTCAGTTCTCCAATGGAATAGCCAGGAACTTGTATGGCAATGGACCAAGGCAGAAAAAAAAAAGAAAAGAACAACTCATCAGAAACCAGACTTTTGTCAAAAAAAAAAAAAAAAAACAATGCTCAAACCCAACTGCAGCAAGCAATTAGGGAACAATAGCTAAATACTTCCTATAATTAGAGAGAGAAACCATCACAAGTGATCAGAGTGTCTTTGTCTCCACTGACCCTTTACACTCAAAGAAGATCTTGGCTCATGTGAGATGGAGACTGGGAATCTTTGTATCTTTTTTAGTTTTCTTGAGAAATTAAAACTCACACCACCTTTCTGTTGCCAAGAAAGGAGAGCAGAGGAGGCAGCAAGCACCCTCTCATCAGAAAAGAAAGGCAATTGGAAATGTAACACATATCAAGGGCTAATTGGATCCTTAAGGAGAAAAGGGTTTTACAGCTTCCCCTGAAGGCTGCTGACACCCTGATCCTACTCTGCTGATGCGCAGGTGGGCAGGTTGGCATTTCTGTAGGAAGAGGAGGCAGGAGGCAGTTGGGCTTTGGGATCCGCCTATCTTGCCCCTTTTGCTAAAATCTGAGGAGAAGCCAATCCTTATCTTTAACAATGGATATTCCCACAAACATTAGCGACAGAGAATTGCTCTCTTGGTATTGACAGCAGGACCAAGCTACTTGCCTGCCTCAAATCTCCATGCCTGCCCAGGCACCGCTATTCTCAGCCCCAGGTTCCAAACCGAGGTCATCCTTCTCTCTTCATGCTCCTCAGTCCTTCATCACTAACCAGCCTATTGAACGTCCTTCTCTGTACCCTTCCCATTTCTCCCTTCCTCACCACGTCAACCACCACCAATATTGCCCAGCTCCCCACACATCCTGTGCCATCCCATGTCATGACCACAGACTTCCATCTGGTCCTCCTTTCTCAGAGATAGCCCACAAAACACCACCTGAAACACTACATTCACTGTGTCATCCTCTCTACACTGGGACTTTCTCCACTGTGGTATAAGCACCCTTGGTGGTACACTAGATAATTTTAGGTGGTCTAGGACACAGTTAGTGCCCTGCCCAGGGCCCCCTAGCAGGCCAGTCTCCCCATCACTCAGCGACTGTGGGTGTAGGCTGCCAACAGCTCTCAGCTGCCCCATTCTCTGGAAAACTGACAGGGCTGAAGAAAGTTGCCTCATCAGGAAATGTCTGGAAGGTAACCCATTCACACATCCCCATGTCCCCACATCGTGCTTTCAGGGAGGTATTCTGTCTTTTGAATACTGGAGGCTACGGTGGTTTCTTTGGGAGAAAACCAGGTCAGTCTTGAACAATCTAGGGCACCTGCAGTTCAGTCCCATGAGAGACTGTGGAGACCTCACTGTCTCCCTCTCCTGCCTGGAAGGAACAGTTAATGGGATGTCTACTGTGTTCCAGGTACTGAGCCACTGTGAAGCAACAGGCCATGTTTTGAGGACACTGATATAAATAAGATGCTGTTCTTGCCCTGCTGAGAACTATCACATAGTTCTGGTGATAGACACAGATTTTTTTTAAATTTTACAATCAATTTTAAAAGTGCTGTATAGACATATGTTTAAAGTAATACTGGGAGGAAGTGTGAACTCCTCTGTTCTGATTACAATGGGACATAATGGAGTCCAGCATGGTCTTTCCTACTTACTAGCTGAGAGACCCCAGGCAAATCACTGATGGTGTATGCTGGCGAGAAAGAGCATTTGAAATGCCCTTTAGAAGTCTGGAAGGATATACACCAACTCAGTGGACATTGTCTCTGCATAATAGGATTATAGGTGGTTTTTATTTTCTTCTGTTTGCTTTTCTATTTTTAAACTTTTCAACAGATGTAATGCAGCAGCAGGGGACATGGGAAAGGCAGTATTTATAGAGAAGAGAAGCAATGATTCTATAGCATCTTACTACACTGATGGACAGTGACTGTAGTGGAGTATGTGGGGGGGACTTGATAATAGGGGGTCTAGTAACCACAATGTTGTTCAAGTGATTGTACATTAATGATACCAAAATAAAATAAATAAATAAAATAAAGCCATGGGCAAAAAAAAAAAACCTTTTCAACAGAGAATAAAATCCTTTTGAAATCAGAAAAAAAGAATCACTAAATTTTTTAAATGTTGTTTAATTCTCAGAAGAATGCTCCAAGGTGCACTCTTTTAAGGTATATCTCCTCCCTCTCCTTTATCTATCTGTCTGTCATCTATCTGGCAGTGTTCCTCCCAGGGTAGTCTTTAGGACCAGCTGCTTCAGAATCACTTGGAAGTCTTATCAAAATACAAATTCCAAATCCTACTCCCTGAATTCAGATGGTCTGGCATGGGGCCCAGAAATCTGTATTTTGACAAGTTCCTTAAATGATTCTTTTCTGCACCATAAGCCTGAGAACCACTGTTAAGGTGAATGAAACTTTCTATTGTCATCAGTTTTCCAGATTATTAGAGTTTATCCACATATACAACTTCTATGAAAGTATTATGCATTCCTGTAAAATACATTTGCTGAACAGGGTTCAAATTTTCTTGGTAACTGGAGGGTCATGCCCATGATACTGTGTCGACATTCTGGCTGAGCTGTATGGGACTGTGTCCCCCTCTCTAAAGGGTTCCTGGGCTGTGACACTTTTACAGTCCTATCTATTTTGTACTGCTATTCACTATGCAATGTCTGTTATTATTTTTATTTTAAAAAGCATTTATTTACCACCTCTTGTACACAGATTGACACACTAAAAGAAATCAGGGCCCCTTAGAGAAATGACTTACTCCAGGTTTGGGGATGGAATGTATAAAATAGTGAAATATCTTGTCATACTACAAAGCATGAATGTTATCAAAGATTTCTGGGGCTGGACAAAAGGACTCAGAAGTCAACATGAATAAACTCCCACTTGCTAAAGATGATACGATTTGGTCAGAAATTGACTGAAATCATAATGGATTGAAGCACATTAATCTTTATCTCCATGAGGTTATACTGATACTCCAAAAATTAAGTCATCTCTAAAGAATGCTAAATAACAAATATTTTTAAAAACTGGTCATTAGACAAGAAACAACAAATGCTGGCAAGGACACAAAGAGGAACCCTCTTACATTGTTGGTGGCAATGTAAATTGATTCAACCATTGTAGAAAGCAATCTGGAGGTTCCTCAAAAAACTAAAAATAGAAATACCATTTGATCCAGCAATTCCACTCCAAGGAATTTACCTGAAGAAAACAAGATCCCTTATTCAAAAAGATATATGCAACCCTATGTTTAATTGCAGCACTATTTACAATAGCCAAGATATGGAAGCAACCTAAGCATCCATCAGCAGATGAATGGATAAAGAAAATGTGGTATATATATATATACCATGGAATATTATTCAGCCATAAAAAGAAATCCTACCTCTGCAACAACATGGATGGATCTAGAGGGTATTATGCTCAATGAAATAAACCAGGCAGAGAAAGACAAATACCACATGACTTTACTCATTTGTGGAGTATAAAAACAAAGCAAAACTGAAGGAACAATATAGCAGCAGACTCACAGGAGCAGACCCCGAGAAGGGACTATTGGTTACCAAAGGGAAGGGGTTGGGGAAGTGTGGGTGAGGAGGGAGAAAGGGATCAAAGGGCACTATAATTCGCAATCACAATATAGTAGGTCACAGGGAAGACAATACAGCATTGCGAAGACAAGTAATGACTCTAAAGAATCTTTCTACACTGATAGACAGTGACTGCAATTGAGGAGGTGAGGACTTGATAATATGGGTGAATGTTGAAACCACAGTGTTGTTTATGTGAAACCATCGTAAGATTGTAAATCAATGATACTTCAATAAAATAAAAAATAAACTGATCATTAGAGAAAAGGAATAAGGCATTCATTCTCTCTTTCCTTTGTGATATGTTCCAAAAGGTAATCAGACAGTTAATGAATGGAAAATTCTGTTTTACAGAAGGATTCCGACTAATAGAATGGAAAAGGAATGATAGAATTAAGACATCACCAATTCGTGTTTCCTAATAATTTATGAGTGTAGCAGTGACCATAAATGGCTGCTAACATCACAGGAAAGATCACCAGACTTGGCATCTTCCTGAGAGAAGTAAACACCACCGTCTGTGAAGTTGCTTTGTTCCCTCCCCTTACCCCACAGCAAAAACAGAGCCAAGCAAAACCTTGAATCTGATCAAGCCTCTAAATCTAATGAAGAATTTATAGGAAACAATCAGAGGGACAACAGCATGAAGATACAAAATCAAAGCCATAGGAAACTTTATAAGGCAAATGACCTGATTTTTTCAATAAAATATTAAATGGGGAAAAAAGAGATGGAAAGGGAGCCTACAGGTAAAAGAGTTAAGAGACATGGCCTATCAACCAGTCATAGTGGACAAACCTTATTTGGATCTCGATTCAAATAAACAAACTGTATATGTAAATAAATATATATATATATAACACTTAAGTTTTAAAACGATCAGGGAAATGCCAGCATTGACTGAATATTTGATAATATTAAGGAATTAATTACTTTTTTAATTCAGGTATGATGATGGTACTGTGGTTCTGGTTTTTTAAAAGGAGTCCTTATCTTTCAGAGAAACATGCTGAAATGTCTACAAATGAAATGAGATGTTTGAAATTGGCTTCAAAATAACCCAGAGGAGGGTATAGGAAAGGATATGCTGAGCAAGTTGGCCCTCTGTTGAAAATTGTTAAAGCTGAATTCACCAGGTTCATTTTTCTATTCTCTCTACTTGTGAATGTTTTAAATTTTCATAAATAAAATGTTCTGCAAGTTCATGGCTGAAACTTGGAAATTTCAGAAAAATGAAAGAAAAAAATTTTAATTATCCAAATCCCACCCTGCAGAGACAATCACTCCCATCATTTTATAGTACATCTTTCTAGCATTTTAAATAATAAATGTAATAGAAATCCTGCTGTGAATACTGTTTTGTCATCTGCTTCTTTCACTTAAGAGAGTATATTTTTCCTTGTCGTTAGAAATTTTAATGCATTATTCCTCATAGTTGCAATGGTATTTTAATTCCTAACATTTACTTAATCAGAACTCTATTTTTGCTACTAAAAATTTTGCTGCTGTGAACATCCTTGAAATTTTTATTTTGGGGCACAATTCATTTTTTAATAAAAGAATTGGTAGTTAAAAGAATATAAACATTTTTAGGTATTTAATACTTACTGCAAAACTGTTTTCTAGAAAACCCTGCCAATAGTGAAGCAGAATTTCCCCTTTCCCAAACTTTATTCTGCTGGAGGCTTTGAATTTTCTCAATTTAATAAAGAATACTAAGTCAATAGAACAATTGATAAGTGTGTTGGAACCAGACAGGCCTATCTTTGAATCCTATTAGCTGCGTGACATCATGAAAGTCAGTATCTCTGGATCTAGGAAAAGAATAACACTGAGACATCATGGCCAGTGAATAAGATTCTAAATATAATATCTGTACACTTCTTTGCACAATACCTTACTTGATAATCATTAACCATAACTATCATCATCTTAATTATTATTCTATATTGCCTTCCTATAGAATAAAATTCAGTTTTCGTTACAGCTGTTTTCTTTTTCATGAAGAGGGCTTTTTACTTGCTTCTGCAGTCAGGTCTGCATTTAAGATAGCTTATGGATAAGTTAGGATGCTTTTTGTTGGATCCAAAAGAAGCCCTAAGTCAAACTGATGGAGCTGCAGCACTTAGAGATAAGAAGGATTCAAATGATATAGTCTGAGTCCCATTGATTCCCTTGGCTCTGCCATATCTCTGTCTATTGTTTTCAACCCCATACTGACGTCTCTAGAATAAAGCAGCTGTCAAATAAAAACGATAGAACTAAATCTACATACGTTTGGGTTCACTTCTAGAAGGAAAAGTCTTTGCCCACTACCCTCCGATTAGATCTTGAGATATGTACTGATTGGGAAAACTGTTTTGTTTTATTTGTTTTAACTTAAAGGTTTTTTTGGTGGCACTTGTTAAGCTGATTCTTAACATACAGGGCCAAGAAAATAAGGAGAACAGGGTAGGAGGACTTGCTAAAACAGGAACACAATAAAAAGCCTCCAAACAGACCTACACATATGGACACTTGCTACATGGCAGAGGTGGTCTGCAGATGAGGAAGGGAAGAATAGACTTTTTAATAAATGGTGCTGGTAAAATTAAGTATCCATGGGAAAAAATTGAAATTACAGTCTATTTCACTTCATACACAATAGTTGATTCCAGATGGAAGTGACCTAAGTATAAAAGGAAAAACTGTAAAGCTTTTACAAGATAATACAAAAAAGCATGTTCAGGACCATGGGACAAGGAAGGATTTCTTAAAAAGACACAAAGAGCCCTAACCATAGCACATATAATTTGGTAGGGGGTGGGGGACCCAGGGAAGGCAGTATAACACAAAGAAGACAAGTAGTGATTCTATAGCATCTTACTACGCTGATGGACAGTGACTGTAATGGGGTATGTGGTGGGGACTTGATAATGGGGGCAGTCTAGTAACCATAATGTTGTTCATGTAATTGTGCATTAATGACAGCAAAATAAAAATAAATAAATAATACTGAACAGTAAAATAAAATAAATAAATATTCAAACACAAAAACAAAAACAAAAAGCCCTAACCATAATAGAAAAACTCATAAATTTGCTTAACACTTAAGATTTTCTGTTCAACAAAAGGTACCGTCGTTGGAGCAAAATGACAAGCAGAGAAGCAGAAGATACTTGGAATAGACAAAGGACTAGTTTCCAAACTACACAAAGAATTTTCACAAATCCTCAAGGAAAGTACATATAACCCAGTAAGAAATGGACAAGACATGAACAGGAACTTCACCAAACAGGAAATCAAAGGCACTCCCTTCATTAGGTATCAGGGAAATGCAAATTAAAATTTATGCCCTCATATCACATAATATTATACCAGAGCATATCAAGTGTTGGAGGTGGGAATATAAAATGAATAAAAGAATCAGCCACGTTGGAAAACACTTCACCGTTATCTGGAAATAAGAAAAGTCACATACCATATGACTCAGTAACCTACTCCTCAGTGTATACCCTAGAGAAACTGATGCACAGATACTCAAAGCTGCTTTATTCCTTAATAACTCCAAATTGCAAGCAGCTCAAATGTTCATCAACAGCCCAACAGATAGCCTTGGAAAAGTTGGCCATTAACCACTCTAATAAAAATAAGTAAATAATAACACTTATAACTAATACTTATAGGGTATTTAATATGTGCTAAATACTGTTCTAGGGTTTTGTATATAAGTAATCATTAAAAATACTAATACAAGATGTACTATGTGCTGAGTAGTTTTCTAAACAGGCTCCAAATATTTAGTCATATATTTAGGATATATTCACAGTTAACTAATGAAGAAGGTACAATTATTATCCCCATTTTTCAAATGAGGAAATTGAGGTCAACAAGTTAACTACCAGATTAAAGATGGCAGTGTGAGAGGTGAGAAAGAGGCTTCATTGTAAAATCACTTATAATACGAAAATATAATTAATACAACTAACCCTGAAAGAGCAACAGGACAGAGGACTATGCCAAACTGCATACACCTGGACAAAAGAATAAACCTCACGGAACAGAGTAATGTAACAAAGCCAGGGCCCGGCGGGACCCAAGCCCTTCTCCCACCCCCAACTCACCAATGGGAGGAAGTGAAACAGAGGAGGGAGGGAGTGGAGGCCTGCAATTGCTGACTACCTAACTCCTAAGATCTGATCTGGGAGCACAAACCGACATTTCATGGTGTTTTCATGGTACTCTCATGATTAGGGGGTTGGAAAGCTAAGACAGGCAGAATACCTAGAGAGACTGAGATTCCAGGCACTTGTGGAAAGCAGGGATCCATATCCGGCTGTTCAGGGACAAAAGAAAGGTTGGCAGTCTGAGAGACTTCCTCACAGCAAGAGGGCTGCTAAAGGGGCAAGGATTGCACAGAGCTTACCACTCAGGAGAAAGAAAAGGTAGACAAAATTGGCCGGGTGCACTCGGCCCAGCAGTTGGGAACTTTCACGATCTTCAGGAACTCTAGCTCCCGGGCTGGCTACAGAGATCCTAGTACCCCCTCCATGATACGCAGCCTACTGAGACTTTCTCCCAGCCAGCCTGACCTGGATTGCACACCTGCAAAACCTTACCCTGGCATTAGGTGAGCCAGAGGGAAGCGCAATTACAGCAACTACAAATGCAAGGCACAGAAGCTTATACCTGGGTGCTCGGTGCACTGCTTCTGGCAGTGGAGACAGACATAGCACCCAGGAAGCAGGAAACAGCTCTTTCCTCCCCCCAGGCACCAATACCGCTCCCCTGTGACCACCGACATTGCTTCAGGGGCTGAGCAGCTCCAGGGAGTAGAGATTCTGGGCATTAGAGGGCACCATATACAAATATGAAACACCAAAGGACCGTAGTTCAAAGTAAAATTATTAATACAACCCCTGAGAAAAATTCAAATGAAACTGACCTCGTGAATCTGCCTGAAAGGAATTTCAAAATAAAAATCATTAACATGTTCACGGAGGTGCAGAAAAATATTCAAGAACTCAGGGATGAATTCCGGTTGGATATCCAATCATTATGGAACACAATATAAGAAATGAAACATACGATGGAAAGTTTTAAAAGCAGATTAGATACAGTGGAGGAGATGATAAATGAAACAAATTAGAGAAGAGGAATACAAAGAAGCTGAGGCACACAGAGAAAAAAGGATCTCTAAGAATGAAAGAATATTGAGAGAACCGTGGGCCCAATCCAAACAAAACAATATTTGCATTATAGGGGTACCAGAAGAAGAAGAGAAAGAAAAAGGGATAGAAAGTGTCTTTGAGGAGGTAATTGATGAAAACTTCCCCAATCTGGGGAAGGGCATAGTCTCTCAGACCATGGAGGGGCACATATCTCCCAACACAAGGGACCCAAGGGGAACAACACCAAGACATATAGTAATTAAAATGGCAAAGATCAAGGATAAGGACAGACTATTAAAAGAACCCAGAGAAAACCTAACCAAGGAAGTGAAAGACCTATAGTCTGAAAACTACAAGACACTCATGAGAGAAATTAAAGAAGATACCAATAAATGGAAACACATCCTGTGCTCATGGATAGGAAGAATTAATATTGTCAAAATGGTCATCCTGCCTAAAGCAATCTACAGATTCAATACAATTCCTATCAAAATACCAACAGCATTTTACAACAAACTAGAGAAAATCGTCCTAAAATTCATCTGGAACCACAAAAGACCCCGAATAGCCAAAGCAATCCTGAGAAAGAAGAATAAAGCTGGGGGGATTATGCTCCCCAACTTCAAGATTTACTACAAAGCCACAGTACTCAAGACAATTTGGTACTGGCACAAGAAAAGATCCATAGACCAATGGAACAGACTAGAGAGCCCTGATATAAACCTAAGCATATATGGTCAATTAATACATGATAAAGGAGCCACGGACATACAATGGGGAAATGACAGCCTCTTCAACAACTGGTGTTGGCAAAACTGGACAGTTACATGCAAGAGAATGAAACTGGATTATTGTTTAACCCCATACGCAAAAGTAAACTCAAAATGGATCAAGGATCTGAATGTAAGTCATGAAACTATAAAACTCTTAGAAGACAACATAGGCAAAAATCTCCTGAATATAATAAGCATGAGCAACTTCTTCCTGAATGCATCTCCTCGAGCAAGGGAAACAAAAGCAAAAATGAACTCATGGGACTACATCAAACTAAAAAGTTTCTGTACAGCAAAGGACAACATCAACAGAACAAAAAGGCATCCTACAGTATGGGAGAATATATTTGTAAATGACATATCAGACAAGGAATTAACATCCAAAATATATAAAGAACATACATGCCTCTACACCCAAAAAGAAAATAACCCAATTAAAAAATGGGCAGAGGATATGAAGAGACAGTTCTCTAAAGAAGAATTTCAGATGGCCAACAGGCACAAGAGAAGATGCTCCACATCACTAATCATCAGAGAAATGCAAATTAAAATGACAATGAGATATCACCTCACACCAGTAAGGATGGTCACCATCCAAAAGACTAAGAACAACAAATGCTGGCAAGGATGTGGAGAAAGGGAAACCCACCTACACTGCTGGTGGGAATGTAAGCTAGTTCAACCATTGTAGAAAGCAATATGGAGGTTCCTCAAAAAACTCAAAATACAAATACTATTTGACCCAGGAACCCACTCCTTGGAATTTACCCAAAGAATACAACTTCTCAGATTCAAAAAGACATATGCACCCTTATGTTTATTGAAGCACTTTTTACAATAGCCAAGATATGGAAGCAACCTAAGTGTCCATCAGTAGATGAATGGATAAAGAAGAGGTGGTACGTGTACACAATGGAATACTATTCAGCCATAAGAAGGAAACAAATCCAGCCATTTGCAACAACATGGATGGAGCTGGAGGATATTATGCTCAGTGAAATAAGCCAGGCAGAGAAAGACAAGTGCCAAATGATTTCCCTCATTTGTGAAGTGTAGCAGCGAAGCAAAACTGAAGGAACAAAATAGTAACAGACTCAGAGACTCCAGGAGGGAACTAGTGGTTGCCAAAGGGGAGGAGTGTGGGAGGGTGGGTGGGGAGGGTTGGGGAGGGGGATTGTTGGGTATTGTGTTTGGTACACGTGGTGTCAGAATCACGGGTAAAGGAGTGTAGCACAGAAAGGGCAAACAGTGGATCTGTGTCATCTTGCTACACTGATGGACAGTGACTGAATTGGGGTATGAGTGGGGACTTGATAATGTGGGTGAATATAGGAACCACATTGTTTTTTCATGTGAAACCTTCATAAAATTGTATAACAATAATACCTTAATAAAAAAAAAGAAGCCAGAGAGAGAAATAAGATTACATACAAAGGAAAGCCCAGTAAGCCATCATCAGATTTCTCAGCAGAAACCTTACAGGCCAGAAAGGAGTAGCATGATGTATTTAATGCAATGAAGCAGAAGGGCCTCAAACCAAGAATACTTTATCCGGCAAGGTTATCATTTAAATTTGAAGGAGAGATTAAACAATTTCTGGAGAAGCAAAAGCTGAGAGAATTTACCTCCCACAAACCATCTCTACAGTGTATTATGGAGGGACTGCTATAGATGGAAGTGTTCCTAAGGTTTAGTAACTGTCACCAGAGATAATAAAAACACAGTAAAGAAAGTAGAACAGTTAATTACTAAACAAATGCAAAATTATATCAACTATCCCCAAAGTCAATCAACGGAGAGACAATGAGTGTAGAATATGATACCTAATATATAAAGAATGGAGGAATAAAAAAGGAGGACAAAAAAAGAACCTTTAGACTGTTTGTAAAAGCATATTAAGTGAGTTAAGTTAGACTCTTAAATAGTAAGCAAGTTAACCTTGAACCTTTCATAACCACGAGTCTAAAGCTTGCAATGCCAATAAGTACATACCTATGGATAATCACCCTAAATGTAAATGGACTGAATGCACCAATCTAAAGACATAGAGTCACTGAATGGATAAAAAAACAAGACCCATCTATATGCTGCCCACAAGAGACTCACTTCAAACCCAAAGACATACACAGACTAAAAGTGAAGGGATGAAAAAATATATTTCATGCAACTAATAGGGAGAAAAAAGCAGGAGTTGCAGTACTTGTATCAGACAAAATAGACTTCAAAACAAATAAAGTCACAAGAGACAAAGAAGAACATTACATATTGATAAAGGGGTCAGTCCAACAAGAGGATATAACTATTATAAACATCTATGCATCCAACACAGGATCACCTACATATGTGAAGCAAATACTAACAGAATTAAAGGGGGAAATAAAATGCAATGCATTCATTCTAGGAGACTTCAACACTCCACTCACTCCAAAGGACAGATCAACCAGACAGAAAATAAGTAAGGAGACAGAAGCACTGAACAACACATTAGAACAGATGGACCTAACAGACATCTACAGAACTCTA
This sequence comes from Smutsia gigantea, assembly GCA_032199065.1. Classification (NCBI taxonomy): domain Eukaryota; kingdom Metazoa; phylum Chordata; class Mammalia; order Pholidota; family Manidae; genus Smutsia; species Smutsia gigantea. Next base: position 156,922 of record JAVSCE010020745.1, on the reverse strand, counting down.
CACCCAAAAGCAGGAGAATACACATTCTTCTTAAGTGCACATGGAACATTTTTAAGAATAGATTATATGCTAGGCCACACAAAGAGCCTCAGTAAATTCAAAAAGATTAAAATTATACGAACCAGTTTCTCAGACCACAAAGGTATGAAATGAGAAATAAATTATGCAAAGAAAATGAAAATCCCACAAACACGTGGAGGCTTCACAACATGCTCCTAAATAACCAATGGATCAATAACCAAATAAACATAGAGATCAAGCAATATATGGAGACTAATGACAACAATATTCAATCGCAAAATCTATGGGATGCCGCAAAGACTGTGCTAAGAGGAAAGTATATTGCAATACAGGGCCACCTCAGGAAAGAAGAACAATCCCATATGAACAGTCTAAACTCACAATTAACAAACTAGAAAAAGAAGAACAGGTGAGGCCAAAGTCAGTAGAAGGATGGACATAATAAAGATTAGAGCAGAAATAAATAAAATTGAGAAGAATAAAACAATAGAAAGAATCAATGAAAGCAGGAACTGGATCTTCGGAAAACTAAATAAAAGAGATAAACCCCTAGCCACACATATCAAGAAAAAAAGAGAGTCTATACACATAAACAGAATCAGAAATAAGAAAGGAAAAATCACTACGGACACCACAGAAATACAAAGAATTATGAGAGAATACTATGAAAAATTATATGCTAACAAACTGAATAACCTAGAAGAATGGACAACATTTTAGAAAAATACAACTTTTCAAGGCTGACTCAGGAAGAAACAGAAAATCTGAATAGACTGATAACCAGTAACGAAATTGAACTGGTAATCAAAAAACTACCTAAGAACAAAACGCCTGGACCAGATGGTTTCACCGCTGAATTTTATCAAACATTTAGTGAAGACCTAACACCCATCCTCATTAAACTTTTCCAAAAAGTAGAAGAGGAAGGAATACTCCCAAACTCATTCTACAAGACCAACATCACTCTAATACCAAAACCAGGCAAAGACACCACAAAAGAAATAAAATTAAAGACCAATATCCCTGATGAACATAGATGCAAAAATACTCAACAAAATATTAGCAAACCGAATTCAAAAATACATCAAAAAGATCATCCATCAGGATCAAATGGGATTCATCCCAGGGATGCAAGGATGGTACAACATTCAAAAGTCCATCAACATCATCCACTACATCAACAAAAAGAAGGACAAAAACCACATGATCATCTCCATAGATGCTGAAAAAGCATTCGACAAAATACAACATCCATTCATCAAAAAAAATACATACCCATCTCAACAAAATGGGTATGCAGGGCAAGTACCTCAACATAATAAAGGCCCTATATGACAAACCCACACCCAAGATTATACTTAACAGCGAGAAGCTGAAAACTTTTCCTTTAAGATGGGGAACAAGACAAGGATACCCACTACCCCCACTTTTATTCAATATCATTCTGGTGGTCCTAGCCACAGCAATCAGACAACACAAAGAAATAAAAGGCATCCAGATTGGCAAGGAAGAACTCAAACTGTCCCTGTTTGCAGGTGAAATGATATTGTACATAAAAAACCCTAAAGAATCCACTCCAAAACTATAAGATCTAATATCTGAATTCAGCAAAGTTGTGGGATACAAAATTAATACACAGAAATCTGTGGCATTCCTATACACTAATGATGAACTACCAGAAAGAGAAATCAGGAAAACAATTCCATTCACAATTGCATCAAAAAGAATAAAATACCTAGGAATAAACCTAACCAAGGAAGTGAATGACCTATATGCTGAAAACTACAAGACACTCTTAAAAGAAATTAAAGAGGACACTAATAAATGGAAATTCATCCCATACTCTTGCTAGGAAGAATTAATATTGTCAAAATGGCCATCCTGCCTAAAGCAATCTACAGATTCAATGCAATTCCTATCAAAATACCAACAGCATTCTTCAATGAACTAGAGCAAATAGTTCTGAAATTCATATGGAACCACAAAAGACCCCAAATAGCCAAAGCAATCCTGAGCGATAAGAATAAAGCAGGGGGAACTATGCTCCCTGACTTCAAGTTCTACTACAAAGCTACAATAATCAAGACAATAGACCCATAGGCCAGTGGAACAGAATAGAGAGCCCAGATATATACCTAAGCATATATGGTCAATTAATATACGATAAAGGAGCCATGGATACACAATGGGTAAATGACAGCCTCTTCAACAGCTGATGTTGGCAAAACTGGACAGCTACATGTACGAGAATGAAACTGGATTACTGTCTAACCCCATACACAAAAGTAAACTCAAAATGGATCAAAGACCTGAATGTAAGTCATGAAAACATAAAACTCTTAGAAAAAAATATAGGCAAAAATCTCTTGGATATAAATATGAGCAAATTCTTCATGAACATATCTCCCCAGGCAAGGGAAACAAAAGCAAAAATGAACAAATGGGACTATATCAAACTAAAAAGCTTCTGTACACCAAAGGACACCATCAGTAGAACAAAAAGACATCCAACAATATGGGAGAATATATTCATAACTGACATATCCGATAAGGGGGTGGCATCCAAATTATATAAAGTGCTCACACACCTGAACAAACAAAAAGCATATAAACCAACTAAAAATGTGCAGAGGAGCTGTACAGACACTTCTCCAAAGAAGAAATTCAGATGGTCAGCAAGCACATGAAAAGATGCTCCACATCGCTAATCATCAGAGAAATGCAAATGAAAACCACAATGGGATATCACTTCACACCAGTTAGGATGTCCAACATCCAAAACACAAACAACAACAAATGTTGGCAAGGATGAGGAGAAAGGGGAACCCTCCTACACTGCTGGTGGAAATGTAAACTAGTTCAACCATTGTGGAAAGCAGTATGGAGGTTCCTCAAAAAACTAAAAATGGAAATACCATTTGACCCAGGAATTCCACTCTTAGGAATTTACCCTAAGAATGCAGCAGCCCAGTTTGAAAAAAACATATGCACCCCTGTGTTTATAGCAGCACTATTTACAATAGCCAAGAAATGGAAGCAACCTGAGTGTCCATCAGTAGATGAATGGATAAAGAAGATGTGGTACATATACACAAAGGAATATTATTCAGCCATAAGAAGAAAACAAATCCTACCATTTGCAACAACATGGATGGAGCTAGAGGGTATTATGCTCAGTGAAAAAAGCCAGGTGACGAAAGACAAGTATCAAATGATTTCACTCATCTGTGGAGTATAAGAACAAAGCAAAAACTGAATGAACAAAACAGCAGCAGACTCACAGAACCCAAGAATGGACTAACAGTCACCAAAGGGAAAGGGACTGGGGAGGATGGGTGGGAAGGGAGGGATATGGGGGGAAAGGGGGCATTACAATTAGCACACATAATGTAGCGGGGGTGGCGGGGACATGGGAAAGGCATTATTTACAGAGAAAACTAGTAATGATTTTATAGCATCTTACAACGCTGATGGACAGTGACTGTAATGGGGTATGGGGGGTACTTGATAATGGGGGGGTCTAGTAACCAAAATGTTGTTCAAGAAATTGTACATTAATAATACCAAAATAAATAAAAAAATAAAAGAAGACACAGAGGCTGCTGCTTCCATGTTCTTGAATGGCTCCCCCATTCCACCCATTGCCCAAACCTCTGCTGTCCTTCTGGGCCTCACCTACTAAGGGCACCTCTCCCTAGTCAGGTGGTCTTGCTGAGAGCATCCCTCGTAAACCCAGGCCTGGTTAAGTGGCTCTCCTGGGTTCTTCCAAAGCATCTTGGGCATACCTCCGTAAGTAAAGCTGGCTTTTAAGCCAATAAAAATGTCATCCATTTTTCTTAAATCATGCAGTTTTCCTGACCTATCTTTTGTTTTCTGTTGAAAGCATTGTAAGTACATGAGGTGTTTTACTTCTGTCTTAAGAAAAGCAGTGCAGCAGGAGCAATGAGTGGCCACTGACTCACTCCCTCGGCTTTGGGTACAATAAGGGGTGGATGGGGACTATGGCCCATATGCCCACCTGGCAAACTGCATTCTAGATGATTGCTGCCACGTGAGAATGTAGACCCAGTGTTGCCAGCATTTCTGCTTTTCAAAAGAAGCTGGAAATCCAGATTTTTCTTAAAGTCTCCCCATTTTTAGGTGTCTGCAACTAACTCAAAAGTTTTAAAGTTTGTGTTGAACAACAAGAACACTTCTGAAGGTCAGATTCAGCCCACAAGCCCCAGATCTACCAATCCCTGGTCTTTCGGACTCACACTATGGAGTATTTAACTCTGCCTTTCCCCAAATTAGCATAGGGTCTGGTCTGGTACAGAAAAAAGCACCTCACCAATTTTTTATACATTTTTTAAGAATATATATTTAGTACTCACTATGAGTCAAGCACCTAAGCACTTCACACTCATTATTTCACATCATCCTCCCAGCCATGTGAGGTAAGTAGACCTTTTGAAGGTTACAGAGCTAGGAAGCAAGGGAAACAGGACTCCAGCTCAGGTGTGTGTGACTCCAGATTTCATAGCAAGGTAGAATCTTCCACTTGGGAACCAGTATGGAAGAGTGGTTAAAATCATATTCTTTGGGATCAAGGTCCAGATTAGTCACTTCCCATTTGTCATCTTGGGCGATTTACATACCCTGTCTTAGCCTCTGTTTTCCAATGTGTAAAATGGGGATAATAGTTAACTATTCAGAGTGCTGTTTTAAGGGTTAAAATAAATAGGCACTGAGGATCCCATCAGCAAATAATAACTCTCCTATTGTCCCAGTATTTTTCCCCTTTGAGTTATTACATCACAGCCATCCACACCCCCTGCAGCTCTCCAGTCCACAAACAGGCATATTGTGGTGGAATATTTCATTATTAGAGAAAAGACAAGGAAGTAATGTAAGGAGTCACTTCATATATCAGATGGCTACCTTCTGAGCTGGCAGCACACTTGATAGGAATGAAAATGATCAAAACAAATGACAGTGCTCAGGGCAAAGGGCAAATTGTTCCCCTGCCAGGCTGTTCAATAGAAAAAGGAATTGTTATCTGGGGTCTAAAGCTTCATCCCACTGGAGTCTTGTGTTTCAAATCCCCTTAAGGTTAGAGCCAACTTTCAAAAAGTATAATTAAATCTGGAATGAAATGGGGTCAGCATGTCTCACAGTGCTTTTAGACAGGAAGTCTCAGAGCTCAGGCAGACTAACAGCAAAGCTGCTTTCCAGTGCATCAAAACCCAAACAACTCTTCAGTCTCAGGAGGAAGATGTAGGAGCAGATCTCATCAAATACAAGTTGACTCTAACTTTTAAGTCATCCTCAGTCAAGAAAATGGATTTTATTCATAAATTGATGAATGTCAGAACATTTTTGGCTTGCTTAGTAAAAATTACTCTTACATCTAGTAATGACGTAAAAATAGAGATTACATGCAGGATAACAAAGAAATGAAACACCTAAGAACCAATATCCTGAAAGATGTTTACAATCTGTATAGAGAAAACTTCAAAATGTTATTGGAAGATATGAAAAAAGATTTAATAAGTGGAAAACTGGACACAAGTATTCCTGAGACATAAAACTGTAAAGATATCAGCTTGAAGTTAATTTATGGTCAACTCAGTGGCTATCAATATTCCTTCTTGAAAAAACATAGGGAAAAAATGAAGGGATACTGTATCATACTTTTTATTCACATGTTTATTCATTTTATTAATTTTGCATTTTACTTGACTTTGCTCTCACAGATTTATTAAGATATATTTCACATTCCAGAAAATTCACCTTTTTTAAGTGCACAAGTGGCTTTTAGTGCATCCACAGAGTTGTGCCACCGTCAGCACTGTGTAATTTCCCAACATTCCAAAAAGAAACCCTGTCCACATTAGCAGTCACTTACCTTTCCCATTCCCCATCCCAACGCAACCTGGCCCCAGGTAAGTATTAATCTTTCTCTTTCTATGGATCTGTCTATTCTAGAAATTGTATATAAACAGAATTATACAATATCTAGCCTTTTGTGACTGGCTTCTCTCACTTAGCATGTTTTCAAGGTTTCTGTAGTAAAGAATTTAAGCTTGCCCAGGGATCCTCAGCTTCCAGGAAATAATCTCTAAGCTCTTGAAATGTCATGCCTAGCAACAGTGTCTTTGTTTGCCTAGGAGCCTTGGGTCACTAGATAGTCTAAAAACATGATTTATGGTAGGGGCTAACTACATCACATTGTCTTAGTGTTGGCGCTAGCCTGAAATCTCAGCAATGTGATTGAGTGTGGGATGTTTTGGTCATGCAGTATCAGTAGGTATCTGGAAGGACTGGACACTGAGGCTCAGACAAGCATCCCTAGTTGGAAATACTTCCTGTGTGTTGTCACACACTGATGCCAGGAGAGTAATGTCCTGGTCACACAGAGAGAGGACATTTGGACTCTCCATGTTTGGAATCCTTGCGGACTCTGCCCTATGCCCTTGGATGATTTTCCTGTAATAAACTGTGAGTAAAACACTTCTCAGTGAGGTCTGTGTTTCCTTTTAATGGATTATTAAAATCCAGAATGGCTTAAGGAACCCCTAACTTGGTGTTGGTGTTACAAGTGAAGGTAATCTTTTGTGGACTGCTCCCTCCAACTTTGCATATTGGTTAATCTCACTCAAGTTCATTCATGTTTTAGCACTACATTCCTTTTCATTGTGAAATGATATTCCATTGTATGAATATATCACATTTTTCTTATCCATTCATCAGTTGATGGACATTTGGGTTGTTTCTACTTTTGAGTTATTATGAATAATGCTGCTATGAACATTTGTGCACAGTTTTTGTGTGGACATATTTTCAATTCTTTTGGTTATATACCTTGGAGTGTAATTGCTGGGTCATATAGTAATACTGTGTTTAACTTGTTGAGGAACTGCTGCACTGTTTTCTAGTGGCTGCAGCATTTTACAATACTACCAGCAATGTACGAGGGTTCCAATTTATCTACATCCTCATCAATACTTATTATCATCTGTCTTTTTTATTTTGGTCATCCTACTGAATATGAACTAATATTTTATTGTAGTTTTGATTTGCATTTCCCTGATTGCTAATGATGTTGAGCAACTTTTCCTGTGATTATTAGCCATTCATATATGTCCTTTGAGGAAACATCTATTCAAATCCTTTGCCCTATCTTTTAATTGAATTATTTGTCTTTTTGTTGTTGAATTGTAAGAGTTCTTTGTATATTCTGGCTGTAAGCTCCTTCACAGATATATAATTTGAAAATATTTCCCCCCATTCTGTAGGTTGTCTTTTCACTTTCTTGACAGCATCCCTTGAAGCATAAAAGTTTCTAATTTTCATGAAGTCCAATTTATTTTTTCTTTTGTTAACAGATCATGCTTTTGGTGCCATATCTAAGGATCTTTTTCCAAATCAAAGATCATGAAGATTTATCCCCTTGCTTTCTTCTAAGTGTTTTAGACTTTTGGCTCTTACATTTAGTTTTTAATCTATTTTTTGTTAATTTTTATATATGGTGTAGACTAAGGATCCAAATTCATTCTTTTGCAAGTAAATATTTAGTTTACTAACACCATTTGTTGAAAAGATTCTTCTTTCCCCACTGTATGGTCTTATATCTGTCTTATTCCGTCTGGGATGCTACAACAAAATACTGTAAATTGGATAGCTTATAAATAAAAGGAATATATTCCTCACTGCTTTGAAAGCCTGGAAATCTTGGTCAAGGTGCCAGCAGATTTGGTGTCTGGTGAGGGTCCACTTTCTGGTTCACAGATGGCACCTTATTGCTGTGTCCTCATATGGTGGAAGAGGCAAGAGAGATCTCTGGGGTCTCTTTTTTATAAGAATACTAATCCCATGCATGAGGGCTTCACTCTCATGATCCAATCACCTCTCAGAGACACACTTCCAAATACCATCACATTGGGGGTTAGCTTTCAACACGTGAACACATTCATACTGTAGCAACACCCTATCATAGCAAGTCAAAAATCAGTTGACCACAGACATGTGTATAAGTTTATTTCTGGACTCTCAGTTTTATTCCATTTATCGATATATCTATTCTTATGCCAGTCCTACACTGTCTTGATTACTGTAGCTTTGCAGTAGATTTTGAAATTGGGAAATGTGAATCCTCTTTCTTTTTTGGGCCTGATTTTTTATTATATTGTCATACACATATAAAAAGTTTAAACAGAAAGATGGCGGCGTGAGAGGTGAGACAGAGGCTTCCTCCTAAAACCTCATATAATATGAAAATAAAGCTACATCAACTACTCTTGAAAGAGCAACGGGAAAGAGGACGGCAACAAACTGCATACACCTGGAGACAAGAGCAACCCTCACAGAAAAGGGTAACGTACTGGAGCTGTGGTCCTGCGGGATCCAAGCCCTTCCCCCACCCCAGCTCACCAGTGGGAGGAACAGGAACAGAGCAAGGAGGGAGTGGAGATGTGGGACTGATGAATACCTAACTCTGGAGATCTGCTCTGTGAGCACAAACCTACATTTCATGGTGCTTGCATGATACTCTTGTAATTAGGGGGTTGGAAAGCTAAGACAGGCAGAATTCCTGGAGAGACTAAGAATCCAACTGCTTGTGAAAACAGATCCATACCCAGCTGCTCAGGGACAAAAGAAGGGCAGGCAGTCTGAGAGACTTCCTAACAAAGAAGCCCTTAGCAAGAGAGCTACTAAAGGGGCAAGGATTGCATGGAGCTTACTGCTCAGGAGAAAGGACAGGCACACAAAATTGTCCGGGTGCACTCTGCACAGCAGGTTGGGAGCTTTCACGATCTTCATGTGCTCCAGCTCCCTGGCTGCCTACACAGCTCCAAGAACCCCTTATATGACAGGCAGACTTATGCGCCTTTCTTCTGGCCAGCCCCACTGAGCTTGCAAACCAGGAAATCCTTCCCTGGTGTTAGGTCAGCCAGAGTGAAGATCTGTCTATAGCAACTAAAAACGCAAAGCACAGAGGTTTGTACCTGTGGGCTCAGCCCACTGGTTCAGGCAGTGGAGACAGGCATAGCAGCCAGGAACCACCAAACAGCCCTTTCCTCCCAGGAGGCACCAATACCACTCCCCTACAATCCCCGCATTGCTTCAGGGGCTGAGCAGCTCCAGAGAGTAGAGCTTCTGGGCACTAGAGGGCGCCATACACAAATATGAAACGCCAAAGGAACCTGGTCCAGAGTAAAATTATGAACACAACTCCTGAGAAAGATTTAAATGATATGGACCTTATGACTCTCCCTGAAAGGGAGTTCAAAATAAAAATCATTAACATGCTCATGGAGGTACGGAAAGATATTCAAGAACTCAGGAATGAATTCCAGTCAGAGATCCAATCATTGAAGAACACAATGGACGGTATTAAAAGCAGATTGGCTACGGTGCAGGAGACAATAAATGAAATAGGAACTAGAGAAGAGGAATATGAAGAAGCTGAGGCACAGAGAGAAAAAAGGATCTCTAAGAATGAAAGAATACATAGTACTGGAGGTCCTAGCCATCAGACAAAACAAAGACATACAAGGCATCCAGATTGGTAAAGAAGTCAAATTGTCACTATTTGCAGATGACATGATACTGTACATAAAAAACCCTAAAGACTCCATTCCAAAACTACTAGAACTAATATCTGAATTCAACAAAGTTGCAGGATACAAAATTAACACACAGAAATCTGTTGCTTTCCTATACACTAATGATGAACTAACAGAAAGAGAAATCAGAAAAACAATTCCATTCACAATTGCATCAAAAAGAATAAAATACCTAGGAATAAACCTAACGAAGAAAGTGAAAGACCTGTACTCTGAAAACTACAAGACACTCCTGAGAGAAATTAAAGAGGACACTAACAAATGGAAATGCACCCCATGCTCTTGGCTAGGAAGAATAAATATTGTCAAAATGGCTATACTACCTAAAGCAATCTACAGATTCAATGCAATCCCTATCAAACTACCAACAGCTTTCTTCAATGAACTGGAACAAATCATGCTAAAATTCATATGGAACCACAAAAGACCCCGAATAGCCAAAGCAATCCTGAGAAGGAAGAATAAAACAGGGAGAATTACGCTCCCTGACTTCCAGCTCTACTACAAAGCCACAGTAATCAAGACAATTTGGTATTGGCACAAAAACAGACCCACAGACCAGTGGAACAGAATAGAAAATCCAAACATTAACCCAAACATATACAGTCAATTAATATTTGATAAAAGTGCCTTGGATATACAATGGGGAGATGACAGCCTCTTCAGCAGCTGGTGTTGGAAAAACTGGACAGCTACATGTAAGAGAATGAAACTGGACTACTGTCTAGCCCCATACACAAAGGTAAACTCAAGGTGGATCAAAGACCTGAATGTAAGTCATGAAACCATAAAACTCTTAGAAAAAAACATAGGCAAAAATCTCTTGGACATAAACATGAGCAACTTCTTCATGAACATATCTCCCCGGGCAAGGGAAACAAAAGCAAAAATGAACAAGTGGGACTATATCAAGCTGAAAAGCTTCTGTACAGCAAAGGACACCATCAGTAGAACAAAAGACATCCTACAGTATGGGAGAATATATTCATAAAAAACGTATCTGATAAAGGGTTGACATCCAAAATATATAAAGAACTCATGCACCTTAACAAACAGAAAGCAAATAATCCAATTAAGGAATGGGCAGAGGACATGAATAGACACTTCTCCAAAGAAGAAATTCAGATGGCCAACAGGCACATGAAAAGATGCTCCACATCGCTAATCATCAGAGAAATGCAGATTAAAACCACAATGAGATATCACCTCACACCAGGCACATGAAAAGATGCTCCATATCGCTAATCATCAGAGAAATGCAGATTAAAACCACAATGAGATATCACCTCACACCAGTGAGGATGGCCAACATCCAAAACACAAACAACAAATGTTGGCGAGGATGTGGAGAAAAGGGAACCCTCCTACACTGCTGGTGGGAATGCAAATTAGTTCAACCATTGTGGAAAGCAGTATGGAGGTTCCTCAAAAAACTCAAAATAGAAATACCATTTGACCCAGGAATTCCACTCCTAGGAATTTACCCTATGAATGCAGCAGCCCAATTTGAAAAGGACAGATGCACCCCTATGTTTATTGCAGCACTATTTACAATAGCCAAGAAATGGAAGCAACCTAAGTGTCCATCAGTAGATGAATGGATAAAGAAGAGGTGGTACATATACACAATGGAATATTATTCAGCCATAAGAAGAAAACAAATCCTACCATTTGCAACAACATGGATGGAGCTAGACGGTATTATGCTCAGTGAAATAAGCCAAGCCGAAAAAGACAAGTATCAAATGATTTCACCCGTATGTGGAGTATAAGAACAAAGAAAAAATACTGAAGGAACAAAACAGCAGGAGACTCACAGAACCCAAGAACGGACTAATAGTTACCAAAGGGAAAGGGACTGGGGAAAATGGGTGGGAAGGGAGGGATAAGAGGGATAAAGGGGCATTATGATTGCAGATGTAATGTTGGGGGGGCATGGGGAGGGCTGTACAACTCAGAGAAGACAAGTAGTGACTCCATAGCATCTCACTACGCTGATGGACAGTGACTGTAATGGGGATGGTGGGGGTGACTTGATGAAGGGGGTAGTTTAATAATCATAACATTGCACATGTAATCATAGATTAATGATCCAAAACATATTATTAAAAAAAAGAGAATACTTAGGAGAAGTTAATAAAAGAAGAAGTGATTTAAAAAAATGAGCATATGGATGTGAACAATTTCCAGGGATGTGTTGTTTTAATTTGTCTGATTTTTCGCATACTATTCAAGTTCAAATAGACAACATTCACCATGGTATTCATAAGTTTTCACAAATGCCTGGATTGTTAAATTGGTTTTCTTTGTTTCATTGGATAAGGCCTATAATTGTAGGTCTAATACTGTTATGCATTTGTATTCCTGTTCTCCTAGTGTGTGTGCGGAAGGCAGTTGCTGGTCTTTTAAAGCCAATACAAGCATATGCTACTTTTCAAGAATTGACTTCAAGAAATAAGTGATTCCTTTTAAGCAACTTTGTGAAATCATATACGGATTCCCCACCTGCATTTGCTGCAAGAAAATAATCATGTATATTGTGATTTTATCCAGACTTACAGCTGCTGGCTGTCCTCTCTTTTGTATTTTATCTCCCTGTTTGGTCCCAGGAGATGGCTGGTTAGCCAGAGACGGGTAAGATTCCTCATGGGAGGAACAACCTAAGACAGGCACAGTCGCAAGGGACCTCAGATGAGCAACGTGGGGGCCAACTGAGGCGAGGCATAGAACCTCACCCCTCCAGACGAGAGAGACATTGCCTGTGACAAGCTATGTCACAGGCCAAGCCCAGCTAATCATTATTCTGGTAACTTCCACAAATATATGCATATGCATTTGCATCAATTAAAACAAAAAAGGGGGAAATGTGGGATTCACTTATAATTTAAGTATAAAAATCATATGAATAATCATAGTTGACTTGATTGATTATAGTAACTGAATTAGTTTCTCTGATATGACTGCCTTTGCATTGTTCACCTTGTGAGAACTTGTTCACTATGTTCCTTGCATTGTTCACCTTGTGGGAGCTTGTTCACTGTATTGGAACTTGTTCGTTGCATGGTGAGCAATAATGTCTTGTGTATTGAAAAGTTGTTGAGAAAAAACCTCAAAAATTCACATCGCAAGAAAAAATAATTTGTAATTATGTATGTTGAAGGATGTTAACTAAAAAAAAAAGTTTAAACAATACTTCAATAAACACCTATACAGCCCCTCTAAGTTCAACAATTTTTAACATTTTGTTGTATTTGCTCTCTCTCTCCTTTCCTTCCCATCTCTCCCAGCCCCACTATAAACACACGCACACATTTTTTTTGTCATTTTTGAGTTGAGCTATATGAAAGCAAGTTGCACACATTTCGACACCAAGTCCGTCAGCATGCAACTCCTAAGAATGAAGACATTCTCCTACTTACCCCAATGTCGATAATACTAAGAAACTTGGCAAAAATTCCATAACATAGTCTAAGGCCAGTTGTCCTGTAGAATGTCTCACATTCTGGATTTTTCTGTTTGTTTCTGTCTGTTGTGCTGTTTAACTTTTTCCTCTATCTGTTGAATTTCTTATGAACTGGAAGTTAGGTCTGATTTTATCAGGAAATTAGGGAAATTAATGTCACCTAATGTCAGATTGTCCCTTTAGTAGTGATACGAAAGTATTGATGTATCATTAATTTATAAGGAAGTATAAAGGTACATTTTTTTCTCTGGCAGTTACTATGTAATCTATAAGGCTGGCCTTTTTACCTGCAGTTTAACACAAACTAATACTTTGCTATACATTTTTTTTTAAAGATTGGGAAGGCATATAAAAAGAAAACGAGGAATTCAAGATGGCGGCATGAGAGGTGAGACGGAGAGCTCCTCCCAAAACCACAAAGAGTACAAAAATATAGTTAATTAATACAACTACCCTTAAAACAGCAACAAGAAAGAAAGCTGAACCAAACTGCATACACATCTCACAAACAGAGCAGACCTCATGAAACAGGGTAACGTTCGAAAGCCTTAATCTGGTGGGACCCAAGCCCTTCCCCCACCCCAGCTCACCGGCGGGAGGAAGAGAAACTAAACAGGGTAGGGGGTGGAAGCCTGGGACTGCTGAACACCTAGTCCTAGAGATCTTCTTTGTAAGCAGAAACCTATAGTGTGCGGTACTCTGGATGTTGGGGAGCTTGGACAGGTGGGGTGCTTGAGAAATTGACATTTGGGCCTTTGTGGAGGAGGGGATCCACATCCGGCCGCTCTGTGTCAGAGGAAATGCAGGCAGTCTCAGAGGCTTCCTAGCAGAGAGGTGGCTGCTGAAGGGGCGGGGTTGGGGCAGAGCTTGCAGCATGGGAGAAGAGAGAACTGGATGAGGTTAAAGTTGTCTGGGCATGATCTGCCCAGCTGTTGGGAACATTGGTGAGCTTCAGGTGCTCCATTACCCCAGGCTGCCTACTCAGCTCCGAGGCCCCCAACTGTGACATGCAGCCTGCTACACCTTCCTTCTAGCCTGCCAGCACTAGTTTGCAAACTGGCAGTCACTGTGCTGGTGTCAGGCCAGCCAGAGGGAGGTCCCACCTACAAGAGCTAGAGACGCAAAGCACAGAAGCTTACACCTGTGTGCTTGGCCCACTGGCTCTGGCACTGAAGACAGGCACCACAGACGGAAATCAGGAAACAGATCTTTCCTCCCCCCAGGCACCAGCTCCGCTCCCCTATGACCCCCAACCTCACTCTAGGGGCTGAGCAGCTCCAGAGACTGGAGTTTCTGCACACTGGTGGGCACCACACAGAAATATGAAACATCAAAAGAACATGGTTCAGACCAAAATCTCACAAACCCCACAAAGAGGGCCAAATGAAAATGAACCCATTTCCTGAAAGAGAGTTCAAAATAAAAATTATAAACATGCAGTTTCCAAGATGGCGGCTTGAGAGGTGAGACAGAGAGCTCCTCCCAAAATCACAAACAGTACAAAAATATAGTTAATAAATACAACTAACCTTCAGACAGCAACAAGAGAGAAGGCTGAACCAGACTGCATACAGACCTCATGAACAGCGCAGACCTCAAGACACAGGGTAATATATGAAAGCCTTAATCCGGCGGGACCCAAGCCCTTCCCCCACCCCAGCTCACTGGCAGGAGGAACAGAAACAGAGCATGGGAGGGGGTTAAAGCCTGGGACTGCTGGACACCTAGCCCTGGACATCTGCTTTGTGAGCAGAATCCTATAGTGTGTGGTGCTCTGGATGTTGGGGAGCTTGGACAGGTGGAGTGCTTGAGAAAATTGACATTCTGGCCATTCATGGAGGAGGGGTTACACACTTGGCCACTCTGTGTCAGAGGATAGGCAGGGAGTCTGAGAGGCTTCCTAGCAGCAAGAGGACTGCTGACGGGGCGGGGTTTGCATGGAGTTTGCTGTGCAGAAGAAGGGAGAGCCTGAGAAGGTAGTCTGGGCATGCTGTGCCCAACTGCTTGGAAACTTTGAGGAGCTTCAGGTGCTTCATCCCCCTGGCTGCCGACTCAGCTCTGAGGCCCCCACACACAGCCTGCCTAGCCTTTCTATGGGCCTACAGGCACCTGCTCGCAAACCCACAGTCACTGTGCAGGCACCAGGCCAGCCAGAGAGAGGCCCCGCCTACAACAGCTGAGACGCAAAGCACAGTAGTTTACCCATGTGTGCTTGGCCCACTGGCTCTGACACTGCAGACAGGCACTGCAGACGGGAAGCAGGAACAGATCTTATCCCCCCCAGGCACCAGCTATGCTCCTTTACAACGCCCAACCTAACTCTAGGGGCTGAGCAGCTCCAGAGACTGCAGTTTCTGCACACTAGTGGGCACCACACAGAAAAATGAAACATCAAAAGAATATGGCTCAGATGAAAATCTCACAAACCCCACAAAGAGGGCCAAATGAAACCGAACTCAACAATCTTGCTGAAGGAGAGTTCAAAATAAAAATTATAAACATGCTTATGGAGGTACAGAAAAATACTGAAGACCTCAGGAACGAGTTTCGGATGGAGATTCAATCATTAAGAAATACCATATCTGAAATGAAACATACAACGGAGGATTTAAAAGCAGATTAGATGTAGTAGAAGAGACGGTAAATGGAATAGAAATTAGAGAAGAGGAATACAAAGAAGCTGAGGCACAGAAAGAAAAAACAATCTCTAAGAATGAAAGAATATTGAGAGAACTGTGTGACCTATCCAAATGAAACAATATTCGCATTGTAGGGGTACCAGAAGAAGAGAGAGAAAAAGGGATAGAAACTGTCATTGAGGAGGTAATTGCTGAAAACTTCCCCAGTCTGGGGGAGGAGATAGTCTCTCAAGCCATGGAGGTACACAGATCTCCCAACACAAGGGACCCAAGAAAGACATCAAGAAATATAATTAAAATGTCAAAGATCAAGAATAAAGACAGACCTTTAAAGCAGTTAGAGACAGAAAAAAGATCACATACAAAGGAAAACCCATCAGGCTATCATCAGACTTCTCAATAGAAACATTACAGGCCAGAGGGGAGTGGCATGATATATTTAATGCAATGAAGCAGAAGGGCCTTGAACCAAGAATACTCTACCTGGCAAGGATATCATTTAAATTTGAAGGAGGGATTAAACAATTTTCAGATAAGCAAAAGCTAAGAGAATTTACCTCCCACAAACCATCTCTACAGGGCATTTTGGAGGTACTCCAATAGATGGAAGTATTCCTAAGGCTAAACAGATGTCATTGAAGGGAAGACAAAGAATACAGAATATGATTCATAACACACGAAGAATGGAGGAGGAAGAGAAAAGAGGGAAAAGAAAGAACCTTTAGGTTGTGTTTGTAATAGTATAGGAAGTAAGTTAGACAGTTAGATAGTAAGAGAATTGCCCTTAAACCTTTGGTAACCACAAATCTAAAGCCTGCAATGGCAATAAGTACATACCTATCGATATGTAAATGGTGTGAACGTAATCACCCCAAATGTAAATGGTCTGAATGCACCAATGAAAAGATATAGAGTTACTGAATGGATGAAAAAACAAGATCCATCTACATGCGGCCTACAAGAGACTCACTTCAAACCGAAAGACATACACAGACTGAAAGTAAAAGGATGTAAAAAGATATTTCATGCAACTAATAGTGAGAAAAAAGCAGAAGTTGCAGTACTTGTATCAGACAAAATAGACGTCAAAACAAAAAAGTCACAAGAGACAAAGAAGGACATTACATAATGATAAAGGGGTCAGTCCAAAAAAGAGGATATAACTCTTATAAACACCTATGCACCCAACACAGGATCACCTACATATGTGAAACAAATACTAACAGAATTAAAGGAGGAAATAGAATGCAATGCATTCATTTTAGGAGACTTCAACACACCACTCACTCCAAAAGACAGTTCAACCAGACAGAAAATAAGTAAAGAGACAGAGGCACTGAACAACATATTACAACAGACGAACCTAACAGACATCTACAGGACACTCCATCCAAAAGCAACAGGATACACATTCTTCGCAGGTGCACATGGAACATTTTCAAGAATAAATCATATACTAGGCCACAAAAAGAACCTCAGTAAATTCAAAAAGATTGAAATTGTACCAACCAGCTTCTCATATCACAAAGGTATGAAACTAGAAATAAATTACAAAAAAAAAAGCACATGGAGGCTTAATAACATGCTCCTAAATAATCAATGGATCAATGACCAAATAAAAACAGAGATCAAGCAATATATGGAGATTAATGACAACAATAATTCAACACCACAAAAATCTGTGCGATGCAGCGAAGACTGTGCTAAGAGAGAAATATATTGCAATACAGGCTTACCTCGGGAAAGAAAAACAATCCCAAAAGAACAGTCTAAACTCACAATTAATGAAACTAGAAAAGGAAAAACAAATGAGGTCCCAAGTCAGTAGAAGGAGGGACATAATGAAGATTAAAGCAGAAATAAGTAATATTGAGAAGAATAAAACAGTAGAAAGAACCAATGAAAGCAGGAGCTGGTTCTTTGAGAAAATAAACAAAATAGATAAACCCCTAGCCAGACTTATCAAGAAAAAAAGAGAGTCTACACACATAAACAGAACCAGAAATGAAAAAGGAAAAATCAGTACAGATACGACAGAAATACAAACAATTATGAGAAAATACTACAAAAAATCATATGGTAACAAACTGGATAACCGAGAAGAAATGGACAACTTTCTAGAAAAATACAACCTTCCAAGGCTGACTCAGGAAGAAACAAAATCTGAATAGACCAATTACCAGCAAAGAAATTGAATTGGTAATCAAAAAACTACCTAAGAACAAAATACCTGCACCAGATGGTTTCACTGCTGAATTTTATCAAACATTTAATGACGAGCTAATACCCACCCTCATTAAAGTTTTCCAAAAAGTAGAAGAGGAGGGAATACTCCCAAACACATTCTACAAGGCCAACATCACTCTAATACCAAAACCAGGCAAAGACACCACAAAAAAAGAATATTACACACCAATATCCCTGATGAACATAGATGCAAAAATACTCAACAAGATAGTAGCAAACCGAATTCAAAAATACATCAAAAAGATCATCCATCATGATCAAGTGGGATTCATCCCAGGGATTCAAGGATGGTACAACATAAGAAAATCCATCAACATCAACAAAAAGAAGGATAAAAACCACATGATCATCTCCATAGATGCTGAAAAGGCATTCGACAAAATTCAACATCCACTCACGATAAAAACTATCAACAAAATGGGTATAGAGGGCAAGTACCTAAATATAATAAAGGCCATATATGACAAACCCACAGCCAACATTATACTTAACAGCAAGAAGCTGAAAGCTTTTCATCTAAGATCGGGAACAAGATAAGGATGCCCACACTCCCCATTTTTATTCAGCATAGTACTGGAGGTCCTAGCCACGGCAATCAGACAACACAAAGAAATAAAAGGCATCCAGACTGGCAAGGAAGAAATTAAACTGTACTTGTTTGCATATGATACGATATTGTACATAAAAAACCCTAAAGCAACCACTCCAAAACTATTACATCTAATATCTGAATTCAGCAAAGTTGCAGGACACAAAATTAATACACAGAAATCTGTTGCATTTCTATACACTAACAATGAACTAGCAGAAAGAGAAATCAGGAAAAAAAAATTCCATTCACAATCGCATCAAAAAGAATAAAATACCTAGGAATAAACCTAACCAAGGATGTGAAAGACCTATACCCTGAAAACTACAAGACACGCTTAAGAGAAATTAAAGAGGACACTAATAAATGGAAATTCATCCCTTGCTCTTGGCTATGAAGAATTAATATTGTCAAAATGGCCATCCTACCTAAAGCAATCTACAGATTCAATGCAATCCCTATCAAAATACCAACAGCATTCTTCAATGAACTAGAGCAAATAGTTCTGAAATTCATATGGAACCACAAAAGACCCCGAATAGCCAAAGCAATCCTGAGAAGGAAGAATAAAGCAGGGGGAATTACGCTCCCTGACTTCAAGCTCTACTACAAAGCTACACTAATCAAGACAATTTGGTACTGGCTCAAGAACAGACCCATAGAGCAGTGGAACAGAATAGAGATCCCAGATATAAACCCAAGAATATATGGTCAATTAATATATGATAAAGGAGCCATGGATATGCAATGGGGAGATGACAGCCTCTTCAACAGCTGGTGTTGGTAAAACTGGACAGCTACATGTAAGAAAATGAAGCTGGATTACTGTCTAACCTCATACACAAAAGTAAACAAAATGGATCAAAGACCTGAATGTAAGACATGAAACCATAAAACTCTTAGAAAAAAATCTCTTGGACATAAACATGAGCAAATTCTTCATGAACATATCTCCCTGGGCAAGGGAAACAAAAGCAAAAATGAGCAAGGACACCATCAGTAGAACAAAAAGACATCCTACTATATGGGAGAATATATTCATAACTGACATATCCGATAAGGGGTTGACATCCAAATTATATAAAGGGCTCATGCACCTGAACAAACAAAAAGCAAATAAGCCAATTAAAGGGCAGTGGCGCTGAACAGACACTTCCCCAAAGAATATATTCAGATGGACAACAAGCACATGAAAAGATGCTCCACATCGCTAATCGTCATAGAAATGCAAATTAAAACCACAGTGAGATATCACCTCACACCAGTTAGGATGGCCACCATTCAAAAGACAAACAACAACAAATGTTGGTGAGGATGTGGAGAAAGGGGAACCCTCCTACACTGCTGGTGGAAATGTAAACTAGTTCAACCATTGTGGAAAGCAGTATGGAGGTCCCTCAAAAAACTCAAAATAGAAATACCATTTGACCCAGGAATTTCACTCCTAGGAATTTACCCGAAGAATGCAGGAGCCCAGTTTGAAAAAGACATATGCACCCCTATGTTTATCACAGCTCTATTTACAATAGCCAAGAAATGGAAGCAACCTAAGTGTCCATCAGTAGATGAATGGATAAAGAAGATGTGGTACATATACACAATGGAATTTTATTTAGCCATAAGCAGAAAACAAATCCTACCATTTGCAACAACATGGATGGAGCTAGAGGGTATTATGCTCAGTGAAATAAGCCAGGCAGAGAAAGACAAGTATCAAATGATTTCACTCATCTTTGGAGTATAAGAACAAAGAAAAACTGAAGGAACAAAACAGCAGCAGACTCACAGAACCCAAGAAAGGACTAACAGTTACCAAAAGGAAAGGGACAGGGGTAGATGGGTGGAAAGGGAGGGATAAGGGGGAAAAAGGGCTATTACAATTAGCACACATAATGTAGCGGGTGTGTGCGTGTGGTGGGGTTGCATGATACAGGGAAGGCGATATAACACAGAGAAGACAAGTTGTGATTCTACAACATCTTACTACGCTGATGGACAGTGACTGCAATGGGGTATGTGGTAGGCACTTGATAAAAGGGGGAGTCTAGTAACCATAATGTTGCTCATTTAATTTCATGTGAATAGTAGCAAAATAAAAAATAAAAAAATTCATAGTCAAGAAAAAAAAGAAAAGAAAACAAATCCTACCAGTTGCAACCACATGGATGGAGCTAAAGGTCATTATGCTCAATGAAATAAGCCAGGTGGAGAAAAACACGTACCAACTGATTTCACTCATTTGTGGAGTATAACAACAAAGCAAAACTGAAGGAACAAAACAGCAGCATTCTCACAGACTTCAGGAAGGGTAGCAGTTACCAAAGGGAATGGTTGAAGGGGATTTAGGGGCATTATAATTAGCAGTCACAATATATGTAGGTCTCAGGGAAGGAGTATAGCACAGAGAAGACAAGGAATGATTCCATAGCATCTTACTACACTGACAGACAGTGACTGCAATGGGGTGGAGGGGGAATTGATAATATCGGTGAATGTCGCTCACATGAAACCTTCATAAGATTGTGTATCAATGATACCTTAATTTTTTTAAATAAATAAATGGAAGATTGGGAATGCATGTGAAAGCAAGGTGGAGCAATGCTACTTTTCATCAGAGAATGAATATAAATAAACTACCAATAACTAAAGCATAATGTCAGGACAGCCTAAAATATGGGCATTGCAGTAAATAAAAACATATGGAAGAATAGAATGTTAATTGGGAGTTACCCTAGAAATAAAATTGAGTTCAGTTGCCTCACTATACAAATGCAAAATCTGATGCTCAAGAAGCTTAATAATTGTTAAGGGCAATTAAGTTAAGGCCAGAAAGTAATTATTATTTTTTGAGTGCTCACACTATGCTGGACATTCTTCTAAGCACTTTACATGGTTAACTCAACTGTCACACCACTTTTATGAAAGTAGGTTATATGTACTTTCCCAGTTTTTTTAGCCAGTAAGAAAACTGAGACAGAGAAAAGTTAAGTGACTTGCTCAGGATGCACACTAGTAAATAAGGGAGCTGGGGTGGGAACCCAGAAAAGCTGACTCCAGCCTCCGTGCATTTAAATGCTGTGGCTACAGGGCCACTGCTACTTAGGAATCAAGTTAGGCCATAGGTTTTTGGGGGATGAATCCTAACCTTTCTCTCTGGAACACCTGAGATGATTGTTCCTGGCAACCTGGAGGGACACCAGTTCTGGCCTGTGCTGGGCTCTCTATAAGGAGCAGGCAGCTGCTAAATATCTATGATAATGAAGGGTGGATGCTTCAGGAAGATCCAGCACAGCTGAACACGAACCTCCTCCCCCACAAAACTGAATAAAGTACTTGGCCTTGTGGTATGATATCATATTACTTTTACAGTAGATTTGCCTTCTTAAATATGTTTTGCTAAAATTGCTATTAAAGTCAGTTACTATTCTCTATACACCCCAAGGATAGCAAAGGACCATGACTGGTAGAAATGATTCACACTGATATGCCTCTGTGAAAAATGAAAGAGGCTTTGTAAAAGCCCTTCTCCACCTTTATTTCAATCCTACCTCCCAAGTCTTGGTCTATATCTTAGTGAATTCCCATGTTAATTATTTTAACCTTGTCTTCAGTGGCCTCCTTTGTCTCTCATCACCATAGAAACCCATGGTCTAAAGAATCTACTTTCTTGCTAATTTCTTTGACCCAGCCCTCTATGTAAGTCTCCCTTCCGCTGTGAATCACCTGCTGAGTTAAGTCTAAGCCCCTTGATCTTGGTTTCCAGGACCTTCTCTAATTTCCTCCTCTTTTATTCTCCTTTTAGAAATAATATACTCCTGGAGCAGAGGTTAAAGCAGATCACTGTCAGCCAAAATGTTAACTGTAATAACCAACATATTTACATGGTACTTCAGAGTTGAGTAAAACATATTCACCTGCATGACCTCAATTAAGTCTCACAATCACTCTATGATATATATAAAGAAGGTAGCATGATCAACATTTTAAGTTTGATAAAATTGCGGCCCAAAGAAATTAAGGGTCTTGACCGTGATAACACAGCTTATTGGTGTAGCTACACATGGGGAAGTTGGGGTTCCTATGGTCAGGATCCTCACTGAACTTAAACCACCTGATGATGTAACCGGCCTGTTGCTAGGCTACCACTTCCACATCTTTAGGCAATAAGCTATTATTGTGCTATATAGAGAGCTTGGCCCAGTGCTCTGGGCGGAGGAAGAGATGCTAGTGCTCGACCTACTGCGAGGAGAGCTAGCTGCGTAATAAGCCCTTTCACCCCACAGAACATTCTGCTGTCATTTTCTTTGGTCGCATTGAATCCATAGCCAACTTGCCGGGGCTGAAACCTATTGGCAAGACAATTGATGAAAGTCGGCAGGGTTTGTTGTTGACCAAGGAAAAAGACAGGCTGCCCTTATGAGAGGGGTGCTTCAGCAGGCTGCCCCTGTGAATGGGGAAACAGTGGATCGTCCCCCAGTGGCTATGTGGTCTGAGGTGGCTTGCCTGCTAGAGGACTGGGCCCCACCCCAGGACTGGAGGCAAGTGGAGGTGACACCTGAGGTAGTAGGGGTGGCCCTTGATATAGTAAGCAGATCCTTTGAGAAGCAGAGTGCCTGTGAGGCAGCAGGGACTGTGGGTTGGCTGCTTCTCACAGTATTAAAAAAGTCTACAGAAGAGACACAAGAAATGGTGGCACGAGAACATGAGCTGCAAACGTCTGTGGATTCCCTGAGAAAGGAGATGGCATTGATGCGAGAGGAGGTGGCACAAGAACGTGAGCTGCACACTTTTGTGGATTCCCTGCAGAAACAGATGGCAATGATACAAGATGACCAGCAGCAAGGTGCCATTGGAGACGAGACGGCAGTGCTGCCAGGTGTTCTGAAGGAGGAAGAGGCCATCAAGGAAAAAGACAAACTCCTGAGGGAAGCACAAGTGGAGGTGGTACGAGAACATCAGCTGCGAAGCATTGAGCTGAAGGTAAGAGACCTTCTGAAGACTGAGGGAGCATTGCTGCGAGGCACAGTAGAAAAGATAAAGGCTGTAGCAGAGGAGGCACTTGGGGGAGGGGAGAGAAAGGTACCATCAGCCCCAGAAATGGAGGAGCTGGGTAAGGATGAAGGGGTGGTGCTGGAGGCACTGGCCCTTCCTGTATTGAAAGCACGCCCAGTGGTTGTGAAGAAAATAAAGACCCAGCAGCTGAAGGTTCCCCAAGGAGAGGAGCAGCCCCCTCCCCAGGTCCTGGAGCACTCTATGGTCCCCCCCTATACTCAGGCTGAGCTGGTGGATTTGGGCTCCCGGTTTAGGCAGAAGCCCTCAGAGTCAATATCAGCTTGGCTCCTGTGTCTGTGGGACTTAGGGGTGGATGGAATTGTTCTGTCGGGGTCAGAGATGGGAAAGCTGTCTTCTCTGACAGTGCAGCCTGCCTTGAGGCAGCGATTACAAAATGCACATCAGACCCCAGGGAGTCACTCCCTCCTCTATTGGCTTATGGCTGCATTTCATGCTGTGTGGCCCAGTCCGAGTGATCTACCATCCTCTCCTGTTAGATGGCAGACATATGCTGAACTCCAACAGGTGCTATGAGAGCTAGGCATGAGAAATGCTATCTATAGTCCAGAGAATTACGGCCCAGATGAAGAGATTTTCACTACTGGGATGAGAAATATTGTACTTCAGACAGCTCCTACATCCTTCTTTGGGTCTCCAGTGGCCATTCTTTCCCCTCACTTAGGTCACTCCATAAGCGAGGTGACACGTACAGTGGCAGACTTAGGAGAGGCTGAAGCAACAAGAATCTGAAAAGAAATAAGACCTGTTATGCACAAGAAGAATTTACAGGGCCCCATGAAGGTTACGAGGACCCAGACGTGGGTTGATTTAATACTGGCAGGAACAGATGGAAGGAAATTAGATGGGAAACCAAATAGGATCTTACTAGAGCTATGGCAACACCTGAAACCAAGCAGCAGTTCCAGCCATTAAGACCAAAGACGCAAAGATCAGAAACAGAGCCATGAGTCTGGCCTGTGTGTTTGCAAGACTTCCTGCTGGAAAGCGAGCCAACCTCACTTGAGCCCACACAGGAAGGTGATTGGGGAATGTGGTTTGACTGAGGGGAAGGTCAAGGTATCTGCCCTGAGGGACCAGGGGGGGACCAGAGACCACATGCTGAAATAGCTACCCATTGGTCCCCAGTGAACATACAACGTGTCCTGGCTCTGGTGGACACTGGGGCTGAATGTGCACTGAGTCATGGTAACCCTGAGCGGTTCCCCAGGATCCCCACTATCATAGATGAATATGGGGGGAAGGCTATCAGAGTGAAAAAAGCCCAAATCCCTTTGAGAATAGGGTGTCTACCCCCAAAAGAGTATACCGTGTATATATCTCCTATCCCTGAGTATGTTTTGGAGATTGATAATCCTGCAGGGTCTGTGATTGTGGACCACTGCAGGTGAGTTCAGACTGAGAGTATGTGTGGTGAAGGCAGTTCTGAGGGGACATGCTAGGCACCCACCCATAGCTTTGCCTGTACCTCAGCGGGTGACTAATACCAAACAATACAAACTGCCTGGGGGGCATAAAGAGATTGGAGAAACTCTCCAGGAGCTGGAAAAGGTGGGTATTATAAAGCCCATCCATAGACCATTCAATTCCCCAGTGTGGCCAGTAAAAATGCCAGATGGCTCCTGGCATATGACTGTGGATTACAGAGAACTGAATAAGGTCATACCCCCTATGCATGCTGCTGTCCCCTCTATTGCAGGCTTGATGGATACTCTCAGCCATGAACTAGGAGCATATCATTATGTGGTAGATCTTGCTAATGCCTTCTTTTCCATTAATATTGAGCAGGAACGTCAGGAACAGTTTGCCTTCACGTGGGAAGGATGGCAGTGGACTTTCACCGTCCTCCCACAGGGATACCTCCAAAGCCCCACCATCTGTCATGGACTTGTAGCCCAGGACTTGGCTACATGGAAGAAACCACCAACGGTGCGGCTGTACCATTATATTGATGATGTCATGCTCACGTCCGATTCTCTTTCAAATCTAGATGATGCAGCACCTAGACTGCTGCAACATTTACAGGAGAAAGGATGGGCTGTGAACAGCACCAAGGTTCAGGGACCTGGTTTGTCTGTCAAATTCTTGGGGGTCGTCTGGTCGGGTAAGACCAAAGTGATACCAGAAGCAGTTATAGACAATGTCCAGGCCTTTCCTACCCCAACAACTGTAGCATTGCTACAGGAGTTTTGGGGTCTTCTAGGTTCCTGGAGAGTGTTTATCCCGCACTTGGCACAAATTCTGAAGCTCTTATACCAGTTGGTACAAAAGGGCATCAGGTGGGACTGGGATGAGACATGTGCATCTGCGTTTACTACAGCAAAACGGGCAGTCAAGGCCATGCAGGCCTTGAGTGTGATAGACCCATCAAGGCCCTGTGAGCTGCACGTTCATGTCACTGAAGACAGTTATGGCTGGGGTCTCTGGCAGTGGCTTGAACAAACTTGCCAACCCGTTGGATTCTGGTCACAACTCTGAAAGGGGCAGAGGTACAATACACTTTTATAGAAAACAACTGGCTGCCATGTATCACGCCTTGCCGGCTACAGAAACCATCACTGGAATGGCCCCGATAAAGGTAATAACCACCTATTCCATTTGGAGATGGGTACGAGACTGGACCCAAAAGCCAAGGAGTGGCGTGGCACAAACACCCACACTAGCCAAGTGGGGTGCTTACCTACAGCAGCGTAGTGCCCTTTCTAGCAGCTCCTTTAGTGAAGAACTCCAACACATGTTGGAGCCAGTGACATATACTAGTGAAAAGCAGGAAGAACTTGCTTTTGAACCATTAGTAGCAGAGAGTCCCTATCAGGAGGGAAGAGCCCCTATACCTGAAGATGCATGGTACACAGATGGCTCCAGCCATGGGCAGCCCCCAAAATGGAGGGCCATAGCTTTCCATCCTAAGACTGAGACTGTATGGATGGAAGATGGTGAGGGGAAGAGCAGCCAATGGGCAGAGTTGCCGGCCGTGTGCCTTGTGATTAGCCAGGAGCCCTCCCCTATAGTTGTCTGCACTGACAGCTGGGCTGTCTATTGGTGCTTGACCCTGTGGCTACCAACCTGGTACCATGCCAACTGGTTGGCTGGTCACTGACCCTTTTGGGGGCAAGAACTGTGGCAAGACTTATGGGCCTGTGGTCAGACTAAAATAATTACAGTATACCATGTGACAGGTCATTTGCCACTTGCATATCCTGGAAATGATGAAGCAGATAAATGGGCCCAGATATGTTGGTTAGAATGAAAGCCTGCCTCTGATGTAGCCCAATGGCTACATCAGCGTTTATTGTATGCAGGGTAAAAGAAAATGTGGGCTGTAGCCCGTCGGTGGGGCTTGCCTTTGACCTTCAAAGAAGTTAATAGAGCCCGGCAGGAGTGTGTCGAGTGCTCCAAAAGGGACTTACACCGGGTTCCACAGCAACATAGGACAATAGCTAAGGGGCCTATACCCCTCATCAGATAGACTATATTGGGCCTCTCCCTGTGTCAGAAGGATATCAGTATGCGATGACTTGTGTGGACACAGCTACTGGACTTCTGGGTGCTTTTCCTACCTGTTGTGCAGACCAGCAGACAAACAAAAGAGGCCTGGAGCGTCTCTGCTGCCTAAGGCTGACCACAGGTAATTGAGAGTGATCAGGGCACCCATTTTACTGGACATACAGTGCGAGAATGGGTGCGACAGCTGGGAATCAAGTGGAAGTTTCATGTGCCATACAATCCTACCGTGGCAGGCATGATAGAGAGGTACAATGGCTTGTTAAAATCCGGACTAAAGTCAGATACCAATAGTCTGCAGGGATGTTCAGTCCACTTGTGGACCATGCTATGACCTTTGAATGAGAGACCCCGAAAGGGAGCCCTGAGCCCCATAGACATGTTAACACATATTGTTGGATCCCCTATACAACTGCAAGTGCAAATCAAGGAAGAATCACTGAAGCCGAGGTTCAGCCACCAGAATAACATCTTGCTGCCCACACCAACTGCACTGAATCCTGTAGACTCCATTGAGTGGACATGGCCTTGGACCTTTTGACACATGGACTGATGATGGCTGGCTCTCCTGGCACCTTGGCGACAAGGCCTGGAAGCTGGCCTCTTGTGTATTCCTGGAATAACAACAGAGTGGCTGCCAAAGGTCACAGTAGTATATCCTGAATGGCCAGAAGGTAGGAGCATCTTACTGGGGAGTTTTGTTTTATCATTATGGTCAGTGCATGCACCTCCAGTAGCACTATATAAAGACCCTTCGATAACCCCCATGGGGAGAGGAGTAAAAGTATGGTATACTAGACCTGGAAGGGACCCCCTTCCTGCTATAGTCCTATCACAGGACCACTCTCTTGCATGCATACTACCTGATGGACAAGATTTGCCTATGTTGGTGGCATTAAAACATGTGTCTTATTGCCCCTAAAGTCTTTGTGGATTTGTAACTTCCTCTGGCTTGAGGATTATTATAATTTTTGTTATCTGTATCTTAATTGTTTATTATCTCTAAGTTGTTGTTATCCTCTGTTGCTATTGTGGAATCTGGTTAGAGTGCTCCAGCTTTCTCACACACCATTGCGGAAGATGGAAAGCATGTAGATTGTAAGGCGAGAATCCTGGAGGGATGGAGTGTGGGGAAGTTGGGGTTCCTGTGACCAGGATCCTCACTGAACTTAAACCACCTGATGATGTAACTGGCCCGTTGCTAGGCTACCGCTTCCACACCTTTAGGCAATAAGCTTTTATTGTGCTATAGAGAGAGCTCGGCCCAGTGCTCTGGGTGGAGGCAGAGATGCTAGTGCTCAACCTACCGCTAGGAGAACAAGCCAGGTAATAAACCCTTTCAACCCAAAGAACATTCTGCTGTCATTTTCTTTGGTCGCATTGAATCCATAGCAAGCTTGCCCAGGGCTGAAACCCATTGGCAAGACACTATAGCTTGAATATAAATCCTAGACTCTCAGATCATGCTTGTTACACTATACAAGGTGATCAATAATACTGTTTACCAAAATAGTTTTCTTTTTCTTTTGCCTTATATCCTGTGGCAGGCAGGATTCTAAAATCTCCCCTGTCTTGCCAATGGGTTTCAGCCCCGGACAAGTTCACTATGAATTCAATGAGATTGAGAAATAACAATGGAATGTTCCTGGGGTGAAAGAGTTTATGCCGAACTTTATTCCCACAGTGGCAGGTCAATCACTAGAATCCCGTTTGCTCAGAGCAAGTCTGCATGCAGCAAGCCAGTCTCTGACTCTGGGCCTCTCTGCCCCTGCCCCCCACCGCAGCTGTCTCAGTCTCTGTCCTTGGTGCTGCCACCACTCCTGAAGTCCTGCAGTAGCCCAGAGCACTGGGAGGAGCTCTTTATATAGAGTCAATAACAACATATTGCCCAGACATGTGTAGTGAGCAAGTCGACCAGGGCAAGGTGAGAATCCTGGCCATAGGAACCTTCACTTTCTCCACATATGCCAAGACTGCCTTCCTCCCCACCCCCTCTGTGTACATGTCCTGCATAAATCCCTGGGGCTGTAAATATGATATCAGTCCCCTGCTATATGGCACAGGTGCCTTTAAGGTTAAGATATTCTCTGGGTGAATCTGTGTGGGGAAAATGGAAGTTCCTATGGCCAGGATCCTCACTGGCCCCTCAACTACCTTGATGATGTAATTGGCCTACTGCTAGGTTAATGCTTCCACACCCTAGGCAATAAGCTATTATTGACTGAGTCACTATATAAAGAACTCTGCCCAGTGCTCTAGGCAGAGGCAGAGATGGAGGTGGATTATAGACCTGCAGACTGCTGGATGCATACACGATTCTAGTGCTCAACCTACCACTGGGAGAATAAAGCGGGGTGGAAACCCTCTTACCCCAAGAATGTTCCATTATCATTTCTTGCTCTCACTGAATCCATAGTGAACTTGCCCAGGGCTGAAACCCTCAGGCAAGACAGCCTGACCTAATTAATGAGCTCTTTAAAAGCAAAGAGTTTTCTCTGGCTGGTGGCAGAATAAAAAGTCAGAGAGAGGTACTCTGCTATCTGGAAGAAAGCAACCATCCATGGTGTGACCTATCCTCAGGGGTTATGTAGGAGGACCTGAGAGTGACCTAGACAAGGTGAGGGTGGCCCCCACAACACAACAGGGACCCCAGTCCTACAAGTGCAAGGAACCAAATTCTTCCAACAAGAAGGATTTGGAGATGAATTTTTCTCCAGAGTCTCAGCCTAAGGAGAATTCACCCTGGTCAACATTGTGATTTCAGCCTTGTGATACCCTGGGGAGAGAACCCAGTTATGCTGTACCAGCCTTCTGACCTACAGAAATGTGAACAAATAAATGGGTGTTGTTTTAAGGCACTAAGTTTGTGATAATTTGTTACACAGCAGTAGAAAATGAATACATCGTGTACTCCCTTACTCCTCTTATAATTATACATCTTATGAAACCCCTTCTATGTCTCTAGGAACCTAAAGAGTTCCCTGAATCCCAGCAAGTGTAGAGTAAATGTTGATGATGCTGAATGAGGCTAAGGAAGCCTTCCTAACTGTAGGGTAGTAAGAGACCAGTCACTTTCTTAAAAAAACTTTTTAAAATTGTCATACAGTAAGCTTTTTCAGTGTATAGTTCTATGGATTTTAACACATGTATAGATGTGTGTAACCACCATCACAATCAGGATATAGAACAATTCTGTTACCACAAAAACGTCCTTGTAGTGGTCACATCTTTCCCCCACACCCAATCCCTGGCAACCACTGATCTGTTTTGTGTCACTATAGTTTTAAGTTTTCAAGAATGTCACACATTAAATCACACAATATGTAATCTTTTGAGACTGGCTTCTTTCACTCAGCATGGTGCCTTTGAAAGTCATCTAGGTTGTTGCATGTATCAGTAGTTTGTGGAATTGCAAAAATTTACATCTCTTTACTTAGAAGTTTAAAAACTAAAAAAAAAGTACTAAGAATCAAAGGATGTTGACCCTAAATGGGATCTTTGATATTATCTGGCCCAGTCTGTCCTTTTACAGATGAAACTGTAAAAGGAATCTGAAATTCAGTGGGACCTGAGGGCTTGCCCAAAATTGTACAGATACAGGTGATGGGGATACAGTGGTGAGAGAGATGCATTCTTCCTTGCAGTCACATAAACCATCAAAATCTATAAAGTGTGATAAATGTTAAGAATGGGGGAAGAACAAGAATTATGAGAGCACAGAAAATATTGTATACATTCTTCTCCATTGGCAATAATAGAGAATCAACTCAAACTAGCGTATGCCAACAAAATCATTTACTGGCTCACTTAATTTTAAAAATTCAAGGTGGTGTCGTCTTCAGGGGCTGCTGGATCCAGGAGTTCCCATGTTGTCAGAGGTCACAACATCTATCAATGTCTTACTTTCTTTACCCTTGTGGTCTCTCCTTCATTTTGCATGGTGGCTTCATTCTTTCCTACCACAGGCTCTTGCTATAAACCAGGAAAGACAGATACTTGTAACTCAAGCCTACAACCTTATAGCTTCTGAACCAAAAGAAGGACGGATGCTTTCTCTCCCAGTTCCATAGATCAAACTTCTGGCCATTCCTTATCAGTGTCCTTTACTGGTTCTTCCTCAACTCCGCAACTTCTAAATATTGGAGTTCAGTCCAAAAGTCTGTCCTTGAGCTACTTCACTTCTCTACATACACTCACTTCCTAGGTAATCTCATCTGATATTACGAAGTTAAGTCTCTAAAAGTCTCCAGTCCAGACCTTTAACCCATACTTCAAACTATATACACTGTCTATTTGACATCTTAAAATGGCTGTCGAACAGGCACTTCAAATGTAACATGTTCGAAACATAGCGTACGTGTTGTGCGTTTGCTTTTCTTAACTGAAGCGCTTCTCCCACGATAACCGCTTGATTTAGTTAGAACTGTTGTCGTGTTCAAAGAACTACAAATCCAAGAAGGCCCTTCGGCCAGGGCGCCTGCGCATCGCGCACCCTTCTTTTCCCCTCCTAGTCGCCGGGAAAGGCCCGCCCCGCGGTGCTGTCGCTCGCACTGGAAGAAGCGGAAGAAGATGGCGCTCACCAGGTGGGTTGTTGATTCGGTTCCTCAATACGGAAGGGTCTGGGAGTACCCACCTTTCTCATTTCTCTGCCCTCACTGTCTGGTCGGTGACCCGGCCGGGAGCACCGAGTGACGTGGGCCGAGAACACCGCTAGGCCCTTCCGCCGGCCGCCGGGGTGACTAGGCCTCAACAAAGCTGGGGTCTTTCCCGAGCGGCTTCCCGGCTTGAGTTCTCCGCCCCATCAGGGCCGAAAGCCGCGGCGTGGCGAACAGGTCTCAGGCTTCGGAAGCCTAGTTGTCGCACGTGCCTTCGCTGCCGCATCTCCGGGTGTGGAGAGCGCTCCCTCGGGTCCGCGGCTCTGGTGGGCGCGAGGGGAGTGTGGAGGGCAGGGGCCTATTTGAGCAGAGCGGAGCTGGCGGGAGGCGACTGCCTGGTGTAAGGCCGTTTGTCTAACGAAGCACTCGCCTACCAGTCGCGAAACAAGGATGCCTGAGAAAAGGGGCCCGGCGCTGAACAGAGTTTAAATTAACCACAGTAGTGGCCGCTATCTGCTAATGCGCGCCGCTGCTCAACACTTTAACTTTGTACCAGAATTTCTTGTGTAGATGGAACCACTTGAGATTTCTGCTGTTCCCGGTTGCCTTGGTAACCGCCTGCAAAGCGGTCCCCGCCTTTGAGAAAAAGATGCTTAAGTGGGAGATTCCAAGGAGTTACATAACTCCTAGTCCGCGGCCTTGCTGCCCCGTGTAAATTGAACTTCCCATGCGAATGCAACAGGAAAATTTGAGTGTCAAAGAGGGTTGTAAAGAAAGTAATCGTTCTAGGACATAATCTTGAGCTCCCTAAACACATTTCATTCTCCTCACACATGTTCTTCCTGGCTGATGACAGTTATGAATCCTAAAAATTTTTTAATCCAAAATTCTTTCGTTAATTACTTTTGGGTGCCTTGCACTATCGTAGGAGTTGTGTTTTTAAAAAAGTAGATATGACTGCCTGGCTGCAGGGAAGATGGGGTAGAATGCAAACAGATATGAAAGAAAAAAACAATACAAAATGCTTATTTGTGTAGTGTTAACCTTAAGTACCAAGAGAATCAGATGAAATGAGCTGAATGGACTGGAGAGTTTCCTTTGTAAATGTTGCAGGTAGCAAACATTTGAGTGCGCTTTAGGTAGGAGGCAAAGATGAGTTATGAGGAAAGGTTCTGTGGAAAAGGTGGAATTGGAGAAGGACACAGGAAAAATGCAGTGGGTATTGTGTGCTTAAAATGGCAATGGTAGGATGCAGTCTTTAAATGGCTATCCTTGAGGACTACATAGCTTTCTGATTTTGTTGAGTTCTAGCTGATTTGAATTTTAAGAGATGTTTCAAGTTCCCAGGTTAAGTGCTATTATCTCCAAGATCCACCAGGGGTTCTTAACTGTGGGGACTTGACATACTGATGTGTTATAGTCTTGGTGTCACCAGTGATTGTTTTACTCACTAAAGATTTAAAAGTCATACTGATCTAACTTTGTAAATTCAAATGTATTTAAGGTTATGCATCTAATAATATCACTTGCATTTACTATGCCTTCTTTAGTAAAAGGGAAAGGGGAGACTAAGTTGTCTGAACAGTGGCACTGTTGAGATTTTGAACTGGATAATTCGTCCTTGTATGGGGCTGTTCTGTGCAGAGTAAGATGTTTAGCAGCATCTTTGGCCTCTGCCCACTAGATGCCAGTGGCACCCCCTCACCCCCTACCCCCAAGTCCTGACAATCAAAATATCTCCAGACATTTTCAAATTTCTACGTTGTAGATATTTTGCCCCTATTTGAGAACCACTGAGGTAGACTTTCTGCTTGCATATGCAGTCCACTGTATTCCTCTGCACCCACCCCCACCCCCCACCATAGAAGTGTGTCTCTTTGTGGGAATGTCATCCATTAAAGGGAACAACAGAGAGCCCCTAGAAGGCTAGAGTATGTTCTGACTGTAATCTAGGCCAGATTACCTGTTTACTGGATTGTCCAAACTCTGCTTTGATAGGCTGTCTCCTTTTTGATCATTTTAGTGACCAGTCTTCCAACAGAAGGTCAGGAAATGTAGTAAATATTTTGGCTTCTTTGTAAATGTCTTTGTATCCTTCCTATGTATTGGATATACATGGTCTACTGAAAATGACTATGGTAGAAGCCCAAAACTTTTGACTCCATTCCTTCATTCTGTTAGTAAATATTTGTTGAAGGTCTGCCATGTGCCAGGCACTATGTTAGTACTGGTTTTAGAGTATCGAATCAGTCAGGCAAACTCCTTATTCTCACAGAGCTTACATTTTAGGAGAGACAGACTGTATGAGTAAATAAGTCAATAATGCAATTTCAGGTAATAAGTACTAGGAATGAAATAAAGGGATAGGGAGTGACAAAGCGTGGGGCAGAGTGCTGTTTTGGACAAGATGGTCAGAAAACACCTACTGTAGGAAGGTGTAATTGAGTTCTAAGAAGCAAGCACTAAAATATCTGGAGGAGAGTTTTCTGTAAAAGCACTATAGGAAAAAATGTTCTTAATAAGTAAATAGAATATTTTATGACAGAGAGTATAGCAAATGTAAAGATCCTGAGATGGTTTCTTTAAAGAAACACAGTAAGGCATTAGTGACACAAAGATGGTCAGTGCTAAGGGTAGAGTGAATTTATTTCTCCTGCAAACATTTAAGTCGCCTCTGCTGTGAGCCCAACAATATCTGAAGAATTCGGGATGAAAGAAGCAGAAGGCATGATTCCTGCCCTCAAGTTGCTTACAGTATAGTGAGAGAAACGTAACTGAAGACATGATTGCAAAACAGAAAAATAGACGTTAAAGTAGTGGTGCATAGCAGGTCTTGGGGGAGCATGGATTGCAGGGCAACTAACCCAAACTGGGGGAGTCATGTATTGAATGGTAGCTAGACTCTGTGCCAAGTCGTTCATCGATTTTCTCATTTAATACTTTGAGGAGCTTTCTGAGTAGTTTGTCCAGGTTAGTAAGTGGCATAGGGAGGATTTGAACTCTGAGCACTAGCCATCACATTACCCGACCATCCAGACTAAATTAGATTCCTCTGATGTGTGCTCTCATTGCATTCTGTACTTTTCTCTTCGTCAGTTAATTAGTAATTATGGGTTTATGTAGGTATTTGATTGTCTCTTTCCCCTGCAGGGCTGTAAGCTGTCTGTCTTAGTTTATAGTCATTGCCTGCCTACCACAGTGCCTGTACCCAAGCAATAAATAAATGTTTTTTTAATAAGTGTAAGCTCTGCTGCTTATTCATATATGCTTACGAGCCAAGAATCACAAAGGAACCTTAGCTTTTCCCTTAAACATATTATTCATCTACTTGAATCCTTTTGTGGTACTTTGGGGTATCTCTATAATAATATCATACTTAAGAAGTTAAGAATAGTTTAATAGAAAAACGGCTGCTTTGATTAAAGAATAACAAATTACATCTTTAGAATTTCTGCTTTGATTCTCTGACCTCTTAAGTTTTAAACTGCACTCTAAACTAGATACCCTTGGGGAAACCACTTAAATATGCAACTTGTGTTTTCTTTCTTTTATCCACTTCTTTGTTACATTCAGTTCTGATCCTTTTTTTTTTGTATTGACACTAAAATAGTTAAAAAGTAAGAAGCATAAGAGTAAAATAGTTTAAAATAAGGAGTATAAGACCAGTAAAGACACTAAGAAAACCATATACCAGACAGTTGGCCCCTGGGTAATTGAGAATGTTTACTTGCTTGTTATAAGGAAAGAAGTGTAGAACATAAAAACTCAATAATTTCTTATGTAAAATATTTAATTTTTTATTCTAGCAACATTTGCCTGCATTCTAGTCAAATGTTTTTCCTGTATGTCTCTGAGTACTTACTTCCTTCCAAGCAAAATAAATGACTGATACCTGATACTACCATAAGTCATTAAAAAGTTTGCTCTTTTGCTTGGAGGAAAATGTGTTTCAGGAAAATAGTCTCTGATGGCCAAATTGCAATAATCAAATGTAAGAGTTTTTAATTCTGACTCTTATTATCTTTGCTTATAGCTTTTTACCTGCACCTACTCAGCTATCTCAGGACCAGCTTGAGGCTGAAGAAAAGGCAAGATCCCAGAGATCACGACAGACCTCACTGGTCTCCTCCCGGAGAGAACCTCCCCCATACGGGTACCGGAAAGGCTGGATACCTCGGTTACTAGAGGTAAATAATTGTGCTGATATTTATTATAGCACTTTTGTAAAATAAACTCTATAGCCTTGGCATATGAATGTCAATAACGTCAATATGATAGAAGTCTTGGTTGTGAGCTGTCAAAACCTGTGGTCCTTTCAGGAGATTGATCTTTTTCTTCTTATCACTGCTTTGTGATCACAGGAGAATTGTACCAGTTTATATCTCTTCGTATGTCAAACTATTAAACATATACAAAAGAAGCTAACATACCCTTTATATATCCGGGATTATAGTGTATGGAAAATAATGGGAAAGTAAGAGGATAAAACTGAAAGAACCATTTCATGTTCAGGTGCTCTTCCTACCCTCCTTCCTACTTGCACAACATATAACCCTGAAGAGACAACCTTCCCCCAGGGAAAACTCCAGCAGCATTTCCTTTTCTAATTTCCTTTCCATTAGGAATAGTGGTAAGCGCACTGACAAGGAGTTTTAAAAACTAAATAAATAAAAGCAACTGTTTTTACATCATAGTTAACTATTTGTTTGAACCTGGGCAGAGCCTAACCTGTCTTCATCTGTTTTCTTGTCTTCATTTTAAGAATGTTAATTATATGCCTAGTACATAGATTAGATAAAATTTTAGAAGGTGTAAGAGACAGAATTTGATAGTTGATTTGAAGGGAGGGAGGGAGAAGGAAGAATCGGGAGTGATCTTTTTATAGATCTCTAGCTTGTTCCCAAAGAATAAACTCTTTGGCGACACCTATCCTCCTAATTACTTAGGATCCTGTACATCAGTTTAATACATATTCCTTCCCCTAATTCCAGGGTAGACTTCCGATGCTTGATCACCCTTTTTATATAGGGAGAAAAGCAAACATTTGAGACTATTTTGCCTCCCCAGAACCTCCTCCTCTGGCATCAGTCTTTTTCTTCTCCATCTCCCAGTATTCATTCTGCCTCTGAAAATTTTTCTCCTCCACTTCCCAGGGAATGTGCCTGCCCTATTAAAAATCTCTGTGCCTATACCATTCATTTTTGTACCCAGTTATATTCATCTTATCACTTTGTTATATGCTGTCCTTAACATGGTTATGATTTTTACTTAACAAATGTGAGGGGCTCATGCCCTTAGCTTTTTTTCATATGCCTCCAAGTGGTGATTATAGTGAACTGAGTATTCATTGGATTGAAACTTGTTGCCTAGCACCCTACAAGAAGTCATCTGTATTCTCAGCCTTTCTCATGTGTGTTATTCCCCTCTGCCTGCTCTTTATGGAGCCTAGAAAACGAACACCCAACTAAGTCATGTCTTCTCCTAATGTATTCCTTGTTTATTTTTCCCTCAGCTATCCTTTGGTCCTTATTAATTCTAGTGTGTGATGACCAGTCTTACTACAATTAAGAGATTTTTGTTGTTGCTTTTGCTTTCACTGATAGGGCAAGTTAGGAGAAGCAGAGCAAAATAAAAGATCAAGGAAGCTGTAATGTGCCCTCATCTGGGACAAAAAGGCAGTGATTGGTATTTTCTAATAGGGGACTTGAGTGACTCTTTTGAAGGAGTATTGATACTCATTTGGCCTCTCTGTAGATTACAGAATGGGGGTGGCAGGCATCATTTTACATACAACAGACCTCTCATCCTTACATCCATTTCAGCATTAAGACATTCAGGTACTGTTAGCTTTTGAAGATCTTACTTGACCATCAGAAGTTTCATATAGCCTTGTGGAACAGAACAGTTTATTTGGAAATCAAACCAAAATGGCCAGCTAATCTGGAAATATCATAAATGCTTCTTGAGGGGAGTGAATGTTCTGTGGAGGAAAGCATTTTGTTCTAGTTTTCAAAGTGAAAGCTGTGATTTTTCTGGCACAGTTAATGACTACATCTACAGTTCTGAAGTGCTTATTATAGTAGAAGAACTCTAGCAAATCTGAGCATGTGTCACACTGATGGCCTGGGTACAGGTAACACGTTTTTTGGGAATGCTTTAACTATTTCTGCCTGATTTACAAGAAAATGTGTCTCTTGGCACATTGTTTTTAAAAATGTCAAAACCTTCTTTAGCAAATAAGCATATTGTACCTAGGAAATCATATATCCAGGATCTAATGGAATATTTCTTGAAGGAGAAGGTCTTATATAAAAGTGGTTATTTTCATGAAATTTTCAAGCCCCCTCTAAAAGATTAATTTTTGTATATTTCTCCTATCATTTTCTAATAGTAGTGACTTGCCTTTTTTGAGCTAAAAGGTATTTCAATTTAGTAGAAATAGAAAATACAGGGTGTTTTTGGAGTCAGAAGATCTGGGTTCAGGTCCTGCATATGCTAGCCATGAGACCTTGGGAAAATCACTTTAATGTTTCTAGACTTGAATTTTCTTCCATATAAAAATAGGAAGTATTGAAGAATTACAAGAATTAAATGAGATAATATAGTATTTGTGGGTTATATATTGTAAATTATTTTAAGACACTAAGCAACTATTACTAAATTTAACAGCTATTTAAAAATAATATTTAATATTCATGTTTATTTGATCTTTTTTTGGTAACACTGAACTTCATTAACTTCACTGACAAACTTAGCTTGCTCTCTTCAGGAGTCTTAGTTTTCTCTTCTGAATAATTGTATATAATAATCATTCAAAATTTGGTGAGCTCATTTCTGGGTCCTTCTATTTATTTACATCTCATTGAACACTGAATAAGTAATACGTTATTAAAATCTGGTTCCAAGAAAAAAATTCTTTACATTTCTGCCCTTACTATAGCTTAACTTGTCGCTCACTAAGAAAATCTTGTATGCTTAAACTAAAAATCTTTTCCTCATCCTAAACATTTTGCTCAATTTATTCCTGCCACATACATAAAATCCAGAGTCCTTGCCATGGTCCAGAAACCCTTTCATAATTTGGTGTTCATCTGCCCAGACAAATGTATCACCTATGTGTCTGTTCCTCTGTCCTCAGTAAACTACAGCCCCACTGGGCACTCATTTCCTAGAACTTAATAAGTTTGTTCTTACAGTGGTGCCTTCACACTTGCTACTTGATATGCCTAGAAAATGCTCCCTCTGATCTCATATCTTCTCAGGACTGAGTTCTCAGCATTCAGACATTAGCTCAGGTTACCTCTTCACCAAGCTGTCCCAACCACACTATTCAAAGTAGCCCATTCTACCAAGTTCTTTTATTACTTTTAAGGCATTTATCATTATCACAAGCCAAAGATCCTTTTTATATGTTTTCCCACTAGGATGTACACTCCACAAGATCAGGGACTTCTCTTTTGTTTACCACCTCATCTCTAGCACCTTTTATAATAAGGGCTCAATAATTATTTGTTGAATGAATCTTGAATCTCAAATTACTGTTAAGTATTCTTCTACTTCTTTTCAATATAAAGGATTTTGGAGATGGAGGTGCTTTTCCAGAGATCCATGTGGCCCAGTATCCACTGGATATGGGACGAAAGAAAAAAATGTCAAATGCACTGGCTATTCAGGTGGATGCGGAAGGAAAAATTAAATATGATGCAATTGCTCGACAAGGACAGTCAAAAGAAAAGGTAATCCTCTCATTCATTTTTAGTCCCATTCATAGATATTTTGTGAAGAGGTTTTTGTTATTATGTGGAAATGATAGATCTCTGGTCATACTTTATGTAAACTTAGCACTGAAATAACACTAAGGCTAATTGAAGATACGACTTCATAACAATGATTTTTTTCCTTTGCAGTTCCCCCAAATGACAAGAGCCTACATATACTTAGGGTTTTCACTTACTCATTTTACATTTTAAATTAATTATTTTATACTATTAACATTTTTTCTTTTCTTTTTTTTTATTTTGGTATTGTTAATGTACAATGACTTGAACAACATTATGGTTACTAGACCCCCTATTATCAAGTCCCCCCATATACACCACTATAGTCACTGTCCATCAGCATAGTAATATGCTATAGAATCATTACTTGTCTTCTCTATAAATACTGCCTTCCCTGTGCCCCCCGCCCCATTGCATTATGTGTGCTAATTGTAATGCCCCTTTTTCCCCCTTATCCCTCCCTTCCCACCCATCATCCCCAGTCCCTTTCCCTTTGGAACTGTTAGTCCATTCTTGGGTTCTGTGAGTCTGCTGCTGTTTTGTTCCTTCAGTTTTTTTCTTTGTTCTTATACTCCACAGATGAGTGAAATCATTTGATACTTGTCTTTCTCCGCCTGGCTTATTTCACTGAGCATAATACCCTCTAGCTCCATCCATGTTGCAATTGGTAGGATTGAATAATATTCCATTGTGTATATGTACCACATCTTCTTTATCCATTCATCTACTGATGGACACTTAGGTTGCTTCCATTTCTTGGCTATTATATGTAAATAGTGCTGCGATAAACATAGGGGTGCATATGTCTTTTTCAAACTGGGCTCCTGCATTCTTAGGGTAAATTCCTAGGAGTGGAATTCCTGGGTCAAATGGTATTTCTATTTTGAGTTTTTTGAGGAACCTCCATACTGCTTTCCACAATGGTTGAGCTAATTTGCAGTCCCACCAGCAGTGTAGGAGGGTTCCCCTTTCTCCACATCCTCGCCAACATTTGTTGTTGTTTGTCTTTTGGATGGCAGCCATCCTAACTGGTGTGAGGTGATAATCTCATTGTGGTTTTAATTTGCATTTCTCTGATGATTAGCAATGTGGAGCATCTTTTCATGTGCCTGTTGGCCATCTGAATTTCTTCTTTAGAGAAGCGTCTGTTCAGCTCCTCTGCCCATTTTTTGATTGGCTTGTTTGCTTTTTGTTTGTTGAGGTCCGTGACTATTAACATTTTTTAAGTGCTAGCGAATTTTTTTTTAATCTTCGATCCTAACACCCTAAGAAAACCAAAAATTAGTTTTGTCTATAGTTCCTTCCAATTCTCCATGTACTTACAAAGTGCTTACATAGATACTAAATTATTTTAATAGTTCATTTGAATGTAATAAATCACACAAACATCTTTCTCCCTCAATTTAGTACAAAACTGACAATTGCTATCTGGACTTAGAATGGCCCTGCTTACAAAGTAATCCAAAAACCAAAGATAAAATTAACATAATCTCATCACCGAGCAGCTACACTCAGAGCCCAAAAAAACTGTTTTTAAGGAGACCTAGTTTATTTTCTTATAAGTAAATACTCCAAATAGAGGTAAAGGATCTCTTTAGAATGGAAGATGTTAGGAAAAATACTTGAGAGCCTTCTGTACCTGTCCTTTGCCTCTCTCTCTCTGCCCCATACCTTTTTATTGTACCTTCTAAAATATCACTAATGATGAGCCATCCTTTACTCCTATGTCGTGGCTAAGTTTTGGGGGGAAACAGTTACACAGTCACACACATTTATATCTCAGGGGTCTTTTGGGCTGTCTTGGTGTTCCTCTAAGCTTTAACTCCTGTTCCTCTCCATTCCCTCTCGGCTCTTAGGTGCCTCCCATCAGTTTGCATATAAAGACTTTTGGAAGAAAATTGTCAGCTTTCCTTATCCTAAACTTGTTTTTTTGTCTTGAGTTTTCATTTTGTTTCTATAAGAAATCTCTTCTATCTGAATTTCATCTTGCCAAGTGTATTCTAGTGTATCCTGGATTGCATCCCTTCCCCTTTCCTTTATTACCTAATTTTTTTGGTATTCTTGAGAAGTCTTTCACCTCTCTTCTACTGGCTTCTTCCTGTTAGCATTTGAATATGCTTGCTTTTTTCATCTTTTGAAAGAAAAAGTTTTTCTGTGACTACCCTCAAGGCTGCCTCTGGCTACCACCAAATTTCCATCTAATTTTCTTCACTTTCCATCAAGCTTTTTGCAAGAGGTGTTTTCTGCTCCCTCTACATCTGTACCTCCCTT
Organism: Smutsia gigantea; assembly: GCA_032199065.1. Classification (NCBI taxonomy): domain Eukaryota; kingdom Metazoa; phylum Chordata; class Mammalia; order Pholidota; family Manidae; genus Smutsia; species Smutsia gigantea. Next base: position 115,137 of record JAVSCE010020745.1, on the reverse strand, counting down.
TCACTCTTCATTTCACTATAATATGGCTCACCTCAGCCAGTCTGCTGACATAGCTTTCTGGGGAAGGTCTCTAGCACTTTTTTCTCAAAACACATTCTCTTTGACTTAATCTAATTTTTTCCCTTGGCTAAAATTTTCACTCAGATGCCTGTGACTGCCAGTTCTGTGTCCACAGCCCAGTTTTCTCTCCTGGGCTCTAGGTCCTTATATCTTACTGTCTCAGCCAAGTCCAAATCTACATGCATAATTTTCCACTTAATCTACCTTCTCTGTTCTCTAACTCAGTGATTGGCAATGATAATTTCCTGATTACTCTAAAAGCCTGGGAGTCCTTTTTTCCCATCATCTTACTTATTTTTTAAAAATATACTAATATGTATTCTATGGTAAAAGGTACCTACAGTACATAAGTGTACAGTCCTGCCTACTTTTCCCACTTTATTTACCAGATAACTACTGTTACTTCAGTGATATATATCTTTCTATATGTTTCCCACTTTATACACACACACACAAACATACACATCTTTTTTCCATGAGTGAGATTTTAAAACTCATAATTTCCACATACTTCCTTTTTTTGATTAATATATTTTGAAGATTATTGTTAGTAAATACAGATCTACTTTGTTAAAAAAAATCTGTATAGAAATCTATGATGTGCTGTGTCCCAGTTTGTTAAGCATTGGTGGTTTCCAATTTTTAGTTTTGCAAGCAGTACTTTATTCAAGATCCTGTACAGACATCTTTGCACAAAAATATTTGTATAAAATAAATTCTTAATAGTTGACTTAGTGGGTCAGTGGATATTCACAGTTCAAATGTGGCATAATGCCAGTATGGTCCCTAAAAAGCCTTGCTTAGCAATCATCCTATTCTTTTGTGTTTGCCTCAGACCTGCCAATTGTTTAGTCACCATGATCTAAGTTATCTCCTCCTAACTTCTCAAGTATATCCCCCTTTCCTGCTACTTAGTTTGGGCCCTTGTTATTTCTTGTTTGATTTATTGCAGCAGAGTCTGAACCCATCTCCTTGGCATTTCTCTCACCTGTCTAAAAAAATTAATTCATCACTGTTTATCTGTTTTATTTCTCCCCACTCCGACATAAACACACATGGTAGCCTTTAGGACAAGAACTGCCAAGCTGCTTCTGGCACACTTGACCTCATGCTTACTTACCTTTTTAGCCTGTTCTCAACTGTCATGATCAGAATACTGAAAGCCAAAAATAAATAGTCCAGTTTAGCCATTCTCTTTATATTCACTACAAAGTCATCACCATTGTTGGTGGCTGTTAAAGACAAAAAAAGCTTTCAAGCATCCCCTGTAAATGTCTGCCATGAGGAACTACTTGCAGCTCCCCTAAGATGGCTTGTTCTCTCTTGCCTTGGGAACTCTCATGGCCCTCCTATGCTTGGGGGGGCCCTCCCCCTAATCTTTCACTAAATTCTATTGATTTACAATCACAACTCAGTGTTATGTATTCATATATTCCAGGGTATTCTCCCTGTCGTCCCTGGCTACATTGGGTATCCTTCCTCACTATGCCCAATGTTTTTATAGCAATCATCACCTTTTGTTGTAATTATCTATTCATTACTTGATTATAAGTTCTTTAAGGACGGAGCTTATTTCTTTATATTCCCTCTTTGGCCCTAGTGTAGTGCCTGCCAGCTTGTCACACAGGCATTCACCAATGTTTGCTGGAAGAATGATAGCTGTTTTCATTGAATAACAGAAAACTACTTCTGAAACCAGTAAGGAAGCCTAATCCACCTCTGCAAAAGGAAAAGTAGGACCCTCTTTATGCAGGGTATATACTGGAAATTTCTCCTGTGCCATGGAGGCCTGCACTGGGCTCCAACTGCCTGTTTTGGTGCATCTCTCCTTTAGAATAGTCATTATTCTTTATTGGCATGTGCTGACTCTCCTCTCTTATATGTTAGGAGAAAGCAACATTTTAGGACAGTAATTTTCCATGACCAGGTTATATAAAATACAGTTTTAACCCATTTTTGCATTATATTTCAAGATTGGAAACCTTGAATTTTATCTGATTTCTAAGGAATGTCTAAAAGGTTTTTGCTTTCCTTAACAACCATGCCTTTTGGTGATTGTTTTGTACTGAAAGTAGAGTAAGAATGTTAAAACTGAACCATTTATTCTTAGATTTCAGTACTCCAGCCAAACAAGGTCTCTGAAATATTGTTGCTTTATAAGATGAAAGCCTTATCAATCAGACAACACAAAGAAATAAAAGGCATCCAGATTGGTTAGGAAAAGTTAAACTGTCACTGTTTGCAGGTGACATGATATTGTACATAAAAAACCCAAAAGAATCCACTCCAGGACAGTTCTTGGGGATTAAAAATGGCAGCGTGAGAGGTGAGACACAGGCTTCCTCCTAAAACTGCATATAATATGAAAATATAATTAATACAACTAATCCTGAAAGAGCAACAGGAAAGAGGACTGCGCCAGATTGCATACACCTGGAGAAAAGAGCACACCTCCCAGAACAGGGTAACATACTAAAGCTGAGGCCCAGCGGGACCCAAGCCCTTCCCCCACCCAAGCTCACCTGCAAGAGGAAGAGAAACCAGGCAGGGAGGGAGTGGAGGCCTGGAACTGCTGAATACCTAACTCTGGAGATCTGCTCTGTGAGCACAAACCTACAATTCATGGTGCTTCCATGATACTCTCATGATTGTGGGGCTGGAAAGCTAAGACAGGCAGAATTCCTGGAGAGACTGAGATTCCAGCCAGGATCCTTATCTGGCTACTCTGGGACAAAAGAAAGGTGGGCAGTCTGAGATACTTCCTACCAAGGAAGCCCTTAACAAGAGGGCTGCTAAAGGGGCAAGGACTGCACAGAGCTTACTGCTCAGGAGAGAGGACAGGTAGACAGAATTGTCGGGGTGCACTCTGCCCAGCAGGTTGGGAGCTTTGCCATATAGACTCTCATATTTAAGGAGGAAAAAGATATCTTCCTCCTTAGACGATCTTTAGGTGCTCCAGCTCCCTGGCTGGCTACACAGCTCCAAGGACCCCCTCTGTGATATGCAGCCTATTACGCCTTTCTTCCAACCAGCCCCACCTGGCTCGCAAACTGGCAAACCCTACCCTGGCGTGAGCCCAGCGAACAGGAAGATCTGTCTACACCAACTACAAACGCAAACCATAGAGGCTTATACCAGTGTGCTCAGCCCACTGGTTCAGGCAGTAGAGACAGGCATAGCAGCCGGGAAGCAGTAAACAGCTCTTTCCTTCCCCCAGGCACCAATACCACTCCACTGTGACCCCCGACATCGCTTCAGGGGCTGAGCAGCTCCAGGGAGTAGAGCTTCTGGGCACTAGAGGGCGCCATATACAAATATGAAATGGGAAAGGAATCAGGTTCAGAGTAAAATTATTAATACCACTCCTGAGAAAGATTTAAATGACATCGACCTCATGACTCTTCCTGAAAGGGAGTTCAAAATAAAAATCATTAACATGCCCATGGAGGTACAGAAAGATATTCAAGAACTCAGTAATGAATTCCGGTGGGAGATCCAGTCATTGAAGAGCACAATGGAGGGTATTAAAAGCAGATTGGATACTGTGGAGGAAACAATAAATGAAATAGAAAATAGAGAAGAAGAATAGAAAGAAGCTGAGGCACAGAGAGAAAAAAGGATCTCTAAAAATGAAAGAATATTGAGAGAACGGTGTGACCAATCCAAACAAAACATTATTTACATTATTGGGGTACCATAAGAAGAAGAGGGAGTAAAAGGGATAGAAAGTGTCCTTGAGGAGGTAATTGCTGAAAATTTCCCCAGTCTGGGGAAGGAGATAGTCTCTCAGGCCATGGAGATGCACAGATCTCCCAACACAAGGGACCCAAAGAAGACAACACCAAGACATACAGTAATTAAAATGGCAAAGATCGACGATAAGCACAGACTATTCAAAGAAGCCAGAGACAGAAATAAGATCACATACAAAGGAAAGCCCATCAGGCTATCATCAAACTTCTCAACAGAAACCTTACAGGCCAGAAGGGAGTGGCATGACATATTTAATGCAATGAAGCAGAAGGGCCATGAACCAAGAATACTTTATCCGGCAAGATTATCATTTAAATTTGAAGGGGGGATCAAACAACTTCCAGATAAGCAAAAGCTGAGAGAATTTACCTCCCACAAACCATCTCTACAATGTATTTTAGAGGGACAGATAGATGGAAGTGTTACTAAGGTTCATTAGCTGTCTCAGAGGTAATAAAACCACAGTAAAGAAAGTAGAACAGTTAATTACTAAGCAAATGCAAAAATTAAAATAACTGTATCCAAAGTCAATCAAGGGATAGATAAAGAGTACAGAATATGATACCTAATGTATAAAGAATGGAAGAGGAAGAAAAAAAAAACCTTTAGATTGTGTTTGTAATAGCATATTGAGTTAAGTTAGTCTCTTAGATAGTAAGGAAGTTAAGCTTCAACCCTTGGTAACCACGAATCTAAACCCTGCAATGCCAATAAGTACATACCTATCAATAATCACCCTAAATGTAAGTGGACTGAATGCACCAATCAAATGACATATTCACTGAATGTATAAAAAACATCACCCTCTATATGCTGCCTCCAAAAGACTCACTTTAAACCCAAAGACATAAACACACTAAAAGTGAAGGGATGGAAAAAGATATTTCATGCAACTGATAGGGATAAAAAAGCAGGAGTTGCAGTACTTGTATCAGACAAAATAAACTTCAAAACAAAGAAAGTCACAAGAGACAAAGTAGGACATTACATAATGATAAAATGGCCAATACAACAAGAACATACAACCATTATGAATATCTATGCGCTCAACACAGGAGCACCTACATATGTAAAACAAATACTAACAGAATTAAAAGGAGAAATAGAATGCAACGCGTTCACTCAAGGAGACTTCAACACCCCACTCACTCTGAAGGACAGATCAACCAGACAGAAAAAAAGTAAAGACACAGAGGCACTGAACAACACACTAGAACAGATGGACCTAACAGACATCTACAGAACTCTACACCCAAAAGCAGCAGAATACACATTCTTAAGGGCACATGGAACATTTTCAAGAACAGATCATATGCTAGGCCACAAAAAGAGCCTCAGTAAATTCAAAAAGATTGAAATTGTGCCAGCCAGTTTCTCAGACCACAAAGATATGAAACGAGAAATAAATTATTCAAAGAAAATGAAAATCCCACAAACACATGGAGGCTTCACAACATGCTACTAAATTACCAATGGATCAATGACCAAATAAAAACAGAGATCAAGCAATATATGGAGACAAATGACAACAATAATTCAACACCGCAAAATCTGTGGGATGCAGCGAAGGCCGTTTTAAGACGAAAGTATATTGCGATACAGGCCTACCTCGGGAAAGATAAACAATCCCATCTGAGCAGTCTAAACTCACAATTAATGAAACTAGAAAAAAAAGAACAAACGAGGTCCAAAGTCAGTAGAAGGAGGGACATAATAAAGATTAGAGAAAAAATAAATAAAATCGAGAAGAATAAAACAATAGAAAGAATCAATGAAAGCAGGAGCTGGTTCTTCGAGAAAATAAACAAAATAGATAAAACCTTAGCCAGACTTATCAAGAAAAAAAGAGAGTCTACACCGATAAACAAAATCAGAAATAAGAAAGGAAAAATCACGAGGGACACCACAGAAATAAAAAGAATTATAAGAGAATACTATGAAAAATTATATGGTAACAAACTGGATAACCTAGAAGAAATGGACAACTTTCTAGAAAAATACAACCTGCCAAGGCTGACCCAGGAAGAAACAGAACATCTCACCAGATCAATTACCAGCAACGAAAATGAACTGCTAATCGAAAACCTACCTAAGAACAAAAGCCTTAGACCAGATGGCTTAACTGCTGAATTTTATTAAACATTTAGTGAACACCTAGTACCCATCCTCCTTAAAGTTTTCCAAGGAGTAGAAGAAGAGGGAATAATTCCAAACTCATTCTGTGAAGCCAGCATCACTCTATACCAAAACCAGGCAAAGACACCACAAAAACATAAAATTACAGACCAATATCCCTGATGAACATAGATGCAAAAATACTCAACAAAATATTAGCAAACCGAATTCAAAAATACATCAAGAGGATCATACACCATGATCAAGTGGGATTCATCCCAGGGATGCAAGGATGGTACAACATTCGAAAATCCATCAACATCATCCACCACATCAACAAAAAGAACAAAAACCACATGATCATCTCCATAGATGCTGAAAAAGCATTTGACAAAATTCAACATCCATTCATGATAAAAACTCTCAACAAAATGGGTATAGAGGACAAGTACCTCAACATAATAAAGGCCATATATGACAAACCCACAGCCAACATTATACTTAACAGTGAGAAGCTGAAAGCTTTTCCTTTAAGATCGGGAACAAGACAAGGATGCGCACTCTCCCCACTTCTATTCAGTATTGTACTGGAGGTCCTAGCCACAGCAGTCAGACAACACAAAGAAATAAAAGGCATCCAGATTGGCAAGGAAGAAGTTAATCTGTCCCTGTTTGCAGATGACATGATGTTGTACATAAAAAACCCTAAAGGCTCCACTCCCAAACTACTAGATCTAATATCTGAATTCAGCAAAACTGTGGATACAAAATTAATGCACAGAAATCTGTGTTATTCCTATACACTAACAATGACCTAGCAGAGAGAAATATCAGGAAAACAATTCCATTCACAGTTACATCAAAAAGAATACAATACCTAGGAATAAACCTAACCAAGGAAGTGAAAGACCTGTACTCTGAAAACTACAAGACGCTTATGAGAAAAATTAAAGAAGATACCAATAAATGGAAACACATCCTGTGCTCATGGATAGGAAGAATTAATATTGTCAAAACGGCCACCCTGCCTAAAGCAGTCTACAGGTTCAATGCAATTCCTGTCAAAATACCAACAGCATTTTTCAACGAACTAGAGAAAACCATTCTGAAATTCATATGGAACCACAGAAGACCCCGAATAGCCAAAGCAATCCTGAGAAGGAAGAATAAAGCTGGGGGTATTGTGCTCCCCAACTTCAAGTTCTACTACAAAGCCACAGTACTCAAGACAATTCGGTACTGGCACAATAACAAACCCATAGACCAATGGAACAGACTAGAGAGCCCTGATATAAACCCAACCATATATGGTCAATTAATATATGAAAAATGAGCCATGGACATAAAATGGGGAAATTACAGCCTCTTCAACAGCTGGTGTTGGAAAACTGGACAGCTACATGCAAGAGAATGAAACTGGATTATTGGTTAACCCCATACACAAAAGTAAACTTGAAATGGATCACAGACCTGAATGTAACTCATGAAACCATAAAACTCTTAGAAAAAAATATAGGCAAAGATTTCCTGAATATAAGCATGAGCGAATTCTTCCTGAATGCATCTCCTCGACCAAGGGAAACAAAAGCAAAAATGAACTAATGGGAGTACATCAAACTAAAAAGTTTCTGTACAGCTAAGGACACCATCAAGAGAACCAAAAGGCATCCTACAGTATGGGAGAATATATTTGTAAATGACATATCAGACAAGGGGTTGACATCCAAAATATATAAAGAACTTACACGCCTCAACACCCAAAAAGCAAATAACCCGATTAAAAAATGGGCAGAGGATATGAAGAGAGAGTTCTCCAATTAAGATATTCAGATGGCCAACAGACACATGAAAAGATGCTCCACATCGCTAATCATCAGGGAAATGCAAATTAAAACCACAGTGAGATATCACCTCACACCAGTAAGGATGGCCACCATCCAAAAGACTAAGAACAACAAATGCTGGCAAAGATGTGGAGAAAGGGGAACCCTCCTCTACTGCTGGTCAGAATGTAAGCTATTTCAACCATTGTGGAAAGCAATATAGAGGTTCCTCAAAAACTCAAAATAGAAATACCATTTGACCCAGGAATCCCACTCCTTGGAATTTACCCAAAGAATACAGCTTCTCAGATTCAAAAAGACATATGCACCCCTATGTTTATTGTTATTTTTACAATAGCCAAGATACAGAAGCAGCCTAAGTGTCCATCAATAGATAAAGAAGTGGTATATATACACAATGGAATACTATTCAGCCATAAGAAAGAAACAAGTCCTACCATTTGCCACAATGTGGATGGAGCTGGAGGATAGGATGCTCAGTGAAATAAGCCAGGCAGAGAAAGACAAGTACCAAATGATTTCCATCATTTGTGGAGTATAACAACGAAGCAAAACGGAAGGAACAAAACAGCAGCAAACTCACACACTCCAAGAAGGGAATAGTGGTTGCCAAAGGGGATGGGTGGGGAGGGAGGGAGAAGGGGATTGGGGGGGATCATGGGGAAGACCGTGTATCACAGCGATGGGAAATAGTGACTCTGTAGCTTCTTACTACACTGATGATGGACAGTGACTGCAATAGGGTATGGGGGAGGACTCAATAATATGAGTGAATGTAGTAACCACATTGTTTTTCCAGTGAAACCTTCATAAGAGTGTATATCAATAATACCTTAATAATATTATAAAAACCTAAAAGCCTTATATGTTTGTCTATAATGCAGCCACCAGAAATGATCCCAAAACAACTAGTTTATAGTAGGTTCATACTACCCCTAAACCCTAATGGAGGAAGCTATGCAAGTATAGGGTCAGGGGCTATATAGAAAATCTCTGCATCTTACTCTTAATTTTGCTATGAACCTAAAACTGCTCTAAAAACAAAATCTTTTTAAAAAGTACAGTAAGGATTTTTAAAAAATGATAGGGCTTGCAATGAATTGAAGACAAGATTGTGATTAGAAGGACTACCTGAACTGTTCTAACATCATTTCTGGTGGCTATATTTCCTTGCTGCACTTTATACCCTGAAAAAATACATTTGAATTCCTTACATAGATATAATAAATATGTACTTTAATTTTTAAGAAAGTTAATGTATTGATGCATAAAGTTTTAAATGCACCTAATAACTCAGTATTAACCAAATATCTACTGTGCATTTGGCAATAGGGGGAATAGGGGTGGGAGACACTTCTTGGCGGTTTGGGACTGTCACGAACATTGTATAGTGTTCTACATAACTGGCGCTACCTGTTAAATGCCAGTAGTGCTTTCTTGCCCCCATTGCCTTAACCAGAAATGCCTCACATATTTACAGATGTCCAGGAAAGGAGTTGGAGGTGGCTGCAATGCCCTGTTTTTAAACTGCTGATGTTCCTAATTTAGAAGTAGGAATTGGCCACTCAGTGTACAAAATAGGATTTTAAAAAATCACTATCATTTAAGAGCCAGACATGCAGAGTTTTTGACATAGGTTGAAAATAGTTTATTGGATTATTGAATTTGCACTATAGTGCAAAGATTCCTCATGTACATCAAAGGAAATTGGTTATTCTTCAGAAACTAGGAAGTTTTTACTTAAATATTAATACTGAAAGAGCATGAAAGAAAAATGCTAGCCGTAGGTACAAGAGATGAGGAACAAGGCAAGATTCCAAGGTATAATGCTGGGGCAAGTCTGAGCTCTCCGTATAAATACTGTGTACAAGACTTAGTGGTAATAAAAAATTCAGAGGGGGAAAAATTCTTGAAGTAAACCTTGGTAGAACTAAATGTTTTTTTTTTCCAATTGTGACTTAAGTAATAAATGTTGATAAAAAGCCTTGGTGTTTACATTTTCCATTCTGAAATAATTATAAAGGAAATATTACAAACATGATACTACCTAGATGAATGCCTTCAACCCCTCCCCCATCAAAAAAAAGTCCAACAACTTTAAACTGACCCCAAAATAAATTATACATTGTTACCTTGTTTGTATGATTTCACCTAGCTAAACCTAAAGATAGTGTTTTCTTTCTACCTCAGAAATGGTGAATATACTGACAGGCTTACCCTTTTAGTCAAACCAGCCCTTCATTATTTTTCAGTAATTAAAAAAAATCTATTTCACAGGTGAGTTATTGCTTTATGTTACTCACAAAGATGATTATATGCTCATGATGTCTTCAAAAGTATATTGTATTTTTCAGATAACTCTCCCCAGCCCCTTTGCCCCCTGGATGTACTGAGTTTCTTCAGCACATTTGGTTCTAAGACAATAAAAATTGGGGGTTTTATAGTTAATAACCATGGAGGAATCTTGCTCTTCAGATGACCTTCACTCAGCTTTGTAAGATGCTAGAATCTTACTGATGCTTATTTAAAGGGTTATTAACTTTGAAATACCAAAATAGGAAGAAAATGGCTCTTGTATGCTAAATTACTATTGAGACTTTATGTTGAGCATACATGAACCATTTACTTAGAATCCCTTCCTGTAATGATTGCTGTGTAAAGGAAATTAACTCTTCACAATCTTGGCACTGTTTTCTAGAGAACTGTTATATTCGTGTGGTATAGATTTTTTCATCCCAAAGAGAAATAAGACTTGCACTCAGTTACAGCTGTGTGATCAAAATGCACCGAGTCTCTCAACAAAGTTCCGGGAAGATGGCGGTGTGAGCAGGGCAGCGTAAATCTCCCCAAACCATATATATTTATGAAAATACAACAAATACAACTATTCCTAAAAGAGAGACCAGAAGATACAGGAAAGCACCCAGCCTGCACCTACACCTGAGAGGACTCGGCACCCCGCGAGGTGGGTAAGATACACAGCCGCATCCCGGCGGGACCCGAGCACCCCCCCACCCCAGCGCACTGGCGGGAGGAGAGGATTCAGAGCCAGGAGAGAGTCGAAGTACAAGCCTGCGAAAAAACCAGCCCTGGTGATCTGCGCCAGGAGCACTGACACACATCACGCAGTGTATTGGAGATTGGAGACACAGAGGGTGCAGGATCTGAGCCAGGGAACGCACCAGGTCCTCGCAGCCAGCTCCCCGGGACAAAAGAAAAGCGCGTGCTTTTTTTAGTGGTCTTAAAGAGATAGGGGCCCAACAGAGGAGCAGGATCGTCCCAGCACACTCAGCCCAGCAGGCTGGGAATCCTGGAGAATTTCGAACCCCTTAGCTGGCGATTGGGAAAGAGTAGCCGTACTCTGGCGTCACACAGAGATCAACAGCCTCCCATTTGTTCCCGCCCCAGCCAGAGCTACAAAAGGACGCTACAGAGTGGCGCGGCTGCGGCTGTGGTACAGTGGAGCAACAGCGCCACCTACAGCATCCTCACAGAATCTACTCCTGGCAGGCATCTTTTTGGGGGTTTTTTTGGTGTTTTCTTTCTTTTCTTTCTTTTTTTCTCGTTCTTTCTTTTTTTTCTCCTTTTTTTTTTTAAGTATTAAAGAGCCCAGGTGACATACGTGGCACCTACCAGTGACAACTTCTATAGCCATGAAAAGACAGAGGAATATGGTACTAACAAAGCTTATCCAGACCCAGACACCAGAGAGGGAGTCTGAAGCGATGGAAATGCACAATCTTCCTGAAAAAGAATTCAGAATAAAAGTCATAACCATAGCGATGGATCTACAGAGAAATATGCAAGAGCTGAGGGAGGAAGTGAGGGAAGTGAGGAAAGACAATGCAGAAATTAGACAAGCCATCGACAGGCTTAGCAGGAGACTGGACGAGATGCAAGAGACTGTTAATAGAATAGAAATCAGAGAACAGGAATACAGAGAAACTGAGGCAGAGAGAGATAAAAGGATCTCTAGGAATAAAAGAATATGAAGAAAACTGTGTGACCAATCCAAATGGAACAATATTCACATTATAGGAGTACCAGAGGAAGAAGAGAGAGTAAAAGGGATAGAAAGTGTCTTTGAAGAAATAATTGCTGAAAACGTCCCCATGCTGGGGAAGGAAAAAATCTCGCAGTCCACGGAACCCCACAGATCTCCCAGCACAAGGGACCCAAGGAAGACAACACCAATAAACATAATGATTAAAATGGCAAAGATCAAAGATAAGGACAGAGTATTAAAGGCACCTAGAGAGAGAAAAAAGATCACCTACAAAGGAAAACCCATCAGACTATCATCAGACTTCTTAACAGAAACTTTACAGGCCAGAAGAGAATGGCATGATATATTTAACGTAATGAAACAGAAGGGCCTAGAACCAAGAATATTGTATCCAGGACGATTAACATTTAAATATGATGGAGGGATTAAACAATTTCCAGACAAGCAAAAGCTGAGAGAGTTTGCCTCCCATAAACCACCTCTACACAATATCTTAAACAGACTGCTCTAGAGGGAAGCACTCCTAAAGGCTAAAAAGGTGTCACCAAAGAAAATAAAATCATAGCAAAGAAAGCAGACCATCCAAATACTACCTAAGGCAAAGAATAGAAAACCTAGTATATAAAGAATGGAGGAGGAAGAATAAGAAGGGAGAGAAATAAAGAAACATCAGACTGTGTTTACAATAACTTAACAGGAAAGTTAAGTTAGATTGTCAGATAGTAAAGAAGCTACCCTTGAACCTTTGGTAACCACAAATCTAAAGCCAGCAGTGGCAATAAGTACATATCACCCTAAATGTAAATGGACTGAATGCACCAATCAGAAGACACAGAGTAATAGAATGGATTAAAAAGCAAACCCATATATATGCTGCTTACAAGAGACTCACCTCAAACCCAAAGATATACACAGACTAAAAGTGAAGAGATAGAAAAAGGTATTTCATGCAAACAACAAGGTGAAAAAAGCAGGTGTTGCAGTACTTGTTTCAGACAAAATAGACTTCAAAGAAAGTAGCAAGAGATTAAAGAACGACATTACATAATGATAAAGGGGTCAGTCCAACAAGAGGATATAACCATGATAAATATATATGCACCCAACACAGGAGCGCTGGCACATGTGAAACAAATACCAACAGAATTAAAGGAGGAAAAGAAAGCAATGCATTCATTTTAGGAGACTTCAACACACCATTCACTCCAAAGGATAGATCAACCAGACAGAAAATAAAGACATAGAGACACTGAACAACACACTAGAGCAGATGGACCTAAACAGGCATCTACAGAACTCTACACTCAAAAGCAAGAGGATACACATTCTTCTCAAGTGCACATGGAACATTTTCCAGAATAGACCACATACTAGTCCACAAAAAGAACCTCAGTAAATTCAAAAATACCACCCAACTTCTCAGATCACAAAGGTATAAAACTAGAGATAAATTATAGAAAGAAAACAAAAAGGCTCACAAATACATGGAGACTTAACAACATTCTCCTAATTAATCAATGGGTTAAAGACCAAATCAAAACAGAGATCAAAGAATATATGGAGACTAATGACAACAACACAAAGCCACAACTTCTGTGGGACGCAGCAAAGGCAGTTCTAAGAGGAAAGTATATTGCAATCAAGGCCTATTTAAAGAAGGAAGAACATTCCCAAATGAATAGTCTAAAGACACAATTACTGAAATTGGAAAAAGAAGAACAAATGAGGCCCAAAGTCACCAGAAGGAGGGACATAATAAAGATTAGAGAAGAAATAAATAAAATTGAGAAGAATAAAACAATAGAAAAAATCAATGAAACCAAGAGCTGGTTCTTTGAAAAAATAAACAAAATAGATAAACCCCTAGCCAGACTCATTAAGAGAAAAAGAGAATCTACACACATAAACACAATCAGAAATGAGAAAGGAAAAATGACGGACCCCACAGAAGTACAAAGAATTATAAGAGAAAATTATGAGACTCTATATGCTAACAAGCTGGAAAACCTAGAAGAAATGGACAACTTCTTAGAAAAATACAACCTTCCAAGACTGACCAAGCAAGAAACAGAAAAACTAAACAGACCAATCACCAGCAATAAAATTGAATTGGTAATCAAAAAACTACTCAAGAACAAAAGCCCCGGACCAGATGGATTCACCTCTGAATTCTACCAGACATATAGAGAAGAAAAAACACCTATTCTCCTTAAAGTTTTCCAAAAAATAGAAGAGGAGGGAATACTTCCAAACTCATTCTATGAAGCCAGCATCACTCTAATACCAAAACCGGGCAAAGACCTCACCAAAAAAAATTACAGACCAATATCGTTGATGAATGTAGATGCAAAAATACTCAACAAAATATTAGCAAACTGAATTCAAAAATACATCAAGAGGATCATACACCATGATCAAGTGGAATTCATCCCAGGGATGCAAGGATGGTACAACATTCTAAAATCCATCACCATCATCCACCACATCAACAAAAAGAACAGAAACCACATGATCATCTCCATAGATGCTGAAAAAGCATTTGACAAAATTCAGAGTCCATTCATAATTAAAACTCTCAACAAAATGGGTATAGACGGCAAGTACCTCAACATCATAAAGGCCATATATGACAAACCCACAGCTAACACCATACTTAACAGCAAGAAGCTGAAAGCTTTCATCTAAGATCGGGAACAAGACAGGGATGCCCACTCTCTCCACTGTTATTCAACATAGTACTGGAGGTCCTAGCCATGGCAGCCAGACAAACAAAGACATACAAGGCATCCAGATTGGTAAAGAAGAACTCAAATTGTCACTATTTGCACATGACATGATATTGTACATAAAAAACCCTAAAGACTCCACTCCAAAACTATTAGAACTAATATCTGAATTCAGCAAAGTTGCAGGATACAAAATTAACACACAGAAATCTGTTGCGTTCCTATAACACTAACAGTGAACTAACAGAAAGAGAAATCAGAAAAACAATTCCATTCACAATTGCATCAAAAAGAATAAAATACCTAGGAATAATCCTAACGAAGGAAGGGAAAGACCTGTACTCTGAAAACTACAAGACACTGCTAAGAGAAATTAAAGAGGACACTAACAAATGGAAATTCATCCCATGCACTTGGCTAGGGGGAATAAATACTGTCTAAATGTCTATACTACCTCAAGCAATCTACAGATTCAACGCAATCCCTATCAAAATACCAACAGCTTTCCTCAATGAACTCGAACAAATAATTCTAAAATTCATATGGAACCACAAAAGACCCCGAATAGCCAAACAATCCTGAGAAGGAGGAATAAAACAGGGGGAATTATGCTCCCTGACTTCAAGCTCTACTACAAAGCCACAGTAATCAAGACAATTTGGTATTGGCACAAAAACAGACCCACAGACCAGTGGAACAGAATAGAAAATTCGAACATTAACCCAAACATATACAGTCAATATTTGATAAAGGAGCCTTGGATATACAATGGGGAGATGACAGCCTCTTCCGCAGCTGGTGTTGGCAAAACTGGACAGCTACATGTAAGAAAATGAAACTGGACTACTGTCTAACCCCATACACAAAAGTCAACTCAAAATGGATCAAAGACCTGAATGTAAGTCATAAAACCATAAATGTCTTAGAAAAAAACATAGGCAAAAATCTCTTGGCCATAAACAGGAACGACTTCTTCATGAACATATCTCCCCGGGCAAGGGAAACAAAAGCAAAAATGAACAAGTGGGACTATATCAAGGTGAAAAGCTTCTGTACAGCAAAGGACGCCATCAGTGGAACAACAAGACATCCTACAGTATGGGAGAATATATTCATAAATGACGTATCCGATAAGGGGTTGACATCCAAAATATATAAAGAACTCACGCACCTCAACAAACAAAAAGCAAATGATCCAATTAAGAAATGGGCAGAGGACATGAATAGACACTTCTCTAAAGAAGAAATTCAGATTACCAACAGGCACATGAAAAGATGCTCCACATCGCTAATCATCAGAGAAATGCAGATTGAAACCACAATGAGATATCATCTCACAGAAGTGAGGATGGCCAACATCCAAAACACAAACAACAAATGTTTGTGAGGTTGTGGAGAAAAGGGAACCCTCCTACACTGCTGGTGGGAATGCAAATTAGTTCAACCATTGTGGAAAGCAGTATGAAGGGTCTCAAAAAACTCAAAATAGAAATACCTTTTGACCCAGGAATCCCACTCATAGAAATTTACCCTAAGACTGCAGCAGCCCACTTTGAAAAAGACAGATGCACCCCTATGTTTATCACAGCTCTATTTACAATAGCCAAGAAATGGAAGCAACCTAAGTGTCCATAAGTAGATGAATGGATAAAGAAGATGTGGTACATATACACAATGGAATATTATTCAGGCATAAGAAGAAAGCAAATCCTACCATTTGCAACAACATGGATGGAGCTAGAGGGTATTATGCTCAGTGAAATAAGCCAAGCCGAAAAAGACAAGTATCAAACGATTTCACTGATACGTGGAGTATAAGAACAAAGAAAAAAACTGAAGGAACAAAACAGCAGCAGACTCCCAGAACCCAAGAACGGACTAATAGTTACCAAAGGGAAAGGGACTGGGGAAGATGGGTGGGAAGGGACGGGTAAGGGGGAAAAGGGGGCATTACGATTAGCAGATGTAAAGTTGGGGGGCACGGGGAGGGCTGTACAACTCAGAGAAGACAACTAGTCATTCTATATCATCTCACTACACTGATGGACAGTGACTGTAATGGGTTTGATGGGGGGGACCTGATGAAGGGGGTAGTTTAATAACCATAATATTGCACATGTAATTGTAGATTAATGATACCAAAATAAATTATTATAAAAAAAGTACAAATGCACTGAGTCTCAGTCTTCTCATAGAGTGAGCCTTTGGGCCCCTTCCAAAATGAGCACTCTGAGAAGATGGTTGACACTAGAAGCTCACATATCAGGATTACATGTTTTGTCGTAAATCATCTGCACCCTCTTACCTGAACCCTTTTCTCATTCTTGAGAAAAACAAGCTAGAGATTTCAGTCTGTAGCCATGAGATAGTTTTCTGGGGAACAACAGCATACATAGAATGTTCTGCAGGGCCTAAAATACAGTCACCTTTAGCATGGAATAGAGCATTTTTAAAATTCATAAGTTTGTACATGCATTTGTACAGAGAGTATTGACTGAATAGCCTTTGTGGACCAGGCCTGATTACAGGCGCTGGAGATATTTTCATGAATAATAGATTGCTCATCAGTAATGTAGGTCTAATCATTGTGCATACCTCATAGGGTCGATATGAAAGTTAAATTAGTTTATATATATATATATAGCTAAATAACAGTGACACAAAATAAGTGATTAATAGGTGTTAGCTATTATAATTGTTATTGTTATTCCTGAAATAGAGGACACAGAAAAACGGATAACATAGATAAATAATTCCAAACAATGAACAGTGTTTTTAAGATAGTAAACAAGAGTGCTTAACACTTATTGATTGGGTGGGAAGGGTTGCTGCTTTAGCAAGGGTAGTCAACAGGCCTCACCAATGTATGCATGACCTTTGAACTGAGACTCAGGTTGAGAACTCAAAGAACTGCGAACAACACTCTATAAAGGCCCAGAATCAGGGAACTGCATATTGTGTTAAAAAAAAAAAAGTGCCTATGTGGCTGAAGCAAAAAGGTACATGGAAAAATTAAAGTTTTAGCACAGCCAGGTCAGGCCATACAGGCCATGAAGTGTTTTTTGCTCTGTTGTTCAGAGTAAGAATTTAAGAATAGTGTGCATTTTCTTTAAGCTATTTTAAAGGAATGTCGTGATAGAATTCAATTTTTAATATAGGACTTTGGCTTATAGTAATAAAGAGTTTTCTGAGGAGGAGTATTTTTGAAGATCTCAGGTGCCCGGGAATTTGGTTTTCTTTCGTAGTCCTAAGTTGCCCTTTATTCTTATGGTGTCAAAGAATTCCTGACTCAAGCAGCAAAAACTAGTATACTGCTTATTTGTTAAATTTCCAGTACCTCTTTTTTTCTATAAAATCCACCATGTATGTTTTCATGAAAATATTTGAGAAGTATAGACAGACATGAAAGTAAGTATTGTTTCTATTTGTCAGGGGCTAACCACATCACTGTCAGCCTAATAGAAACCATTTGAAGCCGAGTAGAAGTCAGCGGTCCTAAATTTGAGTAATGAGTGTAAAATAAGTTGTGTATACAGAATGTATTTTGTTTTATATTTTTTATTTTTTTCATGGAAGAAAGTCTTCTGAGTTTTTTGACCATAGCACATGTTCATTTCCTTAGTCTGTGAGTAGAATTGATGCCAGAGAAGACAAACATAAGTAGGGTGAGGTCAGTGAAATTTTCCAGGCCCAGTTAATTTGGAAATTATTTGGTAACCTGACTTAAATTCTGATGAGCTTGTAATCCAAAATAATGGTGCTCTAGGCAATTTATATCATGATTAATTTCAAGTCGTAGTGAGGCTCAAAAATAGGGATCACTGATGCATATGATTTTGTTGGCACAATTTATTTGGATACTGACTTGATTAGAAGATCTCAAATAATTTAAATGTATGAGGTCAAAGGAAAATTATTAACTTGTATAGCCAGGGCAGTAATTTCAGTATGTATTTTTAAGCTTCCTTGGTTTTAAAATCTAAAGACAAAATCTGTGTCCTAAATTTATAAGTGTGCTGACTTCTGAAATGACTTAATGAGGTTACTTCTTTTCATTCTCTGCTTTTCTTAAGCCTGCTTGTGTTTGAACATTTTAGGTCATTTATAGCAAGTACACTGACCTGGTTCCCAAGGAAGTCATGAATGCAGATGACCCAGACCTGCAAAGACCTGATGAAGAAGCCATTAAAGAGGTAACTGGGAATTGATATATATAGTTATGACAGATGACTTTTTACATTTTTGTTAACTTCCAAACCACTCAATGTGATGTTTCTTATTTCAGATAACAGAAAAGACAAGGGTAGCCTTAGAAAAATCTGTGTCTCAGAAGGTTGCTGCAGCCATGCCAGTTCGAGCAGCAGATAAACTGGCTCCTGCTCAGTATATCCGGTATGATTATGCCTAGAAATCCTAGTGTCATGTCGGACTTGATTGGGCTTTGAGGTCCTGGTATTCTTTCATTATCCTACTTAGTCACAAATGTAAATTTGATTCTTTGAATAATGAATTATGTTTATTGACTCTGAAAACAGTTGACAGTGGAAGAATTTAAGGTGTCACTTTGAAGATACTATTTCCAAAATATATTTTTTGTTTTTATAAATTAACAATGACTTATAGTTTATGGTCTAAACTGAAATTATTACTTACAGTTTTATATTTAATAGTCATTATGTAATATTAATTATATAACAATTGCATAATATAATACAGAATATTAATACTACATTAATATCATTTATATAACAATAGGTATCTATAATACATCTAAATTTTGAGGGATTTCACTCAACTAAATCTTTGTGTAGAGAGAGAATTCACATATAGATATGGGAAAAATCAGAGCTGGTAGGGCTGCTACCATTATTATTTCTCTGTTTTACAATCTGTGATAGGTCAGAAACTACTAACTATAAATTACCTGCTGAGAATATTACAGGTTGTTTTTTCCTCAAATGCCGACCTCCAAAATAGGTATTATTTTCTAGACCTCTAATCTGTGAAACTGAACCCTGTGCCTTCCATGGTAGAAAATGGACAGGGATAGATTATTTACAAACTAATACAACTCTAGTTTACATTTTGCTGGTAACTTATAGTGTTACAAGTGCTGTTAGTTCTCTTACCTCCATTGCTATCTGCTTTACCCAAATATTTTGCAGTTTTCTATTAATACTTTGCAAAAGGATTTGACGGCGTCATCTAGCTTAGTACTGTAATAGAAGAAGAATACCTCTTGAAGGCTTGAACTAGTTACATCTTTAGTTTCATCTGCATTCTTCAGATATACACCATCTCAACAAGGAGTGGCTTTCAACTCTGGAGCTAAACAGAGAGTTATTCGAATGGTGGAAATGCAGAAAGATCCAATGGAGCCTCCAAGGTTCAAGTAAGTAGCTGGATTCCTGAGAATGAACCACTGTTCTTCAAAAGGTACCAAGGAGAAAAATGTCCCAGATGTCATTCAACAAGTGAATGGATAAACACATTGTAGGACATCTATACTGTGGAGCAATAAAATCTATCTATACATCTATCCTGTGGAGCAATAGAAAGGCATAAACTTTTAGTAAATCAGTAATGTGGATAAATCTCAATTATGCTGAAAGAAGCCAGACAAAAACAAATACAGACTGTATGATTCCATTTATACAAAACTCTAGAAAATGGAAATTCATCTATAGTGACAGAAAGTAGATCAGTAGATGCCTGTGGGAAAGGATCGGGGGGACACTGAGGAGATGAGAGGAATAAGAGGTATAGACAAGGAGCATACAGAAACTTTTATCCTGATTGTGGTGATGGTTTCACAGGTGTATACTGTTTCAAAACTTAGATTGTACATTTTCAGTATCTAGTTAATTGCATGTCAGTCGTACCTCAGTAAAGCTGTTTTTTAAGAAGGAAAAAAGTATATTACTCTATAAAATGGTAATGGTATTTTGGAGGTGAGGTGGGTAGTGATGGTAACAAGGTTGGCCATGTTTTAGTAATTGTTGAAGCTCAGTAATTGTATAACAGCTGGGCATTCATTTTATACTCTCTGATGCTTTTTATAATAAAAATGAGGATGGGAGACATGAGGCATGATAACTAAAAAGGGAAAATGTATAACACTGTCTGGTTGTGCTTTCATTTATCCTTCAGGATCAATAAGAAAATTCCCAGGGGACCACCTTCTCCTCCTGCTCCTGTCATGCATTCTCCTAGTCGAAAGGTAAACTTTCAGGAGTCTAAAATACGTTTTTTGTACTCATGCTTATTCATAAATAACTTCTCATAGAATAAAGTCTAGATGCCTATACAGCTACATTTTCCTACACATACTGTTTTTTTAATTTGTTTTTCAAGATCGAATAGGGACCCACTCAGGACTGTAGTGTCTAATTCCACAGTGTTTATGAGAATGTATATAAATTAGTTTTATTATTATTAACCTAACCTCTGCTTTTAATAATGAGCAGGGTCTGCTATTTGACAAGAAGGATTTATCATAATTAAAGGAAGTGAGTGCATGGGATCATTAGTTCTCTGATAATCTAAGTGGCTTTTTTTAGGCATGTTTTAGGACCCAACTGAAAGAACAAGCCTTCATCTAAAAGAAGTCATATCACTTTAAGTATGGAAAAATACTAACCAGCATTTCTAACTATCAAAAATAACTTGTGGATTATTTTTCATTTTTTATATTAAAGTTATTACTAGAATCCATGATATGAAAACATAGTATATAGTGCTACCAAACAAATGGCATTTTGGCCTTTGACTAAATCCACCCATATGTCAGTGTATATTGAGCTGTCTTTGAAGAAAAAGATTGCACTTGGGCTTTTAACTAGACTATTAATCTAAAAATGTCTCTTCTTCCATTCTTCTGTCAAATCAGATGACTGTGAAAGAACAACAAGAGTGGAAGATTCCTCCTTGTATTTCAAACTGGAAAAATGCAAAGGTAATTAAGTTGTCATAAAATTACTCTCTTATTATTAGAACCTACTAGAAAACACCCAGGAAGGCACTTTAGCCTGGGTTACTTTAGATGAAATCTTAGCATCTTATTTAGTTGAATGTTTTCAAATAGGAACACACAACTTATGTGACTTGACTTTTTTTTAATGTAATAGAAATGTAGTATGCCAGGCACATGAATACCATGTAGTTTCTTTTTGTGAATTGTAGTTACAAGAAGCACACAGAGAAGGAATAGGTAGAATAATGTAACATATAGATGAACAACAGTATTCTTTCGGGAACTCAAATTTATATCTAAAATTATTTCTGAAAGAAACTGCTAATTTATATAATTATATGACCAACAGAGTAAATGTTAAGGTATATCCAGTGCTTTAATTATTAAACTATTTGTTTCTGTTTACAACAATGCATGTGTAAGCTATTGAAATCCTTTTTATCTCTACTAATTGTCAAAGCTTCCAGGAGTCATGAAGAATCTAAAATCATGTAGAATAAAATTCCTAATCACTCTCTACTCTTTTCCTCCAAATCATATTTGGTGATTCTCTTTTTAATGGTGAAGAAGGTCAATTTAACCCATGGATTAAACATAAATTATTCCTTAAAGGAAGTTATGTACCCATCCTAAAACAAAAAGATTGTTGGGTTGTCTGATTTGGATTGATTAATATGTATATAACTATATGGTTTCTTGAGCTGATTCTGTAACACTTCTTGTATTAGGAATAAAGACCATGGACCTACAGGTCAGCATTTGGGAGTCTAGTCAGAAATCTGGAAGAATAAAGCTAAGCCTGAAAGTTATATGGATGGTAAAGCATATTCCTTGAGTTGTTGAAATAGGATGCAAAATTTCAGAACACAGAATCTCATTTATCTAGCAAACTTTTATCTTTTTTCCATTTATTAAAACAGGGTTCTAGGAATCTGGCAAGTCATTAAAACAGTACAGCAGATTAAACTACCTATAGATAGCATAATTTTAGTAATTTATTCCACCTTTGTATGTCTGTTTATTTTCTTATAGAACAACTATTTAGCTATTTGGTAGTGATTTCCTTTTATTATAATTCACAATAATTAACATGAGAATCTGTTTTCCCAGCGCTTGGACTCTGAGGTCTTACTGCCCAAGTTTAAATCCCATTTCCTAAGCTCTCTACCCTCAGTATCTTCATCTGTGAAGTGAGAATAATAATGTTACCAGCCTTACAGAGTCACTGTGAAGGTTCAGTGGGACCATACGTAAAGTGCTTAAACAGTCCTGCGCTCAAAGCACTCATTGCCAGGTGTTGCTGTGGTTGCATAATTGTGAAGAAAGATGTAAGAAAAGATCTACAGCTAAGAGGTTGTCAAAATGGGCATATTTAAATCTAATTTTAAAGAATCTATTGTCACACTTTTGTGACTGGTGTTCTCTGCTTTTGCACTAGGGTTATACAATTCCATTAGACAAACGTCTGGCCGCTGATGGAAGAGGACTGCAGACAGTTCACATCAATGAAAATTTTGCCAAACTGGCTGAAGCCCTCTACATTGCTGATCGGAAGGTAGGCCTATTAGAATTAAGTTGTTTAATGCTCTTCATAATTTGTAAATCCATTCTTGGTTACCTAAGATACTCTTTGTTTGGGGGTCTTTTTCAGTTATATTTAGGAATAATTGACATACATCACTGTAAACTCCAAGGCATTCAGTATGATGGTTTGATTTACATAAGATACTGTTATTTTAACTACAGTACTGAGTACCTAGAGAGGCTCTTAACTGTGGTATGGTTGCCAGAGATGGCAGGGGCTAGTTGCAACTCTGTACCTGGATTCAGTGTTTGTAGACTCATACACATACCTCACCGCTGACAATCTAAATTCCTCACAACATTCTGAAATAATGGTTCATTAGGTTGTTACCATATTGTAAAGATTTCCAGCTACTGTTTCTAGCTTCATAATTTTCCTCTTTTAAATGTAGATGTCTCCCAAAAGGTCAGTACCAGCGAAGGGCAAGTAAACATCTGATGAATTGAATGCTACAGAAAATAGCATCCGTAATACTGGCTGTCTATTAATATTATGGTGTTAATGCATGACTTTGAACTTCACACACATCATGACATGTGTTTAAACGTAAAAAAGTATAGCTTCAGTATTGCAGTGAACACTCTTAAAAATTGTCTCTTGCAGATGTAGGCCAAGACTTTGAGTTGATTTGATTGATTTTGAAAACAACCAGTTTCTGTTTTTACTGATACTGAAAATCGGAATCTTGTTTAATTTTATTATTTAGATTGTCTCTGAGAAAGCAATAGTGAAACACTGACTTACAAAATTGATTGGGGTCACTATAGTTTGAACCACTAAAATATGCCCAGAGTGAAAAACTACATTTGCAGTGTCTTCCATGTGAGCTGTGTTTTAGTCTACAGGAATCTTTGTTTTAATCATCAGTAACAAACCTGAATTCTTTATAACTGCTCTTTCAAGCCAGACTTCAGTAGAAAGTTAGATGATAGCTATAAGCATTTTTATCCACTGATAGTATCTTACTTAACATCTGGCTTTACTAAGTAAGTACTTTCTTACTTAACAACAGGCTCGTGAAGCTGTGGAAATGCGTGCTCAAGTAGAGAGAAAGATGGCTCAAAAAGAAAAGGAGAAACATGAAGAAAAACTTAGAGAAATGGCCCAGAAAGCCAGGGAGAGAAGAGCTGGGATCAAAACCCATGTGGAAAAAGGTATGACAGTCTCATTACTGAGTTGAATTTACTTTGTTAACAATATGTTTCTTATTTTGAAAATCTATATTGTTTTTACTCTAAAAACAAGCAAAAGTAGTACATACATATACAGAGAATGTAGATACTGCAGAAATAATGTAGAATTGAAAGTAATTTCTGCCATATTGAACTGAAGCAGTAGAAAATGAAGACTATATAGTTAAATGTGGACCTTAATTATGGGGCTACACTGGAAGTTTTTAGAGTTTTGAGCAATTTACTTTCAAAAATTATGTATTACTTAAATGATAGGATTGATTTTCTCATATTTTAATTTTCTTGGAACTTAGAAAGGAGATCTCCAGCTGAATAATTTAGCATCCCCACATGTAAAATAGCACAGAGTTTTTCTATCTTGTAGGCTAACATGCCTCTAATCATTAAATCTGCCAATATTTTCTCTGGCTTTATTTAGTGGTCTACATTGGTATATTAATTCAGTTAGAATGAGAAGACTAATTCTAATTTAAGAAAATTATCAGGGTGATTTTCATTTCTTTAATAAATCCTAGACTAGTACAATTAATTATCCATTCAATTCATTGAGTACCTACTATGTGCAAGGTTCCCTTCTAGATACAAGCACAAGGTTTTCCCTTGGACATGTTGGAAGGGTATAAGCTCTAATGAGTGTAGAAAGATTTTAAAAGTTAATCATGTAGTATATTAGAAGGTAATAATTGCTCTGGAGAAAAAATAAAACAGAGAAGGAGGGCAAAAGTACCAAAAGGAGGGGGTGAACAAAACAGGCCTCATTTCTGAGATGGTAACGTTAGCACAAAAACTTGAAGGAAGTAAGGAAGTATGAGCCATGGATAATTGGGGGAAGATCATCCCAGAGAGAAGGAATAGCAAATACAAAGGCCCTGAGTTGGGTTCAGGGAAAAGCCAGGGAGGCCTGTATGGAGAGATTAGAGTAAGAAAGCTGAGTCCTAGGACATGAGTTGTCAGAGTAGTTACGGCAAATAAATGAGAAGTTGAGACATTTTCTGAAATTAAACTGCAGTTTTGTTGGAAAGAAGGTATGTGACCCTTTAGCCATTTTAAGGACATGGCTTTTACTTCAAGTAACAAGGAAAGCAATTGAAGGGTTTTGAGCAGAGTGACATGATCTGACATATGTTAGAAGACTGTGGAATGGGCCTTTGGTGAAGCAGGGAAACCATTTGGAAGGTTACTGCAGTAATCCACATCAAACCTGATAATGAGAGGTAGTGAAAACATGGTCAGATACTGGATGTATTTGGACATACATCCAGTAGCTTATAATATCTGCTTGGATTAGGTAGAAGTACAAGAGAAGAGGAGTCCAGGATGACTCCAGAACTTTTGACCTGAGCAGCTGGGAAGGATTGAGTTGCCACTTACTAACGTTGGGAATGCTGCACAGGGAAGAGGTTTGAGAGGAAAAGATTAGGAATTTAGTTGTGGACATGTAAAGTTTAAGATGGAGGTGTCAAGCAGGCAGTTGGTTATAGGGGTCTAGAAGATCCAACTGTAAGGAAGTTACCAGGGTTTTAAGTAGTGATCCACTTCTTTTTTTTTGGTATCATTGATCTACAATTACATGTGCAATATTATGGTTATTAAACTACCCACTACATCAGGTCCCCCCCACCAACCCCATTACAGTCACTGTCCATAAGCATAGTGAGATACTATAGAATCACTACTTGTCATCTCTGAGTTGTACAGCCCTCCCCGTGCCCCCCCCCCACATTATGTCTACTAATCATAATGCCCCTTTTTTCCCCCTTGTCCCTCCCTTCCCGCCCATCTTCCCCAGTCCCTTTCTCTTTGGTTACTATTGGTCCATTCTTGGGTTCTGTGAGTCTGCTGCTGTTTTTTGTCTTTCAGCTTTTTTCTTTGCTCTTATGCTCCTCATATGATTGAAATCATTTGATACTTGTCTTTTTCGCTTGGCTTATTTCATTGAGCATAATACCCTCTAGCTCCATCCATGTTGTTGCAAATGGTAGGATTTGCTTTCTTCTTATGGCTGAATAATATTCCATTGTGTATATGTACCACATCTTCATTATCCATTCATCTACTGATGGACACTTAGGTTGCTTCCATTTCTTGGTGATTGTAAATAGTGCTGCGATAAACATAGGGGTACATATGTCTTTTTCAAACTGGGATGCTGCATTCTCAGGGTAAATTCCTAGGAGTGGGATTCCTGGGTCAAATGATATTTCTATTTTGAGTTTTTTGAGGAACCTCCATACTGCTTTCCACAATGGTTGAACTAATTTGCATTCCCACCAGCAGTGTAGGAGGGTTCCCTTTTCTCCACATCCTCGCCAACATTTGTTGTTGTTTGTGTTTTGGATGTTGGCCATCCTCACTGGTGTGAGGTGATATCTCATTGTGGTTTTAATCTGCATTTCTCTGATGATTAGCGATGTGGAGCATCTTTTCATGTGCCTGTTGGCCATCTGAATTTCTTCTTTGGAGAAGTGTCTATTCATGTCCTCTGCCCATTTCTTAATTGGATTATTTGCTTTTTGTTTGTTGAGGTACGTGAGTTCTTTATATATTTTGGGTGTCAACCCCTTATCGGATACGTTATTTATGAATATATTCTCCCATACTGTAGGATGTCTTTTTGTTCTACTGATGGTGTCCTTTGCTGTACAGAAGCTTTTCAGCTTGATATAGTCCCACTTGTTCATTTTTGCTTTTGTTTCCCTTGCCCGGGGAGATATGTTCATGAAGAAGTTGCTCGTGTTTATGTCCCAAGAGATTTTTGCCTGTTTTTTTCTAAGAGCACTGCCTTGAATCTTATATAAATGACTTGATGAAGCAAAATATAAAAACCTGCCTGTAGTACACCTAGCCACTGAAGGTAATTAGAAGTGAAACTTCTCTGTGTCTAAGTTCTCTAAACTGATAAGAAAAAAAACAGTGGTTCTTGAGAAATTAATTAAAAATTTGAAAAATCTGAAGCCAGATATTAATAAAAACTAACATTTATTGAGTACTTACTTTGGCAAACACTACTCTGAGCCCTTATATAATCCCTTCAGCCATATGTAGTAGTTCCAACTATTGTCACTGTTTTACAGAGGAGACTAAGGTTCACAGTGGTTAAGTAACCCACACCAGGTTACACTGCTAATCTGTCATAGAAACAGAATTTGAATCCAGATAGGCTGGCTCCAAAGCTCATGCTCTCTTCAGACTGGAGCGAATAGAGAAAATGTAGACATAAACACAATGGAGATCAAAATGCCACCAGCCCCTATGGAGTACAAGCAAAAGGTTTTTTATACAAAGTCAATCTTTGAAAATATAACTTATCTATAATTCTTTTTTCCTGGCATTTTAATATGAAAATTTTAAAACACATAGAGAAAAGTTTTAGGAATTGTACAGTGAACACCCATATCTCCACCACCTAGATTCTACAGTTAACATTTTTTTAACAATTAACCTTGTTAAATTTGCCTAATCACGCATCTACCCATCTCTATACTCATCTATCAATCCACTTACTACTTTGATATATTTCAAAGTTAAAGACATCAGTACAGTTTACTTCAAACACTTCAGCTGCATGCATGATTTTGGAATTTACATTCAAATATTAAACCAGTGTTTCAAATTAATTGCAAGTAAGGTTAAAAGTAACTACAGTTAAAAGGGCTGAATGTGACTACAAAGTAGTTCATGGAATTTTCTGTGTACAGTTTAACTGATGTTTTCTTGTTCAAAATATTAATGGGTAATATAATGATAAAGTAATTTTCAACTCCGTCCACATAGAGGATGGGGAGGCACGAGAGAGGGATGAAATCCGGCATGACAGGCGAAAAGAGAGACAGCATGACCGGAATCTTTCCAGGGCAGCCCCTGATAAAAGGTAGGTGCTGTTTGAGATAAATACAAATTATGAAGTGGCCTTTATGAACCTTTTAGCGAGATGGTGGTTTAGTCTCCTAAGACGAGTTTTGCTTCTCTTCCTTTCTAGTTTGATAACTTAATAAATCAGCACTTATTTTCTTGGACTAAACTTCTTTTCCTTAGCAGAAGAATTGACTATGCCTGGAAGTAATTTTTTCTTCCATCACCCTGTAGAGTCAGGTAGAATTGAGAATGATGAAAATGTAGAAAAGGGAAATCAGATCGTGTTTGTGAGGAGAAAATGGATAGGACTGTTGTGCCGTGTTCTTTTCCTATTTGAAATGATGAGCCAAATTTATTATGTGCCTGTCCCTTTAGGCAGGAAATACAATACTTTACTTTTATTGAGATCCTTTTGCATGCAGAATACTGTACTGAGTACAGTGCAGGGGGAGAGCAGGTTTTCTAAGAAGTGGAAATTGGCCTCTTCTGTGAGCATTTTCACTTAAATTTAGAAAAACAGCTATCATAAAATTATTTGGAAAATTGACTAAGCAGTATTAGTACAAATTTGTATAGAACAAACAAGTTACATATATGGGGCTTGGAATAAAAGAGGGATTAGTGAAGTTTGTGGTTTACCAAAGGCTGAAGACTGAAATTGCAAAAAAATAGAGGAAATGCAGTAATACAGAGGTAGAATTCTGAGGGAGGGTTAAATGCAAATATAAAATGTTTTCTTTCCGAATAAGCAATTTCGCATGCTTTCATCATTGTATCAGCTGGTACAATCCATTTTTTTCAAATCATATCTTAAACATGAAAAAGAAGGTTCCTTCTGGTGGTGGTCTTTGTTGTTTGATGGCATATTTCATCTCCCTGGGGAAGGGAGTCAGGGAGAAGCAGAAAATCTGAATTTAGAGTCGTGGGTAAATGTACAGTATAGGAGAGAGAGGAACGAAATGTGAAAGTGCAGTTAATGACACTTTGGTCTGAAATTCCTAAGCCTTAAAAATCAAAATGACTCTGTAGATAAATTGGGCCCTTAAAACCAGTAAAGTGGCTATTGAGAAATGTAATATAGAAAAGCTGTAGAATTCTGATTTTATGAAAATCAGATTATCTGTAGGAAACAGAGACCTGAGCTTCTAAAGTAAATGATGACAGTTACCATGGTTTCATTGCAATGTAGATTGCATGCATACTGAAGCAGCAGGGGAAATAAATTAATCTGAATGTTGAAAATCATCCTGGGTAATCCAGTCATTGACATGTTTTCCTCAGATTCTAATAGGATAAAATTTCTAAATGTGGTGAAGAACAGATTCTAGTTTATTGAAAACAGTTCATGTGATACATCTAGTTTGCATCCAGTACCCGCCCCCCCAGCCTTCATATAACAGCAAATACAGACCATACCAATTTCATATCTCAGCCTGCATTGTAAGGTGTTGCTTGTATTAAAAACTTTCACGTCAAGAATGAGTCTCTCAGCAATTCTTTCCAGCTAACAGGAAGGCCTAATTGTAAAACCCTACCTCTTCTAATAATCGTGTATCTGAAATGCTGTGAGGACTGCCAACTGTTTATGCATTATCAGGGAATATATGTTCAGAAGATGTGAATAGGACATATTCATTTCCTTTGCTTCTGAGATTGGTTGTTTTTAAATTGAAATTCAACTTGTCTGTGAAGTTTTCAGTTAGTGGCATTATATTTCGAAACAGGTCGAAACTGCAGAGAAATGAAAATCGGGATATCAGTGAAGTCATTGCCCTTGGTGTACCCAATCCTCGGACTTCCAATGAAGTTCAGTATGACCAAAGGCTCTTCAACCAATCCAAGGTACAGGAAACTTAGAGCATATATCCTAAGTGTTAATATGAGTACTGACCCTTGGGGAAAAGGAAGTAAACATATTAAAGATTTGAGTTAGCTAAGGCTAGCATGATGACAAAAAATAGAAGCTGCATGTTATAACTGAAAAGACAGGATGAAATGGCTCTGATTTTGACCTCTTACAGTTGGCTAAGATTTGAGATACTCATAGAAAATGAAAGAAATCAGGTGATAAAGATTGGTTCTGGTATATCAAGCTTTTATTTCTAAAGTAGAGTATGAAAATAGTGTCCTACGAAAGTATCTCTTGGGTTATTTTTAATTGATCTTTGAAAAAAAATGTTAATGCTATAGAAACACATAAACTTGGGATCTTTGAAAAATGAAGCTGTAAGACTAAAGTACTAGATTACTTATCAGGAAACCTAATTTCTAGTACCAGTTATTATTAACTAGCTAGGACACATTAGGCCTGAAGAAGTACCCAAATTGATTATTTACTGTATGTACAGAAGTCGGTGAGATCAAAGATAGATGCACCTTTGCCCTCAAGGAACCCTCTAGTCTACTAGGAAAGACAGATTTATGTGTATATAAATAAAAACAAAGCTGACTGTAGTAAGAACATAAAGGTATGAAGTCCTGCTGGGATATAGAGGGGAAAAGGGAATTATGACCTGGAGGTTTTAAGATTTGAAGGTAGCATTTGAGTTCTGTTCAATAAGTTATTGAGTGCTTTTTATATTTCTGGCATCTAAGTCTTTCATTTGTATTATCTCAATCCTAACAAAAACACTATGGTCATCCTGTTACAACCTCTGTTTACAGAAGAAATTGAGACACATAGAGGTTTAGCTAGTAACTGATGGAAGTAAAATTAAAACATTGGCTGTCTTGATTCTTGCACACTATGCAGTGGCAATAAACTTTTGCCCAAGCAGAGGTGGTTAGGCATGAAAGTTCCACATAATATTTATGACAGTCATTCTTAGAAGCTTAAGCTTAAATCATTTACAAGTTGTGATGAAAATCTTTCTAAAAGGCACATCCCTTTATTAATGAACCACCCAAATATATGAAATAAGTGTAAAGTTTTCATTAAGAACCTTATTGTCTCGGGGGCTCTCTTGTCCTCTCCTGGCCTGAGCCAGGAGCTGTCCTTTCACTTTCTCCCTATAAATAAAAAAAGCCTCTGCCTTGCTCTCCTAAAAAAAGAACCTTATTGTCTCATGCTGTAATAGTGATGTTCTTAAGCAGTTAAGGGGTATAACATTATTACTCTAAATGGCATTAGATAAATGCTTTAAGATTCTTTCATCTTCTTGCTATTATGTCTGTACAAATTGAAATTGTCAAGTACTGGCTTATACTAGTATCCCCCAATTTTAATGACTTCACTAGAGTAGCCAGATCTTCAAAGTTTATAGACTTTGTGAAAGTTTTTTAATGAAGATTTTTTTTAAGTATTGTTGAAATACAATTTTGTTGGTTTCAAATGCACAACAGTGTTACCCACATTATCAAATCTTCACGTCCTCTTGTGCAGTTACCATCAATGTAGAAAGATGTTACAAACTCATTAACTATATTCTCCGTGCTCTACTACCATCCCAGTAAACAACTTGATATTGTAATTTTGAATTATTGTGCCCCTTAATTCCCCTTCACCCCCCCACCCCTCGGTAATTACTAGTTACTTCTCAGTGTCTATGAGTCTATTTTGTTCCTTCTGTTCTGCTTTTATACTCCACAGTAAGTGAAATCATGTATTTGTCTTTCTCCACCTGGCTTATTTCACCGAGCATACCACCCTCTAGATCCATCCATGTTGTTGTAAATAGGATCTTTTTTATATGACTGAATATTCCATTCTGTATATGTACCAGACTTCTTTATCCTTTCATCTATTGATGGACACTTAGGTTGTTTTCCTATCTGCTGTTGCAAATAGTGCGATAAACATAGGGGTGCATGTCTTTTCAAATTGGGGATCTTTTGTTTTCTTTGGGTAAATTCCTTGTAGTAGAATTACTGGATCAAATGGTTTTTAATGAAGATCTTTTTAATTTGTAGTTCAGATTGTTGAAAATATGAACTGTAAATGAGCAAGGGTTTACTTTTCACATGAATGTAGTCAGATGCAACTTTTAATAAATAATACATATTTATTTAATATCCTGTTTTTCCACAGGGTATGGACAGTGGTTTTGCAGGTGGAGAAGATGAAATTTACAATGTTTATGATCAAGCCTGGAGAGGCAGTAAAGATATGGCCCAGAATATTTACAGGCCCAGTAAAAATCTGGACAAGGACATGTATGGTGATGACCTAGAAGCCAGAATAAAGACCAACAGGTACCAGAGCACACAACTGAGTTCCAGTGTTTGCACCAGTGAAGACAAAGTAGTTCATAGTCCTTTTCTTTTTTCCCTAGATTTGTTCCAGATAAGGAGTTTTCTGGTTCAGACCGTAGACAAAGAGGCCGAGAAGGACCAGTTCAGTTTGAGGAAGATCCTTTTGGTTTGGACAAGTTTTTGGAAGAAGCCAAACAGCATGGTGGCTCTAAAAGACCGTCAGAGAGCAGCCGCCCCAAGGAACATGAGCACGAAGGCAAGAAGAGGAGGAAGGAGTAGATCTCTCTCTTCAAAGTGAATGAACTACTATCTATAACCCTAATGATGCAAGTCATATGGGGGAACATTTTGTAAATGGTCAAGATAAAACCCAAAATCTGGGTGTCAGACCCCAGGCGCTACTTTTTATTACGGGAGGAGGGGGATGGAAAATTCTTTGAACTATCTATTTTTTTCCTAAAGAGTGGGTTGTGTTTATGCTTCTCCCACCTTTTGGCATTTATAGAACATACTGCCCCACACATGAAATTAAGAAGACCACTTCCTTTTGTGTGACATTAGCACTTTGGGGTTAATATTTTGTGTAGGAACAACTGCTTTAGACTAAAGTTAGCCCAGCCACAGTGAGTAGAAGGATGTTCACATACTGGAACTGTCCTACCAAATGATGTTTGCCCCTACTGTGCCATTTTAATTTGGAGTGGGGAAAGTAAGCTCTTGCTTGGTGCAACTATTTGTTTTCAAATAAAAACATTTAGACATAATACTGTTTTGTTTATTTAATAGGCAGTAATAGTCTCAAAAATCTTTCTCTTCACATGTTTGGTCCTCTTGCAAAATTTTTGGTTTTTGAGCTTGAACATGGAGCTGGAAAAAAAAAAGCACTATAAGGAAAAGCACTATAAAGAAAGGCAGTGTCTGCAAAACAGTGAAACTGAAAATTGCCACTTTAAGACAGCCTTTTTTTTAGGGAGTCAGCATCAATAAGTCAAGAGAATGTTATTTGTTCCTTCTTAAGAGTCCCTAAACCTCAGTTAAAAATTGTAAATCAGTGTGACCGAAGGTCACATAGTAAGTGGAAAAGCCAGGATTTCAACCCGTTTCCCTGACTTGTAAGTAGACTGCTATTCCCACTGTTCCATGTTGCACATACCTTGCTAACCATTAGAGTCTTCCTGGACTTCCGTCCCCAGACCTCTTAGAACTGGACGCTCTACTACCCCCACCATTCTTTAGCAAACATTAAAGCAACTTCAGTTACAAACTTCCCAAAGTCCTTGTCATTCCACACTTCTGACCTTCTAATTAATAAACAGAAAGCTCATGATACATAGGAAAATATTACCTTTACTCCATCGATAATGTGATTTTCGTGTTGTAGTACATTCTGAAGTTCTTCTTCTGAAGAAAATTGAACCCAACCCATACCTCTGTGAAAGCCAGTCTCTTTGTCCTAAAAACTCAAAATTTAAGAAAGATTAACCACTAACCTGACAAAGTTTACATGAGCTCCAGATCAAACTACCAATGTTTTCATCTGCCAAAACGGGAGAGCAGACATTTTAATATGTCGTTCTCCTAGATACCCAAGGCTTAATCCCTCTTAATCTTAACATTCTTCTTTTCTGCTGCCATTGGAGAAGGAAAATACAGGTAAAAGGCCTTCTGTGTCATTCCAGCTGCAAATCACAGCGATACAGCAGTCAGGAGAAATTTTGATCACATAAGGAAGTGTTTGTTTCTAACTTCCTCACTTCTAAAAAGTAGGATATTGTGTCAAACCTAATTACATTTCTGAGACAAATCACCCTCATCACTACCACTACTATCATCATCACATGCACCTGATGAAAAATAGGAAAAAAGAAAATTCTACCCTTATTTACCTAGTTCCACACCCTGGCTAATTTAAATAATTTTGTTACTTCCCTTATGCAAAACACAGAGTGCTTATAATTCAACCTATGCATCAGCTCATGCAGAGATTCTGGTGTGCTTGGACTCACCCTGACCCACATCCCCACCAGCCCTACTACGTAAAGGACAAATACAAAGACTGATTCAGTGTACACCATCATCAGTCCTATTAACACGGTTATATGCTCTGCCCCCAAAAACAAATTCTTATAAATTGCCCTGTACTTCAAGGTAACTTTGTAATTATTAACCTAGAACACAGGAAAGTTTCTGGTAATGTCCCAGTGGTTTACTGCTCCTTACCTCAAATAGGTATGTCCACTTCTAAAGCACTCTCCTCTATCTCCAAATGACTGGGATTTTTTTAAATGCTCTTCAAAAAAATACAAATTTCATACTGACTAGTTTTTAAGCTTATTCAGAAGGGTTTCAAGTCTGTATTACATATGCCTCATTCTTTTAATCAACTATATAAAATTACATTGTATCAGTGAATTAATTTCTATTAAAATCATTCTCATTGATGAACGTTTAGATTGTTTCCAGCAATATTAAAAAATGCTGCCTTGAACATTCTTGACAAAAAATTTCTGTAGAGTAAATCCCTAAAAATGCAATTGCTGGATGAAAGGAAATACAAATTCTTAAATTTGACAATTTTGCCAAACTTCTCTCCCAAAATGAAGATACCAGTTAAACTTACCAACAATTTGCCAGTTTTTCTACATCTTTACTAGCAATAAATAATGAGTAATGTCTTTGGAAGGCAACTAACATTAAACCAAGAATTAAGAATTTACTTTAGGTTGATATTTTATCACAGCCTTTTTAATGCCAGGAGGAAAAAAAGCAGTTTTAGTAAAGCACATGTAATCACATCACACCCACAAAAAAACCAGTAATTCTAAAAAGCTCACAGAAAAACACAGCCCAGGAAAAAGTAGAACAAATTAATTAATTTCCACACCCTCATAAGAAAGCAAAGGAAATATAATAAATATAAAAACACTTTTTAAAAAAGTACTCAAGGATAAAGGTTAAAAAAATTCTCCAATTAGTTTTATAAAATTATCCTCTATTATCTTAAGTCCTTATAGTAATAGTATTACACAGGCAGAATTCTAAGATGCCCGCATGACTTCCACATGTCCTGCCATGTTACCCACTGTTAATTCCCTCCCCTTGAGAGTAGGGGCAAGCCCTGTGACATGCTTCTAACCAAGAGAATATGGTAAAAGTAGAATGTTACTCCCCTGAGAAGTTTCATGGCAAGGGTGATGTGGTGTCACTCCCATGACTACATTATAAGGCTACTTTAGCAGACTGGAAAAAGAGAGACTCACTTGCTGACTCCAAAGAAGCAAGCTACCATATTGGAAGAAAGCCTATAGAGAAGCTAGGTAACAACTGCAGGTGCTCCCTAGGATCTGAGAGCATCTTCCAGCTTCCAGCTAGCAATAAAGCAGGTATCTCAGACCTACAGTTGAAAGAATAGTTCTGCCAACAACCTGAGGGAGCATGGAAATCACTCTTTCCCAGTTGAGCCTCTGATGAGACCACAGCCCCTGGTGACACTTGGATTGCAGCTATGTGAGACCCTGAGAAAAGGACCCAAGCAAGGTTGTGCCCAGACTCCTAATCTGAAGAAACTATGAGATAATATATGTATGTTGTTTTGAGCCATTAAGTTAGTAGTAATTTGTTATGCAACAGTAAAAAACACAAATACCTACGATAAGGTTTTTTTACTTTCCAATCAGTATTATCTGTAACTTTATCAATAAAGACTAAACAGCTTCACTCCATTAGAAATTCATATAAGTTGATACACTTTAACGAAAAAACTCAAGAATTAGATGGTAACATTAACACTTCTTTTAAAAGATAATACTCACAAAAGGTACAGTGCACTTTCGTATTTGGCCAAATTGTGCAAAGTGTTCTCTCAGCTCATCTGTATAGCAGAGGAGAAAACATATTAAAGGTAGTTAACATATTTTGTTTCCTCTGTCCTAGACTGTAGATAGAAACCAAAAGGTATCCTAGAGTCCCTACACTTCCTGTAAAACAGGAGCTACTTTGATTCCTTGAAGCTTTAAGATTTAGGAAGCAGCGATAGTACTAAATACATATCATCCTTGGTTTATGCTGGGGTTACATTCTGATAAACCCATAAGCTGAAAAATATTGTAAATCAAAAAGGCACTGAATACACCTAACCTACAGAACATATCATAGCTTAGCCTAGCCTACCTTAACCATACTCAGAACACATTAGCCTATAGTTAGGCAAAATCATCTACCACAAAAACGATTTTATAACAAAGTACTTAATTTCTCATGCAATTTATTGAAAACTATACTGAAAATGAAAAACAGTAACTCTATGGATAGAGAATGGTTGTAAGCATTGTGGGTGGTTTACCCTTGTGATCATGTGCCTGACTGGAAGCTCTGGTTCACTGCTGTCACCCAATATCAAGAGAGAGTAGTACTGCATATTATTAGCCCGGGAAAAGATCGAAATTCGAAATCTGAAGTAAGGCTTCTCCTGAATTCCTATCACTTTCACAGCACCATAAAGTAAAAAATCATTTAAGTTGAACTATTCTGAATAAAGGGATCATCTGTATAAAGCTGTAATGGCCCAGATATGGGGAGGGGAGGGGGTTTTTATCTTGACATGGAGAGAGAAATTTTGGAACCAACCGTGGTCTTCATCCCCAGCAAATACTGTCTTCCAAAAGTACTGTGCTAGGTGCATGGATTATAATCCCTGTGAGAAGGTCACACAGAAGACAGGAACAATAACAAGGTATGTTGCTAGCTATATTAGAGATTTCCAAATAAAATCTCAATTTACTTGCCTTTCATAATTTAAAGTTTACACTAAGTTAAATAGTTGGTACTCTAAAACTTGTTAAATTGACCCTACCTACCCTTATTTCCCATTGCTGGCCCACAGTTACTCTCTAGTAGAAATTAAATTCTGTGTACACACCCATCATGTAAATTCCCATCTTGCACGTTGTTCTTTCCCCTTGATATGTCAATAATCCTATCCCCTCCTGCCTACGTTGTAATTGCTCTTCAAGACCCAGGCCAAATGCATACACTGAATATTATTTTATTAGGATCTTACTGCAATATAACACAATGTATTAGCCCTGTGAGGCCTCAAGGATGAATAGTGGATAATCTTAAAGATAAACTCTTATGTGATCTTTCTCTTCTAAACTACAGTTCCTGTCTTTTACTAATTGACACCTGCTTATTCCCCCAATTCATCTAAACCTCACTGGTTCAACAACTGCCTATATTTGTTGTTTTAAAGTCTCCTCACCCCCCCCCCACCACACCATAAACTTCCCAAGTGTTGAGTCCGCTGTGGCCACAGTGACTGATACAGAGGAGGGTAGTATCTGCTGAATGAATAGATGTCTAGTAATCCTTCAACAACTCACAGGGACTAAATTTCTGAAGAAGTCTAATAGTTGTTCAAACCAGATAGCAAGATTAGGATCTCACAGAATATCTTACTGGAGAACAAAACAGTATTAAATATACATGTTTTGAACCAGGTATTAGAAGTTCTAGAAAACACTCACTTCCAAAACAAACTAGCTCTGGAAGGTAACCCTTTTCCCAAATTACCTAAAATTGTTGGGAGTAAACAGCTGCAAGCACCAAGAGCAATATCCACCACATGACAGATACTCCTTAAATATTTGCTAAATGAATGAATGAACTGAAAGAGACTGTTGTTTCAAAGTTAAGTCAGACTCTTTTTAAGGGTTTTAAACCAACCCATTATGATTTGGAAAGTTGCACCTGCAAGATGCTGATGAAACTTCAGCCATTCCACGAAGTTTCACAGGGCCTAAAGAAGACAGTTTACTGTGCTTGGTCTTCACCCACCAAATGCTAAGAAGGTGGGGAAAAAATTGATCTATTTCCCATTCTACTATTCACACCTGGGACACAAAAGCTATGAAGAGAGTAATCTCTATTCCACTATTTCAAAGGAGCTGACTTGATACATAAAAATCTATCAAAGTGACCTTGGATTTTTAAATTTTGGAAAGCAAATGTAAAAAGCTTATCTCAAAACTGCAGCTGAGAAAAATCTATGTTAGCGAGAGATTTCAGTACTGATTACTCCCCTCTATCTCCAGCCTAGGCCTCTCCTATGAGCTTGTTTCAGTAATCATGAAAATAATTATCATTTATTGAAGTACTTACTCTGCAGCTAGCACACGTCTAAGCAGTTTACACGTAAACTTATTTAATCCAAATCAACAATCCTATGAGGAAGCTAATATTGGCTCCATTTTATAGTTGATGAAACTAGGGCACAGTGGTGAGCCTTATCCTCAAATTGCCTTGTTAGTCAATTTACACAACTATTAAATGGCCCAGGTGGAATTCTAACGACTTCAGAGGGCACTCCTCAATCAATGATACACAATGATACTCTGTCTACTTAACCAGGAGACCTCACAAGGCTTCTCAAATTCAACACATTTAAACTTTATTCCTCATCTTCTTTCCACCCACTTCTACATTCCAACCACGAAATTCTCCAAAGCCAAAACCCTGTAAGTCATTCCTCCCTGTCCTCATTCCCTACTCTTCCCCCATTCAAACCATCACGAAAAGCTGTTGATTGTTTTGTTAACATAGGTAGATCAGACCACCCCCTCTACCACTACCCTAGTTCAGGTCCTCATCTTTAAATTACTGAAACTACCTTTTAGTTCATCTCCTCCTCTCCAATCTT
The DNA here is from genome assembly GCA_032199065.1 of Smutsia gigantea. Taxonomy (NCBI): domain Eukaryota; kingdom Metazoa; phylum Chordata; class Mammalia; order Pholidota; family Manidae; genus Smutsia; species Smutsia gigantea. The sequence continues at coordinate 76,139 of JAVSCE010020745.1, read as the reverse complement.
GACACTTTGAGTCCATCCTCAACACTGCAGTCAAAATCCCCTCTAAATCGTAAATCTTGGTTTTCAAGTAAAAAAAAAACTCTCCACAGAACCACTCCAAAAAGCAAGAGACCGTAAGCACGTGCCCCAAAGGTTTAAGGTACATCCCTAAACGGTTAATTGCAAACAAACTGATTTCTGCTTACTGGCTTGCTCGGGAGCAAACTCACTCAGCCTCCTAATCCAGCCACCACGCTGACTTCAGTACTCCGCAGAAAGTGGAGCTTTTGAGGATCACTTGGACCTAAATATTCCGTCCCTGATACATCTCCATCACTCACTAGAGGCCACGGTCCAGGGAATTTTTCTGACAAAAGCAACGGGCTTGCCAACAGCGGTACGCAGCGCCACGGAGGTTCTCAACGCCGAAGCCGCCATCTTTGGACGATGGATGTCCGCGACCTACAGTCGTGACCCCGGAAGAACCTGTCGGATCCGGGGACACGGGAATCTGCTTCCGGATCAGAGGAGGCCTGCGCGCGAGATGAAGGAAATGGCAGTGGCTGTGGCCTCCGTGGCGACGCTGGCGGCGGAGCCTGGGGAAGACGCCTTTCGGAAGCTCTTCCGTTTCTACCGGCAAAGCCGTCCCGGGACCGCAGCCCTGGGAGGGGTCATTGACTTCTCGGCGGCCCACGCAGCCCGCGGCAAGACGCCTGATGCCCACAAGGTACGGAGAGAGGAAGGGCGCCCGCGCGACTCCGGTCACCTCGCTTCGCTTCGCGGAGAGGCTTCACCTCTTTGCCCTTTCAGACTGTTGCTGAGCGATCTCTGCTCTCCACGGGCTCGGAGATGAACTGCCCACAAAGCATCACATTTTGGCGATGAAGAGCGTTGCCCGTTTCTCCAAATGCGGCCGTTCCTGAGGCCCGGTCAAAATACCTGGGAGTTGGTGTTTATTTTTTCTACTTACTGACCGTTTTGCTTTTTCAGCTTCGATTTGTGTAAAAACCCGTAAACCGTGTTGGTAGAGGTTAGGGTAGCGCTCTGCAGCATGAAAAAAAAACTACCCAATACCAAAACAAAGGGATCGATGTGGTTAAGTCGATGTGCGTTGGTTCCTTGCGTCTCTGAGGCTTTTAAAAAGAGGGTTTGAAGATTTCTGAGATAATCCCTCCATATTGAAAGTAAAGGGCAAACGACTGCAAGGATCATCTGTTATTGCTACCTTTCCCCTTGGAAATTAAGAAAAGTAACATAAGGGGGACACAGGGAGAATCCCAGCTGTACTGTAAGATATATTTTCTTTACAATCGCTGAGGATACCTGTAATGTGTTGTCTACAGATGACTGGATGAGGCATTCTTTCCAAGCTTAGTAATAGCTCTCAATGAAATTGGAATGCTGTAATAACACCGTATTTGTTTAGAACTCAGTTTCTTAGACACTTCATTTGTTGGCAGAAAGGGCCTTGGAGTGGTCAATATAACATAAAGTCTGCACCCCAAAAATAATATACTTGACTCATGGAGAGCATCTCAAGACTTTAACTCACCTCCTTTTACCCATATTTTACCATAATACTTTACATGCTTTAAGAGTGTAATCCACCCGAGAAAAGGACATTTTTCTAGTACACTGCTTTAAACAGTAAGCAATAAATACACTATCTAGAGTACATAAAGACTTGGGTATTTAGTTTCCCAGCTCAAAACATTGAAAGTAGTTAATTAGAAAAGCAAATTGCCATTACAAGACACTTGATGAGAGTGGTAGAGAAAGTGATGGTTAGCAATCTGGCAAGGGACAAAGCAAAAAACTTTTGGAAAGCTGAGAGGTTTGGTTTAACTTAGCATATGAGAGAATAGGACTATAAACTTCATTTCTGTGAGTGTTGCTGAATTACAATGGAGTATTAAAAATAGCCTATTTAAGAAATCATTACAGAATGTTTACAATGAAAACATTTATCAGCCCCTATGTACCTGGAAGAGTTAGCTAGCTAGTCACGACTCAGAGAGTCCCAGATAGCCATTTATAATAGAGACCAGTCCTACACCAGCCACTTGTTGGTATTTTGTCTAGAAATCTCTACGCTTGGTGAATAGGATAAGAGATAGATCTCTTTGAAAGAGAACATTTGATGTATTATAAGGCAAGCCAGACCCTAAGTTCATTGTTCATGGCAGAGTAGTTTTCAATGTTCTTACTTTAGTGACTGCATATTGGGTCTCTTAACCAATTTAGTGAGCCATCCATAAGATGCTCTTACATTCAAAGAAAATCTCATGAGCCCCTGAGAAATAATTTCTAAGTAATTAACAAAAAGCCAAAAGCTCTGAGTTTCAGATTGAAGTTTCATTTAAAAAAAGAACAAATACCCTTTAGCAAACAGGGTTCTCAGTGTTTTATTGAAACGTTTCTTGTCTGGATGGAGCACTCTTTTTCCACTCTCTCACCCTCCCCAGCCTCATGTTCCTTATAGCTCTGTTTAAACATCAACTGGATTCAAGTGCCTCAGAAGCACTGTTGTTAGCCCTAACCAGAGTAAACAACATTGTGACTCAATATTCCAGTACACCAAATTCAGAGTCCTTTAAGAAGTCACAAAGGAGTGATATCATAGGAAAAGGTAGTCTTCAGGCCAAAATCAGCCTGTTTCTCATTACTGCTTACCTTATTTTACATAGGTCTCTGGTATTTGCTAATAACCAGATGAGGAAACTGAGGATCTAAGAAGTGACTTAAGTCTTACATCAAGTAAGTGGTAGAACTAAGTTTAGGACCCCAGACTTCTGACTATTACTTTGCCCCATACCAGAAATGTCTTTAGAGGTTTGAGGTTCTCAAGAGTTGACCTGCAAACTAGTTCTAGCCCTATGACTGTTTTCTTCCTGTTAGGTGGTCAGATCTCAGCTAAGTGTGTCTGCAGTCAGTGACCATGATGCCTATAGAGCAGGACTTCAGCCAGTCAGCAAGTGGCAAGCCTATGGACTTGAAGGCTATCCTGGTGAGTGCAGCTGACCTTAGAAGGCAAAATTACTCAATCATTTGTCTAATTTCAGAGGAGGAGCTATAAGCAAGTTAAGAGACTAAGAAAAAAACAAAACACAAATATTTCACTCCCAAAACCCCCCTAAATTCTGCCTTTTCTAAGATTTCCATTTATTCAGCATTTTCAAAGAATAGAACAGGAGTCGGTAGTGCCTACCTTATATTGCAGAAAGTGACAGACTAGGCCATTGACAAAACCTGTTACTATCATCAAAGCTGAACATTTGAAAAGAGAATTATAGTTAAAGAGATCAAAGTCCTAATATACTATATAATCTAGAATTTGAATTTTAGTAATGTTGGATAGCTCACATTACAGACAAAGATAATGATAAGTCGGTAATGTTACTCACCTTCTAGGATCAAGGGCCACTATAGATTAAATATTATGAATAATTAGAAAATATAGGAATACCTTATTTGACCAAATCTTATGCCTTGTCATCCTGTTTCTTTCTCGAGGACATAAAGTTAACATTGCAGTTGTGATTTCAAATATCGATTAAAAGCAAGAGAAATCCCCAGAAGGAAATATTACTTTCATTGTGCCAAGGGTCTGGTCTCTGTTACAGCTCTTAGTACCTTATGACCACTGAAGTATTTGTTAATAACATGAGAAGGTATAGCAACTTTAAGGCTTCCTATAAAAGGCTTCATGCACTTGAGTTCTGTATGTATTAAAGAATACTGAAGTCACAAAGGAAATAGTCCAGTGATGGCTTTTATATATGAAAGCACTGTCCCTATGAATGTGGGTAAATGAGCGTGCATCACTGGCAGTCTTTCACACACTTTTTGTTCTTGAAGGCTGCCCTTTACTTTTCAGGCCTAACTGCTGTTTTCAAGAACATGTTTCTCTGTTGCTGTGCCTTCTGCCCTTAACAGATTGTTCAGACTGCCAAGTTTTCAACCCCTCTTTGGTTTTGTACTGTCCAAAATGGCATACTTTTTGAGGTTTTGTAGGATTTCACACTTAAGCCATGTCCTTTGAGTTTGTACCTCATTATTTCTTAAGAGCCTTTATTCTATCTTCCTGAGATTGTAAGCTGCATTTAATATAAGTGTAATGTCCAAAACATAGGAGATGACAATTTCCTTTTACTCTGGGTGTATCAAGATTGTGTTTACTTCTGGAACTGGCTTATTCATAAGGAACCTGAGCACACCACGACCTGTCCTTACAAGATTGAGCAGGAAGGTGATGACTAAGTCTGGGAAAGAAGAGACTTGAGGGGGAACATGATGGCATTAAACATTTAAAAAGCTGTCATACACAACAAGAAGTGGGAAGCAGTGCGTCCTAGTGGTTTAAGGCGTAGGTCCTAATACCAGGCTTCCTGGGTTCAGATCCTGGTTTTGCCATCTCCCACTATGTGATCTTGGAAAGTTTCTTAGTCTCTCTTGGCCTTGGTTTCCTCATGTAAAATGTGTATACAAATAGCATCCACTTCATAAGGTTATGATGAGGATTAAATGTGAGTGTATATATAAAGTACTTAGGTCAGTGCCTGGCACAAAGTAAATACTCATAAATGTTAGCTATAAAGCTAGAAGTTTTTATTGAGATTTGGGGTTGCTCTGTGTGTCAGAACCTAAGACCAAGTGTGAAAATAAAGAGGCAAGTTTTAACTCAACAAAAGGAAGACAACAGTTGTCCTGAATGGACTGCCTAAAAAGTCTTATTATTTCCTGTCACTCTTCAGGCTTGGACTAATCAGAAGTATTCTTCCTATGACATTTTTGGGGGTATTATAATATTCTTTATTTTCTGAAATAATGGTGCTAGCAGATGATAAATTATCGGGGGGGGGTTCCGTATCTTTTTTTCTTTCTTACACAGAAGTGGCCTCCACATTTATAAGCAAATGTTCTCCTATTTTAGAGGAAGAGGAGTTCCTTCAGTTCAAAGCCAGTGCCTTCACCTTTTTGATCCTACCTTCTTTCACCTGTTCTAGCTTTCATAATCTTGCTATGTACCTTTCTGTTTCAACCAGTTCCTCGCTGTGGTCTCTTTGCTCATAATCTAGAAGCCTGCTTAGGTCTTTCCAAACCGTAAAAACCATTGAAATAGCCCCTTGCTTCTTTATCCTCTATGACTACTACTCAGCCTTTGTTTCCTTTCTTAGCCAAGCTTCTTAAAGACGTTATCTGTGTAATTGTCTCTACCATCCTATCTCTAGGTCCTTTATTACAGACAGTTTTTCTTCTCTCCATCTTTAGTTCTTAAGAAAGTGCATGGTGTGTGTTTGTTAAATGTTTGATGAATGAATCTTTACCATGCTTAGGAGTCCTGTTAAATATTGTAATTCCTCTTTTACAAAGGAGAAAAATAAGGTTAGATTAGTTTCAAGGTCAGAAAGATCTTTTAGCACACGTTGTAGGTATTTTCATTGTGCCACACTGAACAGATACATATACCATCTTACTTCCCTATTTTATGAGTCAGGCTTTAGGAAACAGATATTACACCAATTTTTTTTTAATTCACACAAAGTTTAATCAGTCAAGTTAATGAAAACATCAAAGTTTTTCAGTTAGCGTATGGCAGCAGAAATTTGATTTTTTTGCAAACAATACAGTGTTTGGTGTTTCTACTGGCAAACTATGCTACAGAAAGAGCAGTTGCACTGAATCACAATTCATCAAGGTCACGTTCCATAAACTCCTTGCAAACTTCTATGGCATCTTCTAGTAATGTTTCATCAGTAGTTTCCCCATAGCTAATTGGAAATGGTTTCCATCCTTCTAATTCATAAAGATACCCATCTACATGATGTAATGCAGTAAAGTGAAGATCTACTTTCTCATCAATATTTGGTGCCTCATCTGACCTTCATGGGCACTGCTCTCATGAGTAATTCAAATAACATCATAGTTCTCCAGTATCCAGCTTGTTCTTCAGGGCTCACTGACACAGAAACCTCCTTTTCAAGGTAGATCCAGATTCAAAGTACATCTTTATTGTTGGCAATAGCATGGGTCAGTCCACTTGTTCCACAGGCACTGCTGATGTTTGCTTCATGAAATATACTGATGATGTGACACCTTGTCCCTTAGATTTTATTTTTCCCTCTTCTATTTTAAATACGTCATACTTTTCTGTTACAGGGAACAGAAGTAACATTGCACACCCTGGTTTTGAGTACTACGCTAAGGAGTTCAGGATCCATTCCATATACATCAACAAACTGCCAGTTAGGGTGTGAACCTAATTGTTTGAGAAACTGGTTGGTGACCTCTGAATTGGCCTCCAGCAGCAGCCAGCAATGATCACTGACCTTCCAGGGCCACTCTGCCTGGCCGCTCTCCAGCTGCAATGGCACAGCTGTCACAGCCACCGCTGCCACTTCCACCCCTCCAACACCAGTTATTCTGAGACAATTCATTATAAGGAATCGTTAGCCAGATATCAGAAAACAGAAAAAGCAAAAAGAGAACACTGAGTCACAAAGGTAGTAACTGCAGGAAGCAGTTACCACCTCTATAAATGATAAGACCTGGTGAAAATATCAGGGACAGTTTTTCTTCTCTCCATCTTTAGTTCTTAAGAAAGTACGGGCAGTTTTTCTTCTCTCCATCTTAAGTTCTTAAGAAAATACATAGTGTGTTTGTTAAATGTTTGATGAATGATAGTTTCTTTTCTAAAGTTTGCTTAGTAATGTTTGCTTTATAGTAGATCTCAGAAAATGTTGTGATAGGTGTTGAGAAAAATGCCGAGGGGCCAGAAGAAGATATGATTCTTCCAGGCAGGAAGGCGGTATCAAAGAAGGAAAAAAGATTCTTTTAATTAGGTCCATTCTCCTTTTTTCTCCTTTGTCCATTTTGTGCTGCGTCTTCAAAACTTATTAGAGGTTTGCCTTTTTCTTGTTGGAAAAACAAGAAAACTGTTTTGGGTAGTTACAGAATATTTGTTTCTCTAACAAATAACCCAGAAAGCCAAATATTTGCATAATGGTGGATGTCTTATGTTCATGATCAAAATTTAGCTTTTTATTAATTTGAAGGAACTCCTGTAAAACTAGAGGATAGGAATGAGAGCATTTGCTTGTAAGTGTGGAAATCACTCGAGGTATGAGTAAAGAGGATGGGTAGTGACTAATAAAGTAGTGACTATAAAGATGTCAACAAAAATATCTGAATAACTGATGGAGCATTCCCTCCCCTTCTTGTTTCCCTGTCCTTTTATGTAGGATTTATTTTTATACCAAACCCCTTTCTCCCTGGTTACCAGTGGCACTGGGTGAAGCAGTGCCTTAAGTTATATTCCCAGAAACCTAATGTGTGTAACCTGGACAAACACATGACTGAAGAAGAAACCCAAGATCTCTGGGAACAGAGCAAAGAGTTTCTGAGGTAAGTCATATCAGTCACAATAAAGGGTTAGTATTCAGCTGTGGTCATCACAGATCTTGAAAGGAACTACTCTATAGCAATGCAGTGAAAGTGACTGACCTATTTATTTTTCCTTCATTTCCACACAAGTACAGCACAATTATATTCTTTCTCCCAGGAATATATGGACAAATGCTTGAACAGTTATATGAAATTGTGATCCATTTTAAAGGTTTGCTTATCATAGCTTAGATAGCAAGTTCATCCTCATTAATCATTAGATGACCCGTTTTCATTCAGCTTCAGCCCTTTTTTCTTTTTAAAGTGAGTTCCTTTGAAGACTTGTGGTATACCGGAAAAAAGTGACACTGAAAGCTCTTTACTCTTATAGATAAAGTCATTGCTACTAGCTGTTTTTTGGTATTAGTTGTTCTTCATGAAAACTAATGTTTATACTTTAATGTTGTTTCAACATTCATTCATTCCACAAAAATTTATTGTAGGTCAGTTGTGTACCAGGCGTCATGGTAAACATTGGAGATACAAAGGTAAATAGGATGCCATCCCTGCACTCAGAAATGCAGTGTATAGCAGGAACTCAGTATCAAAGGAATAATTATAGTAGAGCCTCAGAAAGTGTTACGATAGGTGTTCAGAAAAATGCTGTGAAAGCCAAAAAAAGAAAGAATTTTTTGGGACAGGAAGCAGGTGTGTAAAGGGGGAAAAGATTTCCTAATTAGGTCCATTATCCTCTTTTTTCCTCTGTCCATTTGTGCTGGGTCTTCGAAAATGATTAGGAGTTTGCCTTTTTCTTGTTGGAAAAGCAAGAAGACTTTTAATTAGAGAAAGCAGCCTGAGAAAGAGTTAACATTTAATAAGTTGTTCTGTGAGACAGGAGCACAGGATGTGTGCATTCATGTGTGTGTTCAACAAATGGCTCTTGAGTTCCCGCTGCATATCAGACACTGTGCTTGAGTGTTAGAGATTCAAAGACACAGTTCCTGCCTTCAAGGAATTTTGTAGGTTAGTCAAGAACAGAGATACATAATTAAATACAATTTGACAGGGATAAAGTTTATAAGTCATTATGGGAATGGTCCCTTAGGTGACTAATTTGGAGGTAGGTTATGCAAAATGCTTCCTAGAAGTCATGGGTGGAATTGGCAAGAGATGAAGCAGGACAGGTAGGTCAGGAGCAGAGTGTAAAGAGTTAGTGATGTAGAGCACTAGTTTAGAGTCAGATTGTCTAGCTTCAGATCCCGGCTCTGCCACTTACTAGCTGTGTGAATTGAGCAAGTTCTTAACCTTTCCATGCTTCATGGTAGTCCTTTCCTCATTTAATAGTGTGAGCTTGAACAAGATAAAATGCGAGAAATCCTTAAAACAGCCTGTTAAGACCATTATACCAGCTTTGTCTGTTAAATTTGGACCTTAGTGACTCTGGTGATGCAGTTTTCAGAAACTCATGCTAATTCCACTAGGGAAAATAGAAGAATCTTAAGTTGAAAGGGGAAAGGGAAACTAAAATCCACTGGTTTTCCTTTAAAGCCTCGTTGGTTTGTAGGTTGCTATAGGCAGGAGCGGTGAGGAAAGCCTTATTAAGCTTTCAGTAGTATCTTTAGAATTGAGAGCAAAGTAAAGGAAGATCATGGTTGAGTGAAAATTAGTCAGAGAACTTCAAGTTTGTTATTAAACCAGCCTTTGTTTTTAGGTAATTGATTTTTTCCTCCCAGTTGTCATCTTCTGCGATAGCTCAGATGAATCTCTTTACTAAATCATTCTGTACACAATGGTGAGGTGCACTTTTTTGTCTCATAAATAAGCAAAAATAAAAAATGTGATGGTCATAACTTCTGTTGTCAAGAGTCTGAAGAAATTGATATGCCCAGACATTGCTGGTGGCATTGAAAATAGATGAGGGCCCTGGTTCCCCTTCTGTCACTATGTGATATATGTTTCAGTTTCCTCATCAGGGAAACAAAAGGATTAGACTGGATAAGCCATTACAAGATGGTTGAATCATGGTCAGTTAGAGTCATCCTGACAGTACATGCCAGGTCTTGCCACTTTCCCAGACATCATAGGATGGTGTCCAGAAAGGTCTTAAATGCAGAACTTTCATGTCCTCTTCCCATGGAATCAGGACATGTCACTCAGAAAGCTCTCCCAAGCCTTAGTGTTCAGAGTCTTTCTTGGGGTTTCACTACTGAGGCATGATTGAATCATTAGCTATATGATTGAACTCAATCTCTAGCCTCCCACCTATCCCCTAAGGTCTGGCTATTAACACTTGACGCAGAGCCTCAAGCCTCTAATCACATGCTTGGTCCTTGTAGCTTGACAAGCCCAAGTCATCACCTTAGTATAAACTCAGGTGTGGTCCAAGGGCCCACTGTAACAGACACTTCTTTCTCCTGGAAGTGCCAAGGATTCAAAAGCTCCCTCCCAAGAATCAGGAACAAAGACCAGTCAAATTCTTTGTTATACAATCCCATTTCTTTTAGAATAAAATCAAGTCTTAACCATAGCCTACAAGACCTGGATGCTCTGGCCCCCAGCCACCTCTCCAACCTCATCTAGCATTGCTTTCTACTTATCCTTTTCCAACCATCCTGGCCTCCATGCTGTTCCTTAAACACATCAGACGTGCTCAAATTCTATGTACAAGCCCTTCCTTCTACCTGAAAAACTCTAGACAACCAATGGCTTGCTTCCTTTAGGTCTTTGTGCTAATAATCATCTTATCAGAGATGATTCCTTATCATTCAGTTAAAATTAGTCCCCAGTTTCCCCTCTTTATCCCCTTGACCTCCATTTTTATTCTAAAGTACCTGGTAGTTCCCAATAAATATTTGTGGATTAATTAATTAATAGGTACTTTTTGTAACTTGAATTTTGTGAATGTATTATCTACTCAAAGATAAGTTTGTAAAGAAAAGGACAAGGGGAAATACAAGTTTAAATAAAGCAACTTACTTATTTATTCCATAAGCTAGGTGATGAAATGCATTGTTCATTTTTGCATATATGAAAGCTTTTTTCCATTGATAACTTCAATGTGGAAGCAGAATTAATCCCTTCTCCTTTTTACTCCTTTTAGATTTTGTTTATGATGCTGTGATAGCATTTACTATAGTGAATCCAGTCATCTGGCCCTTCTCCCTCCCATTGCCCACTGTGCCCCTGCCCCCACCCCCCAGACCTTGCAATTTTTGCAGTCTTGATGCCAGCCGCAATTCTAGAACTGTGATATATGTGCTCAGGAAATACTATTTTAGTTAAATTAATATTCTTTCTGTTAGCCCAATAAAAACAGAGTGCTAAATTTGAGAAGGATCAATTAAAGACTGTAGCACTTTCTATCTTATTTTCATTAATTTATTAAATAATATACATTTGTATTTTAGGAAGTATTTGGTGGTAGAACAGATAGGAAGATTAAAACTCAGTCCCTGCCTTTGAGGAAGGGGCTATTAAAGTAGGAATGCAGGTACCTAGTGTAAGGAACTTACACCACCAAAGCCACATACTTGCATACATAAAGTGGCAAGGCACTGTGAGAACACAATTGGGACAAGGATTTTGAAGACTTTTTTTTAATCATAAATAACCTCAGACTTCCTCTGTCCTGAGTATTTTTGCTTTCACAGTGATTCACTAATGTCCCTTGAGGCAAGAAAGAAAATACCAATGCTTAGTTATGACACCCAAACTACCCAGTGCACGAAGGGTGGACAAACAGCATAGTAGTTCCTTTACACCCGGTAAGGGTTCAGCTGAAAACAGTGCTGTGGAACGGGATTGCTGAGAGAAATGTTAGCACTGAAATAAAGCACTTACCTGTGATGACAAGTGAGCACACTGCTCTGTGGGCGCATTTACCAGGTAGCCAGCTCACCTGTGGTTGTCCTGCGAATGCCTGGAGGAGCAGCGGGGGCAAAGAACCTAGTGTGTTTCTGTTTGCAGTGAGGAGCAAGTATTTAGGGTCCTTCCTGCCTGCTTGAAAACATTCTTTTGGATAATTAGATAAAGATTTAAAGTTAGGTTAGGTGCCACATATTCCCTGCATTCCTTACAGTGGATATGGCAGCTCTGTTGGCACTGAGCCTTCTTGGCCTCTTTTTGGACAAACCAGGTTTAAAAAGAGAGCAACGTGCCCCTTCATCAGTCCATCAGGATTTTCTGCTTGGAAATGATGTGGGAATGTGTTAAGCTTGGTTTTGGTCTTACACTATTCACAATGTCCAAGAGTGAATTTTTTGCAATCTTTACTACCCAAGAGGCCCGTGGGGACCAGAAGGATTTGGGGACCAGATATTATCTAGACAAGAGACATAAGTAGAATGGATCACTTCTGTAGGGTAGTTATTTTTCTGTCTCGAGACTACTAACATGCTTTCCAGAGGGGAGCATCAAGGAATTCATTTATTTGTACCTTTAGCTGAAGAAACATTGATAGAACTCGGGTTGTACATTGCATTTTTTTAAGTTTGTTTTGTTTTTTGGTTTTTAGTTTTTACATGCAGAAAATTTAAATAATGAATGGTGTTTATACATACTATTCACATCAGCTAGTTGTAGTCACTGGCTAAACCTATGTATATATTTCCCCTAAATTGGTAATAGTTGTCTGTCTCTTATTGTGCCAGGAATCCACAGGACCATACCCAAGTTCATTGGTAACACCAGGAAGACTCACAGGATTCAGCATATAGATGTGCCATCTACCAGAGAAGCTCGGTGCCCAGGTTTTTGATGGGAGCTGTCACATAGGCAGTCTTGCCTGACATGTCCCAAAATACTAAACTCCCACAAAGAAAGCATGTGTTAACATAAACCCATATTGTTGTATAGGCTAAGCGCAGTGAACTACAATTCCGGGAATGGTGTGAACCGATCCAAAATCCAAGTTCCAGTTGCCTGCCAAGGGCCAGCCTTGTAAGCAGGCTTTTCAAAGGATAACAGATCTGCTAGGCCTCTTTTCTGCACAGCTATCCTAAATAAATCAGTGTTTATTCTATTTCTTGTAGCTACTGGTCTTGATGTATGTATGTCACGATGTCCTTAGAATGTAAACTCCATGAGGACAGATAGCATCTACTGTAAAGTCTTTGTCAAACATCAAGATGAGTGCCACTTACAGTGTGAGTCTCTAATAAATCCTTTGCTTCTGCTCATACTGTATGCCAGCATTGCCTACTGCATCACTCCCTGTTTAAGTGCTGGTCATTCTTCAGTGCTGTGCTCAGCTCCCACTCTGCCATGAAACCGTAAGTGATTAGACAACTGACTTTGAGCTTTCCTCTTCTTAATTCTGGTGGCTGTCAGTCTTGGGCTCTTCAGTTTAGTACTAGATTTTATGCTGCCTTGAATTTTCCTCTCATTTCTTCTTATAGTTACCTGTTGTCTCCTGTCAGAATATGAACTCTTTAAAGCAGTCAAATCTTTTCTTTTTCAAACAACGTACGGTGTTTAGCTCTTGGATGAAAAAAAAATTGGTTATTTATGTAAGTTACACAGAATACACTAAATAGAATAATAAAGACTAGCATTCTTGTTTTTAAATATTTAGAGGTAAATCAGACAAGCTTCCTCTTTAGAAAAGGATAGTTAACCCATAGATTTTGATCAGATAACATAATTGCAGAAGAGGCACCTCTCTGTTTTACAGAAACCTGTGTTTTGAACAAGAGGATGTCAGAAACCAAATCAATTATAGTGGTCCTTAATCGTTAGCTAAGCCTCAATTATCTAAGCTTTGTTACACAGGGTTAAAGAAGTCATGTTAGACCAGTAATTTTTTATTGTATTTGCCAACTACCTGCAATTCTGGGAAGCTACCATCATTATAGACATAGTGATAGTTGTGATTAATCATACCCCACTTTTAGCAAACCAAATTAAATGTGTTGTTAGCCAAATTTTCAATTACCCGTAGTGCCCATGGTCCCATTTCCCATGGATAGGTAAAGACATTTCTGTTGCCATTTTTGTTTTATTGGTGATACTTGAGATTTGCCATTTAAAATTGATCACAATCAGCAGAAGATTTAGAACCAAAGACTAGAAATTAGAAATGCTAACATGTAGCAGAACAAAAAGGCATCCTACAGTACGGGAGAATATATTTGTAAATGATATATGTGACAAGGGGTTAACATCCAAAATACATAAAGAACTCACACGCCTCAACACCCAAAAAGCAAATAACCTAATTAAAAAATGGGTAGAGGATATGAACAGACACTAATCCAAAGAAGAAATTCAGATGGCCCACAGGCACATGAAAAGATGCTCCACCTCACTAATTATCAGGGAAATGCAAATTAAAATCACAATGAGATATCACCTCACACCAGTTAGGATGCCCAATATAGAAAAGACTAGGAACAACAAATGCTGGCAAGGATGCAGAGAAAGGGGAACTACACTGCTGGTGGGAATGTAAACTAATTCAACCATTGTGGAAAGCAATATGGAGGTTCCTCAAAAAACTCAAAATAGAAATACCATTTGACCCAGGAATTTCACTCCTAGGAATTTACCCTAAGAATGCAGCAGCCCATTTTGAAAAAGACATATGCACCCCTATGTTTATCACAGCCCTATTTTCAATAGCCAAGAAATGGAAATAACCTAAGTGTTCATCAGTAGACGAATGGATAAAGAAGTGGTACATATACACAATGGAATACTATTCAGCCATAAGAAAGAAACAAATCCTACCATATGCAGCAACATGGATGGAGCTAGAGGGTATTATGCTCAGTGAAGTAAGTCAGGCAGAGAAAGACAAGTACCAAATGATTTCCCTCATTTGTGGAGTATAACAAAGCAAAGCTGAAGGAACAAAATAGCAGCAGACTCACAGGCTCCAAGGACTAGTGGTTACCAAAGGGGAGGGGTGGGGGAGAGCGGGTGGGAGGGAGAGAGAAGGGGATTGTGGGGTATTGTGATTAGTACACATGGTGTGTGTGGGGTCACAGGAAGACAGTGTAGTGCAGAGAAGACACATAGGGACTCTGTGGCATCTTGCTACACTAATGGACAGTGACTGCAGTGGAGTATGGGGGGGACTCAATAATAAGGGTGAATGTAATAACCACATTGTTTTTCTTGTGAAACCTTCATAAGAGTATATCCGTGATACCGTAATAAAAAAAATGCTAACATGTTTTTTAGTATTATATTCTTGGTCAACTCATTTATCTGTTCTCCTTAACCCCTGTCAAGATCTTGGCTAACAACTTACACCATAGAACCAAATTTAGACTCCATGGTCCGTACAAAGGGCTACTGCTGCCATTTAAGATAAATAAGTCCTCTTTTGTCTCCAATCATTACAGGTGTAAGGAAGTGAATAAATGGAGACCCCGAAGTTTACTAGAGAAACTGCGCTGGGTGACCCTAGGCTACCATTATAACTGGGACAGTAAGGTATTCAAATTTTCCTGCTGGTTTCATTGTTTCTCTTATTTGTTTCTCGGGCCCACTGTGTGATTTCTTCCTGTCCAAGCTTAAAGTATCAGATTATCCATTTGTGGGAGGATCTCTTTCATTTACCTCCTAAAGTCCTCTTGATAAATTATCTCAAAAGGAATTAATAATTTATCAAGAGAAAATTTCTTCATATGCCCTCAGGTTATATTATTTCAACAGAGATCGGTGCTTTCTCTAAGGTTTCAGGGATACAGATTTTCTTTACTGCATTTAAGAGCAGTTCTCAATTACAATCCTTTTTTCTGTTATTGTTTAATGTTGTTAAGGATTTTTTTTCTATAAAATATCTGCTTGGAGTAAAAGATACTCCATATACTTTTGGTGTTCTTATCCATCAACTCACAAAAGAACTTTCAAGATCTAGATACTTTGCCTGCTATATAAGATCTGAGCAGGAGAGAGGGGAAGGAAGGGCCTGCACTTAAGAGAGTTCCGTGTTTTCTTGAGGTACAGGTTCTTCTTTCCTGACCTCTGTGTTACAGAAAATGCCTCTTTTATCGCCGACAGAACAGTCTCTTGTCTCACTGAGATGTTCACACCAAGTGGAAGGACTAATTTTAAGAGTAAACTGAATAAAACAGATTGGTAGAGACCATCTTCCTACTAACCAGTTACTTTTCTAAAAGTTCCATGGTTCCATGAATCCAGCTTATTAACAAATATATTGTTATATATTAACTGGTCGAAATAATGGTAAATGTTGCTCAAAAATATTCATGATATAATGATATCATGAATATAATTCTTATTTTCAGTGATACAGATTTAATGGAAAACCAGATATGTGTATCTGGGGAAATGCTGTGTGATTTTCTTTGGGTTAGACAGTCTAGGTTTGAAGCCTGCCTTCAGTAAGGATAGGGCCTACCCCATAAGGTGGTTATGAGAATTAAATGATTAATGCCTACATAGTGATGACAGCAGTGTCTGGCTGTTCTAAGTGCTTATGTGCAGTAACACAGTAAATGTTAACTTATTTTTTATATTACCATTTTTATGGCTGATACTATTAGGATTAGTGTTATTACCATATTATAAGGTCCTCAAAGTAATCCTCATTTACTAAAGAGAATTGCAGTGAAAATTATCAAAAACTCTGAATGAGTAATCAGAGACAAGGGTAGTGCATACAATTCAGATAAGGTTAAAAGCCCAGAAGTAATTATTTCATTACAGCAATAGCGACCTAATGCTACAATAGCAGCTCTTCTGAAAAACTAAAACTTAAAATGGTAGAGAAATCCTTTAAGTTCTCTAACTACACCCTTAGCTTTGAGAAATTAAATTAAAACTCTTGTATTTGCAGTTCAGGAACAGGAGAAGAAAAAAATAAAGATTAAAACTGAAAAGGCTTGGCCAGCCATCAAAGACTTTTTAGAAAGTCTTCCTTAACCTCAAGTTAAAGCTCACTTCTAGCCAAAATAGGTACATTCTCCCCAGAGCTATGGATCTTTTGCTCCAGCTAGAATACGTTTTTAGGGCACTAGCAGAGATAAGAGACACAAATGAATTTCCAGTCAGATTTGAGGTTGGTGGAGCAAAGGGAGATGTGAGAGGGGCATCGAGAGTGTCGGGCTGCTGCCCCTTACATGGCCATGGAGCCCTCAAACCCACCAGCGCCAGTAGTGACTGCCTATCACTCTCAGGGATTGTATAGCTTTTGTAGAGAGAGATTCTGGCCTTTGGAGGGTTGGGTTTTGGGGTGTTTTTTGGGGGGGCATTGTAGAGGGGAGTTTGAAGATTTTGGGGGGTTTTTTAGAAGAAATGTTTGTGATCCCTAGGTGCTAAAAATAGAGGCACTTCTGGGGCGTAAGTGTTGAAAATTACTTGTATTTTAAAGTCCTGCCTTGACCCACAGTGTGAGTCAGTTTGATGCTTTGAGTATGTCATACCATCAGATTCTTCCGTGAAATCAGCAATGAGCATGTTGTAGGGTTGAAGGCCCCAAAACCAAACCAGCTAAAATATTTGAGTTGGCTTTTTTTTTTTAATACTTAGTATTTTAAGATGGTATTATTAAATCTACAGAAAAGTTGAAAATACAGAGACTTCCCATATACCCTACAACAAATTCTCTTTACTGTTAACATCTTACATTAATTAATATGGTACCCTTGTCTCAGTTAGTAAACCAATAGCAATATGTTATTATATAATGAGGTTCATACTTGATTCATATTTCCATTGTTTTAAGTATATCCTTTTTCTGTGCCACGATCCCATCCAGTATGCCAGTTACATTTAGTTGTCATGTTCCTTTAGGATTCTTTTGGCAGTAGCAGTTTTGAGTTGCCTTTTCAGCTTAAGAGAACTATCCTGTTGGGGATTAAAGTATACTAGAGAGAAAGGAGGGACTCAAGATGGTGGTGTGAGGAGGGAGGTGAAAATCTCCTCCCAAAACCATATATACTTTTTAAAATACAACAAATACAACTACTCCTAAAAGACAGACCAGAAGATGCAGTACAACAGCCAGGCTACATCTACATCTGCAAGAACTCAGCATCTCACCAAAAGGGTAAGATACAAAGCCGTGACCCGGCAGGATCTGAGCACTCCTCCCACCCCAGCTCACCGGCGGGAGGAAAAGAATCAGAGTGGGGAAGGAGTGGAAACACAGGACTCCTAAATAACCAGCCCTAGTAATCCACACTGAGAGCACAAACACATTGCATGGTGTACTGGGTATTAGAGAAATGGAAAAGTAAAATCCGAGACAGAGACTGCTAGCAGATCCCCACAGCCAGCTCCCCTGGGACAAAAGAAAAGCAGGCACCTTTTAAAAGTCTTAAAGGGACAAGGGCTTATCAGCTGGACAAAATCGTCCCAGCACACTCAACCCAGAAGGCTGGGAATCTTAAGGAACTTCAGGTGCCCTAACCCCCTGGGGGGAAACCCAGCCCCAAAGCCCCTCACGGTGATAAGCAGCCTGCCATTCATTCCCCCTGGCCAGCGCTGCAAGCAAACGACCTGAGCCACCACAGCTGCACAGCAGCCAAGGAACAGCCCCGCCCACAGCAACCACACAGTCTTCTCCCAGTGCGCAGCTAACTGGGACAGACCCAGAGGCTGCCACCGGTGCACAGCTGCCCAGCACAGACAGAGGAACGTCGAGCAAGGTCTGGAAGGCACAAAGGGGCACCGTAATAGCAGGAGAATACAACCGGTGCGGCTGCAATCCCCCGCAGGGCTCCAGGCTATCCCAAGGGCTGCCCTGCCCATGGCAGCTCAGGGGATTATCCCAGTGACTGCTCCCAGTGTGCGGGTAAAGGGCACAGGCAGCAGAAGCTGGAGCAAGGTCTGGAAGGCATGAAGGGGTGCCGTTTTCGCAGGAGAACATACCCCACACGGATGCGACCCCACGCAGGGCTCTATGCTATCCCAAAGGCTGCTCCGCCCACGGGAGCTCCGGGGATTATCCCAAAGACAGCTCCCAGTGTGCGGGTAACCAACATAGGCAGCAGAGAAGGGCAAGGCGACCAGCAACCAAGAAGGGACGTTGTTCTCCTAGCTGACACACGTGCCACCTGCCTGCGACCACCGCTATTGACATGAAAAGGCAGAAGAATCTGGTCCAGTCCAAAATCACTCAGACAACCCTAGAGGGCCTGGTGAGATAGATATAACCAATCTTCCTGAAAAACAATTCAAAATAAAAGTCATAACCATGCTGATGGACCTGCAGAGCAATATACAAGAGCTGAGGGATGAGCTCCGGAGGGAGATAACAGATGTGAAACATCGATAGAAGGTCTTAAGAGCAGACTGGATGAGGCGCAAGAGACTGTTCATGGAATAGAAATCAGAGAGAGATAAAAGGATCTCTAGGAATGAAAGATTATTAAAAGAACTGTATGACCAATCCAAACGGAACAATATTTGCATTATTGGATAACAGAAGAAGAGAGGGAAAAAGGGATAGAAAGTGTCTTTGAAGAAATAATTGCTGAAAACTTCCCCAAGCTGGGGAAGGAAGTAGTCTCTCACACCACAGAAGCCCACAGATCTCCCAGCACAAGAGCCCCAAGGAGGACAACACCAAGACATATAATAATTAAAATGGCGAAGATCAAAGACAAGGACAGAGTATTAAAGGCAGTCAGAGAGAAAAAAGATCACCTACAAAAGAAAACCCATCAGGCTATCATCAGACGTCTCAACAGAAACCTTACAGGCCAGAAGAGAATGGCATGATATATTTAACGCAATGAAACAGAAGGGCCTTGAACCAAGAATACTGTATCCAGCACGATTATCATTTAAATTTGAAGGACGGATTAAACAATTCCCAGACAAGCAAAAGTTGAAGGAATTTTCCTCCCACAAACCACCTATACAGGATATTTTAAAGGGACTGCTCTAGATGGAAGCACTCCTAAGGCTAAATAGTTGTCACCAGAGAAAATAAAATCACAGCAAAGAAAGCAGACCAACGAAATACTAACTAAAGGCAAAAAATAAATTCAACTATCCAAAACAGGAGTGAAAGTAAATGCAAAACAGTACAGAATAAAACACCTAACATATAAAGAATGGAGGAGGAAGAATAAGAAGGGAAAGAAAAAAAGAATCATCAGACAGTGTTTATAATAGCTTAAAAAGAGAGTTAAGTTAGACTGTTAGATACTAAAGAAGCTACCCCTGAACCTTTGGTAACCAAGAATCTAAAGCCTGCAATGGCAATAAGTACATATGTTCCGATAATCACCCTAAATGTAACTGGACTAAATGCACTAATCAAAAGACACAGAGTAATAGAATGGATAAAAAAGCAAAAGCCAACTATATGCTGCTTACTAGAGACTCACCTCAAACCCAAAGACATACAAAGACTAAAAGTGAAGGAATGGAAAAAGATATTTCATGCAAACAACAGGGAGAAAAAAGCAAGAATTGCAGTACTTCCATCAGAAAAAATAGACTTCAAATCAAGAAAGTACCAAGAGATAAAGAACGACATTACGTAATGATGAAGGGGTCAGTCCAACAAGAGTATATAACCATTATAAATATATATGCACACAACACAGGAGCACCGACATGTGTGAAACAAATACTAACAGAATTAAAGGAGGAAATAGAATGCAGTGCATTCATTCTAGGAGACGTCATCACACCACTCACTCCAAAGGGCAGATCAACCAGACAGAAAATGAGTAAGGACACAGAGGCACTGAACAACACAATAGAACAGATGGACCTAACAGTCATCTACAGAACTCTACACTCAAAAGCAGCAGGATACACATTCTTCTCAAGTGCACATGGAACATTTTCCAGAATAGACCACATACTAGGCCACAAAAAGAACCTGAGTAAGTTCAAAAAGATTGAAATTCTACCAACCAACTTCTAAGATCACAAAGGTATAAAACTAGAAATAAATTGTACAAAGAAAACAAAAAGGCTCACAGACACATGGAGGCTTAATAACATGCTCCTAAATAATCGGTGGATCAATAACCAAATAAAAACAGAGGTCAAGCAATATATGGAGACAAATGACAACAACAGCACAAAGCCCCAGCTTCGCTGGGACGCAGCAAAGGCAGTTCTAAGAGGAAAGTATACAGCAATCCAGGCCTATTTAAAGAAGGAAGAACAATCCCAAATAAATAGTCTAAAGTCAAATTGTTGAAACTGGAAAAAGAAGAACAAATGAGGCCCAAAGTCACCAGAAGGAGGGACATAATAAAGATCAGAGAAGAAATAAATAAAATTGGGAAGAATAAAACAATAGAAAAAAATCAATGAAGCCAAGACCTGCTTCTTTGAGAAAATAAACAAAATAGATAAATCCCTAGCCAGACTTATTAAGAGAAAAAGAATCTACACAGAATCAGAAACAAGAAAGGAAAAATCATGACGGACCCACAGAAATACAAAGAATTATTAGAGAATGCTATGAAAATCTATATGCTAACAAACTTGATAACCTAGAAGAAATGGACAACTTCCTAAAAAAATACAGCCTTCCAAGACTGACCAAGCAAGAAACAGAAAATCTAAACAGACCAATTACCAGCAACGAAATTGAATCGGTAATCAAAAAACTACCCAAGAACAAAAACTCCAGGCCAGATGGAGTCACCTCTGAATTCTACCAGACATATAGAGAAGAAATAACACCCATTCTCCTTAAAGTTTTCCAAAACATAGAAGAAGAGGGAATACTTCCAAACTCATTCTATGAAGCCAACATCACTCTAATACCAAAACCAGGCAAAGACACCACAAAAAAAGATAATTACAGACCAATATCCCTGATGAACATAGATGCAAAAATACTCAACAAAATATTAGCAAACCGAATTCAAAAATACATCAAGAGGATCATACACCGTGATCAAGTGGGATTCATCTCAGGGATGCAAGGATGGTACAACATTCGAATATCCATCAACATCATCCACTACATCAACAAAAAGGAGGGAAAAAAACACATGATCATCTCCATACATGCTGAAAAAGCATTAGACAAAATTCAGCATCCATTCATAATAAAAACTCTCAACAAAATGGGTATAGAGGGCAAGTACCTCAACATAATAAAGGCCATATATGACAGACCCACAGCCAACATCATACTTAACAGCAAGAACCTGAAAGCTTTTCACCTAAGATCAGAAACAAGACAGGGATTCCCACTCTCCCCACTGTTATTCAACATACTACTGGAGGTCCTAGCCATGGCAATCAGACAAAACAAAGAAATACAAGGCATCCACATTGGTAAAGAAGTCAAACTGTCACTATTTGCAGATGACATGATATTGTACATACAAAACCCTAAAGACTCCACTCCAAACTAGAACTAATATCTGAATTCAGCAAAGTTTCGGGATACAAAATTAATACAAAGAAATCTGGTGCTTTCCTATACACTAGCGATGAGCTAACAGAAAGAGAAATCAGGAAAACAATTCCATTCACAATTGCATCAAAAATAATAAAATACCTAGGAATAAACCTAACAAAGGAAGTGAAACACCTATACTCTGAAAACTACAAGACACTCTTAAGAGAAATTAAAGAGGACACTAACAAATGGAAACTCATCCCATGCTCTTGGGTAGGAAGAATTTAATATTGTCAAAATGGCTATACTACCTAAAGCAATCTACAGATTCAATGCAATTCCTATCAAAACACCAACAGCATTCTTCAACAAACTGGAACAAATAGTTCTCAAATTCATATGGAACCACAAAAGACCCCGAATACCCAAAGCAATCCTGAGTTGCTTCCCAACTTCAAGCTCTACTACAAAGCCACAGTAATCAAAACAATTTGGTACTGGCACAAGAACAGACCCACAGACCAGTGCAACAGAATAGAGTCCAGATATTAACCCAAACACATATGGTCAATTAATATACAATAAAGGAGCCATGGATGTACAATGGGTAAATGACAGCCTCTTCAACAGCTGGTGTTGGCAAAACTGGACAGCTACATGTAAGAGAATGAAACTGGATCATTGTCTAACCCCATACACAAAAGTAAACTTGAAATGGATCAAAAACCTGGATGTAAGGCTCTTAGAAAACAACATAGGCAAAAATCTCTTGGACATAAACATGAGCAACTTCTTCATGAACATATCTCCCCGGGCAAGGGAAACAAAAGCAAAAATGAACAAGTGGGACTATATCAAGCTGAAAATCTTCTGTACAGCAAAGGACACCATCAGTAGAACAAAAAGGCATCCTACAGTATGGGAGAATATATCCATAAATGACATATCCGATAAGGGGTTGACATCCATATATAAAGAGCTCACGCACCTCAAGAAACAAAAAGCAAATAATCCAATTAACACGGGGGCAGGGGATCTGAACAGACATTTTTCCAAAGAAGAAATTCAGATGGCCAACAGGCACGTGAAAAGATGCTCCACATCGCTAATCATCAGCGAAATGCAAATTAAAACCACAATGAGATATCACCTCACACCAGTAAGGATGGCCACCGTCCAAAAGACAAACAACAGCAAATGTTGGCAAGGATGTGGAGAAAGGGGAACCCTTGTACAACTGCTGGTGGGAATATAAATTAGTTCAACCATTGTGGAAAGCAGTATGGAGGTTCCTCAAAAAACCCAAAATAGAAATACCATTTGACTCAGGAATTCCACTCCTAGGAATTTACCCTAAGAATGCAGGAGCCCAGTTTGAAAAAGACATATGGACCCCTATGTTTATCACAGCACTATTTACAATAGCCAAGAAATGGAAGCAACCTCAGTGTCCATCAGTAGATGAATGGATAAAGAAGATGTGGTACATATACACAATGGAATATTATTCAGCCATAAGAAGAAAACAAATCCTACCATTTGCAACAACATGGATGGAGCTAGAGGGTATTATGCTCAGTGAAATAAGCTAGGCAGAGAAAGGCAAGTATGAAATGATTTCACTCATCTGTGGAGTATTAAGAACAGAGAAAAAAACTGAAGGAACAAAACAGCAGCGGACTAACAGAACCCAAGAATGGACTAACAGTTACCAAAGGGAAAGGGACTGGGGAGGATGGGTGGGAAGGGAGGGACAAGGGGGAAAAAAGGGGCATTACGATTAGCAGACATAATTTGGGGAGGGGGGGTACCGGGAGGGCTGTACAACAGAGAAGACAAGTAGTGATTCTACAGCATCTCACTACACTGATGGCCAGTGACTGTAATGGGGTTGGTGGTGGGGACTTGATGGGGGGGGGGGAGTCTAGTAAACATAATGTTGCTCATGTAATTGTAGATTAATGATGCCAAAAAAAATTTTTTTTTTAAGTATACTAAAGAGAGGTGTGGTAATTGCTCCATGTGTCGACTCCATGCAGGGTGAATTGGTCTAATTTATATAAATCATAACACAGTGCCTGCCTTATAATCAGTGCTCAGTTTCTTGAATGGCTCATTATTAGATTACTAAGTGCCTTAAAAACGGATGGATAAATCATGCTATGTTAATATTACATGTAAGTTAGATGATTTTAAAGTGGTGATTTATTTTATGCCTAAGTTTCCTGTTTTCCTGAGGTCACTGTTTATTTTTCTTATTTTCCCTACTTTTATCAAAGAAATACTCAGCAGATCATTATACACCTTTCCCTTCTGACCTGGCTTTCCTCTCAGAGCAAGTAGCTGCAGCCTGTGGATTTCAGGGTTTCCGAGCCGAAGCAGGTATCCTGAATTACTACCGATTGGACTCCACGCTGGGAATCCATGTAGACAAATCTGAACTAGATCACTCCAAACCCCTGTTGTCATTCAGGTAAGTTAGTTATAGGGATTTTGAATTTTTGTCACAATATCCCTTTTTTTATTTTTATTTTATTTTTTTTAATTTATTTTATTATCATTAATTTACAATTACATGTGCAATATTACGATTATTAAACTACCCCTTCATCAGGTCCCCCCCACCAACCCCATTACAGTCACTGTCCATCAGCGTAGTGAGATGCTATAGAATCACTACTTGTCTTCTCTGAGTTGTACTGCCCACCCCGTGCCGCCCCAACATTACATCTGCTAATCGTAATGCGCCTTTTTCCCTCTTATCCATCCCTTCCCGCCCATTTTCCCCAGTCCCTTTCCCTTTGGTAACTATTAGTCCGCTCTTGGGTTCTGTGAGTCTGCTGCTGTTTTGTTCCTTCAATATTTTTTCTTTGTTCTTATACTCCACATATGAGTGAAATCTGTTGATACTTGTCTTTTTCGGCTTGGCTTATTTCACTGAGCATAATACCCTCTAGCTCCATCCATGTTGTTGCACATGGTAGGATTTGTTTTCTTCTTATGTCTGAATAATATTCCATTGTGTATATGTACCACATCTTCTTTATCCATTCATCTACTGATGAGCACTGAGGTTGCTTCCATTTCTTGGCTATTGTAAATAGTGCTGCAATAAACATAGGGGTGCATCTGTCCTTTTCAAATTGGGCTGCTGCATTCTTAGGGTAAATTCCTAGGAGTGGAATTCCTGGGTCAAATGGTATTTCTATTTTGAGTTTTTTGAGGAACCTCCATACTGCTTTCCACAATGGTTGAACTAATTTGCAGTCCCACCAGCAGTGTAGGAGGGTTCCCTTTTCTCCACATCCTCGCCAACATTTGTTGTTGTTTGTGTTTTGGATGTTGGCCATCCTCACTGGTGTGAGGTGATATCTCATTGTGGTTTTAATCTGCATTTCTCTGATGATTAGCGATGTGGAGCATCTTTTCATGTGCCTGTTGGCCATCTGAATTTCTTCTTTGGAGAAGTGTCTATTCATGTCCTCTGCCCATTCCTTAATTGGATTATTTGATTTCTGTTTGTTAAGGTGCATGAGTTCTCTATATATTTTGGATGTCAACCCTTTATCAGATACGTTTTTTATGAATATATTCTCCCATACTGTAGGATGTCTTTTTGTTCTACTGATGGTGTCCTTTGCTGTACAGAAGCTTTTCAGCTTGATATAGTCCCACTTGTTCATTTTTGCTTTTGTTTCCCTTGCCCGGGGAGATATGTTCATGAAGAAGTTGCTCATGTTTATGTCCAAGAGATTTTTGCCTATGTTGTTTTCTAAGAGTTTTATGGTTTCATGACTTACATTCAAGTCTTTGATCCACCTTGAGTTTACCTTTGTGTATGGGGCTAGACAGTAGTCCAGTTTCATTCTCTTACATGTAGCTGTCCAGTTTTTCCAACACCAGCTGCTGAAGAGGCTGTCATCTCCCCATTGTATATCCAAGGCTCCTTTTATCAAATATTAATTGACTATATATGTTGGGTTAATGTTTGGATTTTCTATTCTGTTTCACTGGTCTGTGGGTCTGTTTTTGTGCCAATACCAAATTGTCTTGATTACTGTGGCTTTCTAGTAGAGCTTGAAGTCAGGGAGTGTAATTCCCCTGTTTTATTCCTCCTTCTCAGGATTGCTTTGGCTATTCGGGGTCTTTTGTGGTTCCATATGAATTTTAGAATTATTTGTTCCAGTTCATTGAAGAAAGCTGTTGGTAGTTTGATAGGGATTGCATTGAATCTGTACATTGCTTTAGGTAGTATAGCCATTTTGACAATATTTATTCTTCCTAGCCAAGAGCATGGGATGCATTTCCATTTGTTAGTGTCCTCTTAATTTCTCTTAGGAGTGTCTTGTAGTTTTCAGAGTACAGGTCTTTCACTTCCTTCGTTAGGTTTATTCCTAGGTATTTTATTCTTTTTGATGCAATTGTGAATGGAATTGTTTTTCTGATTTCTCTTTCTGTTAGTTCATCATTAGTGTATAGGAAAGCAACAGATTTCTGTGTGTTAATTTTGTATCCTGCAACTTTGCTGAATTCAGATATTAGTTCTAGTAGTTTTGGAATGGAATCTTTAGGGTTTTTTATGTACAGTATCATGTCATCTGAAAATAGTGACACTTTGACTTCTTCTTTACCAATCTGGATGCCTTGTATGTCTTTGTTTTGTCTGATTGCTGTGGCTAGGACCTCCAGTACTATGTTGAATAACAGTGGAGTGAGTGGGCATCCCTGTCTTGTTCCCGATCTTAGATGAAAAGCTTTCAGCGTCTCACCATTAAGTATGATGTTAGCTGTGGTTTTTGTCATATATAGCCTTTATGATGTTGAGGTACTTGCCGTCTATACCCATTTTGTTGAGAGTTTTAATCAGGAATGGATGCTGAATTTTGTCAAATGCTTTTTCAGCATCTATGGAGATGATCATGTGGTTTTTGTTCTTCTTTTTGTTGATGTGGTGGGTGATGTTGATGGATTTTCGAATGTTGTACCATCCTTGCATCCCTGGGATGAATCCCACTTGATCATGG
This sequence comes from Smutsia gigantea, assembly GCA_032199065.1. Taxonomy (NCBI): domain Eukaryota; kingdom Metazoa; phylum Chordata; class Mammalia; order Pholidota; family Manidae; genus Smutsia; species Smutsia gigantea. Next base: position 49,454 of record JAVSCE010020745.1, on the reverse strand, counting down.
TGTATGATCCTCTTGATGTATTTTTGAATTCGGTTTGCTAATATTTTGTTGAGTATTTTTGCATCTACGTTCATCAGGGATATTGGTCTGTAATTTTCTTTTTTGGTGAGGGCTTTTCCAGGTTTTGGTATTAGAGTGATGCTGGCTTCATAGAATGAGTTTGGAAGTATTCCCTCCTCTTCTATTTTTTGGAAAACTTTAAGGAGAATCGGTGTTATTTCTTCTCTATATGTCTGGTAGAATTCAGAGGTGAATCCATCAGGCCCAGGGGTTTTGTTCTTGGGTAGTTTTTTGATTACCAATTCGATTTCGTCACTGGTGATTGGTCTGTTTAGTTTTTCTGTTTCTTGCTTGGTCAGTCTTGGAAGGTTGTATTTTTCTAAGAAGTTGTCCATTTCTTCTATGTTTTCCAGCTTGTTAGCATATAGATTCTCATAATATTCTCTTATGATTCTTTGTATTTCTGTGGGGTCCGTCGTGATTTTTCCTTTCTCATTTCTGATTGTGTTTATGTGTGTAGATTCTCTTTTTCTCTTAATGAGTCTGGCTAGGGGTTTATCTATTTTGTTTATTTTTTCAAAGAACCAGCTCTTGGTTTTATTGATTTTTTCTATTGTTTTATTCTTCTCAATTTTATTTATTTCTTCTCTAATCTTTATTATGTCCCTCCTTCTGGTGACTTTGGGCCTCATTTGTTCTTCTTTTTCCAATTTCAGTAATTGTGTCTTTAGACTATTCATTTGGGAATGTTCTTCTTTCTTTAAATAGGCCTGGATTGCAATATAGTTCCTCTTAGAACTGCCTTTGCTGCGTCCCACAGAAGTTGTGGCTTTGTGTTGTTGTTGTCATTAGTCTCCATATATTTTTTGATTTCTGTTTTGATTTGGTCGTTAACCCATTGATTAATCAGGAGAGTGTTGTTAAGTCTCCATGTATTTTGAGCCTTTTTGATTTCTTTCTAAAATTTATTTCTAGTTTTATACCTTGGTGATCTGAGAAGTTGGTTGGTAGGATTTCAATATTTTTCAAATTACTGAGGTTCTTTTTGTGGCCTAGTATGTGGTCTATTCTGGAAAATGTTCCATGTGCACTTGAGAAGAATGTGTATCCTGTTGCTTTTGGGTGTAGCGTTCTGTAGATGTCTGTTAGGTCCATCTGTTCTAGTGTGTTGTTCAGTGCCTCTGTGTCTTTACTTATTTTCTGTCTGGTTGATCTGTCCTCTGGAGTGAGTGGTGTGTTGAAGTCTCCTAAGATGAATGCATTGCTGTCTATTTCCTCCTTTAATTCTGTTAGTATTTGTGTCACATATGCTGGTGCTCCTGTGTTGGGTGCATATATATTTATAATGGTTATATCTTCTTGTTGGACTGACCCCTTTATCATTATGTAATGTCCTTCTTTATCTTTTGCTACTTTCTTCGTTTTGAAGTCTATTTTGTCTGATACAAGTACTGCAACACCTGCTTTTTTCTCTTTGTTGTTTGCATGAAATATCTTTTTCCATCCCTTCACTTTTAGTCTGTGTATATCTTTGGATTTGAGGTGAGTTTCTTGTAGGCAGCATATAGATGGGTCTTGCTTTTTTATCCATTCTGTTACTCTGTGTCTTTTGATTGGTGCATTCAGTCCATTTACATTTAGGGTGATTATTGATAGGTATGTACTTATTGCCATTGCTGGCTTTAGATTCGTGGCTACCAAGGGTTCAAGGGTTGCTTCTTTACTATCTAACAATCTAACTTAACTTTCTTGTTAAGTTATTGTAAACACAGTCTGATGTTTCTTTCTTTCTCTCCCTTCTTATTCCTCCTCCTCCATTCTTTCTATAATAGGTGTTTTATTCTTTGCCTTTAGTTAGTATTTGGATGGTCTGGTTTCTTTGCTATTATTTTTTTTTCTCTGGTGACATCTTTTTAGCCTTAGGTGTCCTTCCATCTAGAGCAGTCCATTTAAGATATCCTGTAGTGGTGGTTTATGAGAGGCAAATTCTCTCAACTTTCGTTTATCTGGAAATTGTTTAATCCCTCCATCATATTTAAATGATAATCGTGCTGAATACAGTATTCTTGGTTCAAGGCCCTTCTGTTTCATAACGTTAAATATATCATGCCATTCTCTTCTGGCCTGTAAGGTTTCTATTGAGAAGTCTGATGATAGTCTGATGGCTTTTCCTTTGTAGGTGTTCTTTTTTCTCTCTCTAGCTGCCTTTAATACCCTGTCTTTATCTTTGATCTTTGCCATCTTAATTATTATGTGTCTTGGTGTTGTCTTCCTTGGGTCACTTGTGTTGGGAGATCTATGAGCTTCGGTGGACTGCGAGAGTACTTCCTTCCCCAGCGAGGGAAAATTTTCAGCAATTATTTCTTCAAAGACACTTTCTATCCCTTTTTCTCTCTCTTCTTCCTCTGGTACTCCTATAATGCGAATATTGTTCCGTTTGGATTGGTCACACAGTTCTGTTAATATTCTTTCATTCCTAGAAATCCTTTTATCTCTCTCTGCCTCAGCTGCTCTGTACTCCTGTTCTCTGTTTTCTATTCCATTAACAGTCTCTTGCATCTCATCCATTCTGCTGTTAAGCCCGTCGATCGCTTGTCTGATTTCTGTATTGTCTTTCCTCAGTTCCCTCACTTCCTCCCTCAGCTCTTGCACATTTCTCTGTAGGTCCATCAGCATGGTTATGACTTTTATTCTGAATTCTTTTTCAGGGAGGCTGTGCATTTCCATATCTTCAGACTCCCTCTCTGGGATTGTCTGGTTGATTTTGGTCTGAACCATATTCCTCTGTCTTTTCATGGATATATAATTGGTCACTGATAGTTGCCACGTATGTCAGCTGGGCTCTTTAAGAATTTAAAAAGAGAAGAAAAAAAATGAGAAAAAAAGAAAGAAAAGAAAAACAAAAACAAAACAAAAAAAAACAAAAAAAAATGCCCACCGGATGTAGATTCTGTGGGAATGCTCTAGGTGGCGCTATTGCGCCACTATTCCACAGCTGTGACTGTGCCGCTCCGCAGGGCTCTTTATCGCTCGGGCAGTGGTGGGAACGAATAGGAGGCTGTTGATCTCAGTGAGAAGTGTTAAGTATGTTTATGCTTCCTCAGTCGCCAGCTAAGGCGTCTGAAACTCCCCAGGACTCCCAGCCTGCTGGGCTGAGTGTGCTGGGGCGATCTGGCTCCTCCGCTGGGCTCCTGTCTCTTTAAGACCGCTGAAGAAAGCGCGCACTTTTTTTTTTCCTTCCCGGGAGCCAGCTGCAAGCACCCTGGCGCATTCCCCGCTCAGATCCTGCCCCTCTGTCTCTCCAATCTCCGCTGCACTGCGCAATGTGGGTCAGCGCTCCCCGCGCAGTTCACCGGGGCTGGCTACTTCGCGGGGTGTGCTTCCACTCCCTCCCGGCTCTGGATCCTCTCCTCCCGCCGGTGCGCTGGGGTGGGGGAGGGCTCGGGTCCCGCCGGGTCGCGGCTCCGTATCTTACCCGCCTCTTGGGGTGCCGAGTCCTCTCGGGTGTAGCTGCACGCTGTGCGCTTTCCTGTGTGTTCTCGTCTTTCTTTTAGGAATAGATGTATTTTCTGTGTTTTCGTAGATAAATATAGTGTGGGAGGAGATTTCTGCCGCCCTGCTCACACCGCCATCTTCCCGGAAGTCTCACTATATCCCTTCTTTTAACACATTTTTTTAAGCTAAAATAAATAAATGAAAAAATTAAGCTGTACAAAATAGACTCTCTAATCTTTTACTTCTGGGCATCTTAACAACGTATCATAAGTAAAATTAGCCTAGTCCTCTAAGAATAATGACCAAATTACAGTAAATACTCCTGTTTAAGACACATGGAGTCTGCCTTTTGTTATGATAGGTATTGTCAGTGTCTGTAGAATAGGCAAACGGAAAGCCATAAGGCAGAGTGAGCAGTCTTTTTTGGACTAAAGAAGAGCAAAGCTAAAAGCTGGAATAGTTTGCTCTCCTTGTCTCCCTAAACATAAATTTAAATTTGTGCAAACTACTACACGTGTATCTCACAAAGAAAGTACCTGAAGAGAATCTTTTGTTAATTGCCTTATCTTTAAAATAATCAGGAATGATAAATACCATAATGGACTCAATTTCATTGGAAGACTTAAATCTTAAAGATGCATCTATAATGTGTATATGGGTAATGTTAAAACTAAGTTTTTTATTTGAGTATTAAATTACTTCATTTTTTCCAGCAGTCCTGTGGGCTGTCATAAATTTAAGTAGCAGATATGGGTTGGTCACTCATAGATACAAGCCAGAAAAGGAGGATCTTAGCTCAGTTGAAAAAGGAGGATTTGGTATCGATATGTAGTTAGAAAATAATGCCATTAATAGTAACTTCTCTACCATGGTTGCTAACAGAAACTGTTGTTTATTGTTTTACTTGTGTTTTTGTAGTTTCGGCCAGTCGGCCATCTTTCTCCTGGGTGGCCTCAAAAGAGATGAAGCTCCCACAGCCATGTTCATGCACAGTGGTGACATCATGGTAATGTCAGGTTTCAGCCGTCTGTTGAACCATGCAGTTCCGAAGGTTCTTCCAAGTCCCAGAGGGGAAAGCCTGCCTTGCTGCCTAGAGACACCTCTACCAGCTGACCTTCCCAGGGATTCAGTGGCAGAGCCCTGTTCAGTGGAGGACTGGCAGGTGTGCTCCAGCTATTTGAAAACTGCTCGTGTTAACATGACTGTCCGACAGGTACTGGCCACAGACCAGGAATTCCCTCTGGAACCCGTGAAGGAGAATAAAAGAGACACCAGTACAGAAGGTTTCTGCCATCTGGATGAGAAGAGCCAAGTAAAACGAGCTAGGTTAACCCCCAACAGCTGAGACTTGGAGAACCAGTTCTTTTACTCAAGCAGGTCTTAACAGTAAACGACCGTTGTGTTTTGTATTGCCGTAGACTTTAGCACCAAGACAAGCCAAAAACAGGCAGGGAAAATCATCACTGATTACACTGTTGCCTTGGAACCCATCCTGAGGAGTAAACTAATTGACCACTTTTGTTCAGGGAAGTGTTTGATATGGTCCAGTCCTAGGTAGGTGTTGGCACCAATGGGAGAAGTCCAAGGAAGTGTGACCTTCCACAACTGCCTTCTCAACCTCAGCCATTACTTCTGAGGGAGGTAGAAGTGAATTTCCATATCTATGGAGTCTTTAAATACCTCAGATTTTATTAATGGGGAACATTAATAATACTCTCCCACCACCCCATCTAGTGATCAGTGGTAAAATTGTGGTTCCATGAACCAACCATGAGTCTCACCTTCGTAATTCTTCCAGTCAACATCAGATTCTGTGATCTTCTCTTCCATCTTTTCTGGCTTTAATGGAGCATTTCTGTACACATTCAGACAGTGGGACTGGAAATGCCATCCCCTAGAAGAGAGGTTACAGCTTTCTCACCTAAAAGGTAAATCTGTGTAAACCTGAGGAAAGGGGAACAGTGGTTTCTCCAGATGTCTCTAGGTCTCTAACGTCTTCCTCTTGGCTTTTTAGTGCAATATTAATTGTTGGACTAAAAAGTCCCATGGGTGTTATATGACTGTTTTCTCCATGAATAAACTTAATCTATTTTAAATTAAAGGTCTGTATCTGTCTTCAAAGGTTAGTGTATCATGGATTAGTTCTTTTCCTGTTGTTCCTTGCAGTATTTACTGTTGGTGCTTCTGGGGCCCCTAGCTGTTTCTCTACATCATCCTGCTCTGTCTGCCCTGAGTATTCTTTGTAGCTGTCTCACCAATGAGAATATTCCTTGCTAGTCCTGTCATGGCTGTCTTTTTTGATTGGAGACAGCTTGGAAATGGATGAAACACCAATTTTAATCTTTGCACCCCCACCAACTCAACTCAGTCTACCCTGAGTTGGTTATTTTACACTTCTCTGGGCCTGGTTCCTCATTCATAAAATGAAGATAATATTTACTACCATCTTCCTAGAGGGATATTAATATTTCAAATGATACTGAGAATTTAGTGCCCCTTTCTAAAAACATGATGTGCCAATATTTCATTACTCTGTGGGCTCTTAGAACATCCCAGCTTGTTTGTGTGGATGACGGGCTGGAAGTCGCTTTGATGCCTGCTGCTTGCAGCATGACTTGCTGAATTTGCATTTCTTCTTGGTCTTGCCTTTTTGTTTCTTAAGAGCATTGACTATGGTGTTCATAACATAATCCTTCACAGGTTTTTTTAATGTAATAAAAATTAATAGATTCATCCCTTGTGTGTAACCGGATTCTTAAATCAGTGCATGATAGGAAAATGTTATATAATTAAAATTACCGCTGGAAAAGAATCCCTTAAATTTTCCATGATGTACATTATATGTGACCCACTGGAAACCAGCATACTGCTTTGTAAATCTAATAGGTCAGCTTATCCTTCAGCGTTAGATTGCTGTTTATTCAATTGAGTATCAGATAAAAGTGTTGGCTTGTGTTTAGGAGCAGTGATGTACAAAAGATACATTTTCCAACTGTAAACTCACACTCCATGAAGCAGGATGCCATGAGGAGCATGTGAAGACTGAGGCCAGGTAGCAGATCCCTCTCTCCCAGCCCAGACTCGCTGTTCAGATGTGCTTGAGTGGGATGGTGAGCAGAATTGTTTGCACAGTTAAATTCTCTGTGTGTGTGTCTCTTTCTTCCATTTATTTTTGTGAAGCACATAGAGTTGAAGGTGTACATAATGCATTCTACTTTGACAATACACAGAAAAGTATATAATTAAGGAAAAAGTAAAAATTGGAGATTTTTCTACATTTACCCAAGGATGATCCCCTAGATTTCAGTTATCTACCAAACATTTTCTAAGTCAGGGTCAACAAACTATGACCCACCTCCTGTTTTTGTACTACCCACCAACTTAAAAAAATTACAACCATTTTTTTAAATGGTTTGGGGGAGAGGGGCATCAAAAGAATAATATTTTGTGATACATGAAAATTATATGAAATACAAAATTCTGTATTATAAATAAAGTTTTATTGGAACACAGCCACACTAATTTACAGATTATCTGTGGTTGCTTTCATGCTAGAATGACAAGAGTTTAATAATTGAAGCAGAGACCATACAGACTAATAAGCCCTGAAAGATATGATCTGGCCTTTTATAGAAAACTTTTGCCAACACCTGGGAAGGAAAATTAGACCCCTAGAAAGGAACCTGAATCCAGAAGGGGCCAAGGGGATGATTTCTTATTTTATGGCAAAAATACCGAGTAGATATTCAGTGTTACATAGGACATAATGTGGTGTCAAGAGTGGAGTCAACATATGTTAGGGCTGGGGAAGTTGGCACTCTAATACTCTGCTAGTGGGAATTTAAATTGCCATAGCCTCTAAGGTAGTGTTTAGCATCACATGATGTGTAATTCTACATCCCAGTTTGGCCAGGAATGTCCTGAGTTATGCCCCCTTTTTCTCAGAAGTGATCTCACTTGATGATCATCCTAATTGTGTTTTAAAATGTGTACCATTAAACCCAATAAATTTCACATCTAGGAGTTGCATCTAAGGAAATAGAGCTGTCCACAAGATTTTTGTGTACAAATGTAATAGTCAAAGTTTGAAATGAGTTCAATATCCAGCAACAGGGAGTTGGTTGATTAAATTCATGTATTTATTTAATTAAGTGGTTATTGAACACTGTCCTGGTAACAGGTACTGTTTGCACAAAGTACCTGCCTCCATGGCACTTAATAGCCTAGTGGATAAGGCATTACTACACAGTAGAAAACTGAAGCCATTAAGTTTTGGAAGCACAGAGATAGGAGACAATATGCTGTATTTATCAGAAAATCCAATTATGGAACTGCATTTATAGACTGCTTACATGTTTGTTTAAAAACAAAGGGTATGTAAAGCAAAATGTGAACAGTGGTGAAATTACAGTTAATGTTGGTTTTATTTGTGCCTTTCTACATTTCTGATTATTTTTCCATTGAAAATCTTTTTAAATAATTTTTTTTTTAAGAATCAATGTTTGATTTTTTTTTTTAAGGAAATACTCCGGTAATTCTACCTTTACCTGAAATTTGTTAGAATGCAAATCTAAGAACATCAACATTGTCCTAACAAAAGGGGCTTGTTTGACAGACTTATTTCATGTAATAAGATACTACACAGCCACTATCAATCATGTTTTAGAGAGATATTTATAATTGAAGGAAATGCTCAGTATATTAACTGAGCAAAACAGTTTCATATAATATGCACAGCATTTTACCAGTGTTTTGTATGCAGTGTGTACACAGTAAAGGCTAGAGGGTTATAATCTTATCTCTTCCAAATTTTTTATAGCCAGTGTAAATCGCTCTTTCAAAGAAGGCTTTTGTGCTGCTTTGTAAAGGGGTCAGGTGAGGCACACCCCAAGCCTCCCATCAGCGGCATTGTACAGTGTCCACCCACCTTTGCAAATGTGCACCCTCATCAGCTGCATTCCAGTCTGGGCCCTTAGTAATCTTGCTTTAAAATATGTCTGGCTGAGATGGACCCTCTCGGTACTCTCTGCTTCTTATTTCAGTAGCATCTCTTGCCCGTTTCCTGCACCCCCACATCAGGGTTCTCCTAGAAGGATCCCAGGCCCTCAGTGAGACAGATGTTGGCTGAACAGGACAGACTCAGCAAGACTTGGTTTGCCATGTTCTAATTTCCCCAATTAGTTTTCCACTAAAATAAGCTGGTGTTCTCTTTTCTCTTAATCTGAAAGGTCGGTTTATTAGAATAGGAAAAAAAAAACTCTACTGCCCTAGGTGGATTCGATTAAGGCAAATTAGAATGGTGATGAGGCGGGAAGGAGGGGAATGATTATTGATCTCAGCATGGTGAGGCTGAGGGCTAGGCAGGAAAGCTGCCTCTCCTGTTTTCTCCTGTTTGAAAGGTTACAGTGCAAAAAAGCAATGCAAATCTAGTTTCTTGGCCTGGGTAGTAAATTTTCATTGACGCTTCTTTTGATCAACTAGCCCATCCAAATTTGAGCCCTTATGGAGATGAGTTCATTGGCTCTCAATTACTTTTATTGGTAATTAATAAGAAGATGGTATAGTAAGGTGGAAAGTAAACTAGAGTGGTTATCAGGAAAGCTAAATTTTAATTACAGCTCCAACATATAGCTGTGAGACTTTGAAAAAGCCACTCAACTGAGCCCCAGTTAACCCTTTTGAGCCCCAGTTTTCTCACTTGTAAGCAGGTTTGACCAAGTAATCTTTTGTTCCATACCATCTGTGGGGAAGTTGGGGTTCCTATGGCCACGATCCTCACTGAACTTAACCTACCTGATGATGTGACTGGCCTGTTGATAGGCTACCGCTTTCACACGTTTAGGCAATAAGCTATTATTATGCTGTATAGAGAGCTCGGCCCAGTGCTCTGGGCGGGGTAGAGACGCTAGTGCTTGATCTGCCGCAGGGAGAACAAGCCAGGTAATAAAACCTTTCACCCCAAAGAACGTTTTGCTGTCAATTTTTGTGGTCACATTGAATCCATACCGAACTTGCCTGCGGCTGAAACCCATTGGCAAGACACATATCTCTCCAATACTATATTTCTAAAATGAGAAATTAATCCCAGAGTTTGGGTAAACAGAAAACAAAGCTACCCCATGGGCAAGATTTTTGGTAAGGAAATCACTCATTAACCAAAGGAAAGGAAGCAAAACTGTATCAAGAAAATACAAATAGCCAGTAAGCCTGTGAAAAGATGCTAGCCTCACTAGTAGTTAGGGAAATGCAAATTAATGAGATATAGATGTGTACCCCTCTATTTGTCAAAATTAAGGAGATGATAGTTTCTTGACTCCTCTCTCACACCCTATTTCTAAGCAACAGTCATTGGCTCTACCTTCAAAGTATCCCTAATCTCACCACCTCTGTCCACCTCAGTGCGGCTACCCAAGCCCAAGCCACTATTCTCTCCCAACTGGATTATTGCAATAGCCTCTTGACTCCTTCCGCGCTTGTCCCCACCTACTACCCCCACAGTTTATTCTTAACATCCCAGCCAGAGGGAAGCTGTTAACACCTAAGGCAGATCATGTCACTCTTGTTCTCAAAACTCTAAGATCACTCTTCACTCTACGTCCTTTTTGTTGCCTACAAGTCCCTTTGCAATCTGGCCTGTTTCCTCTTGGTCCTCTTACCCACTGTTCAGGCATGCATTACTTACATACATTTTGTAAACATGCACAGCAAACCCAATAAAAATCATGCAATAATAAAAATGGAGGAAATTCATTTTTCTGCAGACTCTGGAAGTTTCCTGTTACAAATAAGAACTGGTATTGCATTCAATGATGCAGAAAGCAGCTGGGTTTACTTACTATCACAAAGGCTTAGTTCTGATCTCTGGCTTAGAGTCTCCGTGGGCTGGCTAGAGACTATATGGTCACACCCATCCGGCAAGGGAGCCAGCCTCCATCATGTTTTTGTGTATCTCAAGTTCAGGTAGCTTGCTGAACTTAAAGAAAGGTTCCAAGAAACCTTGTTCTACCGCCACCATACAGGTTGTGGGCTTTAGTTGCTGGCAATAAACAGTCAACCTTAAGGTTGAACCGATTTGTAAGGGCCACCATCCCCTCCTTAAAAGGATCACTGTATTCTCATGCCATTGGTGGGCAGGTAGCATTGAGGTCCACAGGAACCTAAGATTTATTTCTGTTAGCTCTAGGGGGAGGGAGGGGGGCAAGAGGGACAAGAGGTAAGATCTTGCTGTCTTTGGCACACTGGTGGGTGTTGGTGCATGTGCACTTCTCCTGGGTGTGCTGTGTGTTCCTTTTTGTTAGGAATTAAGTGTCCTGTCCCCACATTGAGATTAGGGCTGCCAAGTGTGGCCAGCCAGTGGCTGGCTCTTCCATTTGCTCCCATCAACAGTAGCCAAGCACTTCATGAGGGCCACCAGATAAAGGCCCTACAGACTTTGCTTCTTCATCTTTAAGAGGTGGTCAACCCAAAGGCTTCAATCTCAACAGCTGGAAAAGAGTGAACAAAACACCTCTCCTGGGCTTCTGTCTATGGAAGATTTTTCTCTTACCTCTAAAGACCATCATGCCATGTCCATCATCAACTATGCCTGCCTTTGGAGGGGTCACGTGGTGGAAGGATTGCCTACAGGGTAAAACAAGTATCAGTGTTGATGCTGTCGGTCAGGCATCAGCCCTTGTTATTTATTCATCCAGCAACTATTTAGTAAGCATCTATGAAGTGGGTGGGACTCACTGTGTTATGTGAATGTGACAGGCATTGTCTCTGACCTCAGGCCCTACAGCGAGTGGGGAAGATACCAACATAAACAGGTGATCACCATAAAGTATGCTCTGATGGGCCAAATATTAGGTGCAATGGGAGGGGCACTTAATCCAGAGACTTGGTAGGGAAAGACTTCCTGTAGGAAGTGACATAAAAGCCAACAAAGAATGAGCTAGGGTTAGCCTCACTACCCTCCTGTTTGGCTAAAGGCCATTTATTATTTCTATTGTTTCATCTGGAAACTTCTGAGGACTTTTTGAAACCTTACTAGTTTATGATTCTATACAACTCATTTTGAGAGATTCATTTATTTTGTTCATAGCCCTTAATAGTGTCTGCTACTACATCTTCAATTTATTATGTGTGTTCTCCCAAAAATCAGCTCCTAAGGGCAGGCTTTTTTCTGTCTTATTCACTGATATTTCCTTGACACCTGAAATACTGCTTAGTACAGAGTAGCTACTCAATTGGATGATTGAATAACATTTTCTTTGTCATACTTTTCATGTGGCATTGTGTAACACAAAAGTCCTTTGCAATCAACTGGCTGCAGAAAGGTAGCAGCATCGTTTTGCTTGTACAGATGCCCCAACAGCCTTTTCTGAGGGCTTCACTGATTATCCTGAGGGGAATGTGGCTAGAAAAGGCACTTCCAGCCTCATCAGCCAGCCCTATCCAAGTCCTCCTCCTGCCTTAACCAGGGGTCATTCCACTACAAGACCCAAACCTACCACATCACAAAAAACAACCTAAGGCAGGAAGGGCACTCAGCCTCCTGTGAACTGGAATCAGGAAGGCATCAGCAACACCCTATTTCTCTCTCCCGCCCTCCTCCCCCTCTGGTCTTGGCTTCCCTTGCAGTCTGCCATCTGACTGTGGACCCTCTTTGCTGGTTTTACTTACACAGGGCTGCCCCCGAGTGGCACCTTCCGTCCCTGGCCTCCGGGTTGGTTGCATATAGACATTAGCCAGAATACGAACTGCTTGGAGAGAACTGGCCTGGTTTTCTGCGGGCAGTCATCTACCCCCACTCCAGTCAGCTGTGGCCAAGGAGGTGGGGATGCTTTCCTCTTCAAAGGAAAGACAATGAGTGGAAGGCAAGGAAATGATTCGTGGAAGAGATGATTGGCATCTCCATTGACATTCATTGTGCAGTTTTCCTCCTAGAACAAAGTGCTGGCGAATGTTAATCTCCAATCACTGGACCAGGAGAGAATCAAAGTGGGGCTGTCCGTGGCTCTGCCCAACCCCCTTCACCGGAGGCTACTCCCCCAAACAAAATTCATCATGCCCCCCAGACAACTCCCCCAGTTATCGCCTCTCAGGCTTTGAGGAAAGGTTGGAGATGAGGGTGAGGCATCCATTGCCCTGACAGTCCCACTGCTTTGGAGACCAGAAGCAATTGAGGAGCTCTCAGCCAGAAAAAAACATAATTTAAGGGCTTGGCACCTGCCTGGGAGCAGAGAACTGTGTTGCCATGGCGATGCCTCACTTCATTTAACAGCAGCAGATCCCTGAGCTGGGTCACATCTACACTCAGGCACAGAGAGCGCCCTGCCTGCAGCCCCGCAGCTGCGTGATGCACACACACTCCTCCGGCAGAAATCCCTCCGCAGAAGCGCAGCCCATGCCCTGCACCCACCGCCCCATCACACAGACACCCATGTCAGACCCTTTTCTGCAGCACCTTGCCACACAAACTCCAGAAGCTCCCGCAGACAGCACAGGGCGCTCAGTGAATTGGGAGTGCTGGATGAGCACAGACCTTTGTGACGGGCCCCTGTAGAGGCGACAGGCTGGATTCAGGCATTTCCGACATTCCTAGCACACAGCCCTACCTCCATCTTCCCCTGCAAGTCTCCTTTGTGTGTCATCACCAACCCCTTGAAAATGTCCAAGAGGATAGGGAAGGAGAGAAGTGGTGGCCCTCTGGCACAAATGCTGCTCTGTTTTCTTGAGAAAATAGGGGTTAGACCCAAACCCTGCAGGTACATACCCAAGGGCCCCTAAGTGCCTGCTGATGTTCCGTTTCTGCCCCTCCCTTAACTCAGGCAGCAGTGGACCGAATGGAATTCATAGCAGTAGTAAATAGGAAATGGCCTAAATGCCCATTAACACGGAATAGGTAATAAATGGTGGTACATCTGCATAATAAGTCCTCATAGAGATTTTAAAGAGTTACATAATCCATATGTATCCACATGAAAATATAGCAGTATGTAAAGTGTGATCTCATTTATGCATCTTAGCTTTGTAGTTATATACACATGGGTGTTCATAATGCGCTGAGAAGACTGGGATCAAGAGGGGGTGATGAGAGCGGTTTCAGTTATCCTTTGCTGCAAAACAAACCACCCTTAAACTAGGGATTTAAACACCAAAAACATTATTTTTCCTGATTCTGTAGGTTGGCTGCTAGGTCACTCCCCTGCTGGGTCCCCCTGAGCACCCAGACATAGCGGCATTCTATTGGTGATGGCTGCCAGCCGGGTTGCCTGTCTACATGGCCTCTCACTGAGGTGGTCTAGACCCTTCCTTACATGGTGTCCCAAGCAGCTTTCCAAACTGGGGAAAGCAGGTGCAGCTAGACTTCTGCAGGCCCAGGCTCTAGAACTCAACAACACCATGCCTGCAGCAAGCTCTTGGCCCAAGCAAGTCAAAGGTCAGCCCAGTTTTAAGGGATAAGGAAATAGACTCCACCCCTCGATAAGATGAATGGCAAAGTTATACTGAGAAGGGGCACAGGGATTGCCGTGCGGAGAATTTGTAGCATTAAACACATGACCATGGTCATCTTCCACTTTTTACTTTTATGATTCTGTATTTTGTGTTCATGTGGTACGTGAGTAAACTTAAGAAAATAAATGAAAGGGTGTATCTGTTAGGTAGGAAAATAAATATGAGGGGGTAGAGAAAGAATTAAGGTCAGTAAAGCCCACTACAAGGGAATCAGAGTTAACCAGTTAGAACTAGAGAGCCAGAAAAGATTCACAAAGTTAATGAGTTAATCAGTTAAAGCTCAAAAAGCCAGGGCCAATGTGGCCTGGAATGTTTGAGTACTCCCCAGATAAGGAAAAGCGTCTGAGCACAGTCTTCATTGGGTCAATTAGACCATGCCATCGTAAGATTTACTTTAGCCTCCTAAAAGACCCAGCTTATTTTTTTAACTTTACCTATATGCTGTTTTTCCTCCTTTAGCCCTAATCGAGTAATTTGCAACCTGGGCAATTAATTTAGCAAGCAGGCCTAACCATAAACAACATAGTAAAAGGCAGGAAGGATTTCATCTTAAAGATAAGATTGCCTTTTAAAACCCAGGAAGCAAGAAAAAAAAAACTGAAGGAACAAAACAGCAGGAGACTCACAGAACCCAAGAACGGACTAATAGTTACCAAAGGGAAAGAGACTGGGGAGGATGGGCGGGAAGGGAGGGATAAGGGGGAAAAAGGGGCATTACGATTAGCAGATATAATGTTGGGGGGGCACGGGGAGGGCTGTACAACCCAGAGAGGACAAGTAGTGACTCTATGGCATCTCACTACGCTGATGGACAGTGACTGTAATGGGGTATGTGGGGGGGACCTGATGAAGGGTGTAGTGTAATCACCATAATATTACTCATTTAATTGTAGATTAATGATATCAAAATAAACTTATAAAAAAAACCCAGGAAGTTGAGAAATAAGATTCTTAATTTACTCTTTAGCAAACAGACAATAACCCAGCCCACTTTGGGGGCAGGGCAGGCAGTCTTGTTTGATATGCTCCTGGCCCAAGAAGCTGGTGTATCAGGGAGAAATCAGAGCAGTAAATTTCTTGGGTTAAGTTAATTTTAAATATTCGGGGACCACTTAACAAGTCTGCACCCATAGCCCTTTGTCACATTCCTGAAAAATCCTTAAAAGGGAGTAACTCCAGGGGGAAAATCCTGGGGCAAAATACCTTTGAAACCAAAACCAGTCAAAGGAAGAAATAAGTTAAGAAACCTGTTTATTTCTTACAAGCAGTCCTGTCCCTCTCTTGACCAGGCTGCAGCAGAAGAGGGGCTCCACCCAACCTCTTCTTTGGTCCAGATAAGCCCTCACTCACTGTTGTAATTACCTATTGATATACAGATGGTCTAATTCTCTCCACCCCTTAGAAACAGCTATTGATACACAGATGCACTAAAGCCGGGTGAGAGATTCTGGAAATACTGCAATTTTATCCACAAAGGGGAACCCCCAACTTTTCAGTGCACTCTTCTCTCTGAGGTCACCTGCACTTTCTAAGTGTGTAACTTTAAACTGTCCCTCTTCAACCTTTCAGTGCGCTCTTCTCTCTGAGATCGCCCGCACTTTGTAAGTGTGTAGCTTTAAACCCTCTCTCTCCAACCTTTCAGGGCACCTCTCCTCCCTGAGGCTGCCTGTACTTTTTCTCTCTTTAAGTAACTTTAAATAAAACTTTTACTCTGCTTCACTACTGTGTCTGTGCCCTTCAATTCTTTGTTGTGGCAGGGACAGGAAGAGAGGAAAATACACAACACCTCCTCAACATATCCAAGAGACAAATGAAAGTGATAAGGACTTGTTGACACATAATTCAGATAAAAAAGTAAAAGCTAACCTCAAGGTTACAAGTCTGGAAAAATTGTGGAAAGCTCTTTTTTTTTTAATCAAACGTGAGGAAATGGAGCTTGGAATGTCCAAGGCTAGAGATGTGACAAGACCGACTTGTGGTTCAGTGTGTGAGAAAGATGAATCTTAGAGAAAGAGCAAAGGAAGAAAGTATCAATATTTCACTAGATTCCTAATGATAAGAAAGAAATGCAATCAGACATTGGAATAGCTGTACATACGAAATAGATGTACGTGTCATGGCTGAGCTACCAAACTGGACAACGGCATTTTCCATTCACTTCTGACTCTCTGCCACCACTTGCTGTTCATTAAGTAATTTCCAGAACCACATTCCCACCCATAAAGTGGAGTGATTCTCCCTGAAAATGATACAGGGGTTCTTATTCGCGGAGTTGAAGAATGAACTTAGCAAACACTCAGGGTAGGAGAGGCTTTTATTTAGAGATAAAGTGAGAGGCAAGAGCTCCTGGTGCAAGTCAGGAGAGGAGAAGAAAGTCTGTAGTTGTGTGTTGTCTAGGGGATTTACAGGCGGTTGAGGATTTTTAGGGATGTGATAAAGGGCTAGGGGTATTAAGTGGTCTTAGAGTGTTCATCCTTGATGAGACATTAAGTCTCTTTTCTCATCAGTCCTTCAGATAATTCTGCAAAATTAACATAAGAAATTTACTGCAGATTCTTTCCCAGAATAGCAGCTTCTTGGTCTGGGAGCATATCAGTCAAGACTGCCTGCCCTGCCCTCAAGGTGGGCTGAGTTATTGTCCATTTGCCGAAGAGTTTGTTAAGAACCATACTTCTTAACTTCCTGGGTTTTAAAAGGCAATCTAAGATGGAATCTTTCTTGCTTTTACTATGTTGTTTACTGCTAGACCTGCTTGCCAAATTAATTGCCCAGGGTGCACATTACTCGATTAGGTCTGAAGGAGGAAAAACAGCATATAGGCCTGGGCCTTTTAGAAAGCTAAGATGGAGCCTACAATGGCATGGTTAATAAAAAACATGAGCTATGCTGAGATACTTTCCTTTATCTGGGAAATATTAACTGATCTCACTGAAGAATGACTCTAGAGCTTCATGTTTAACACAGAGTTTTGGTAGGGGGTTTCTTTGCATATTGTTACACTGCTCTGACTGTAATTATCTTGCCTTGCCAGTAGGCCCTCACCCTACTCTGTCTAAACCCACGGTCTCTGTCTCAATAAGGCCTTTGAGAAAAAAGAGTGTGCTTTCACATTTATACAATATTCCTGCAAAGACGGTTTGGCTCATTGATTGGTATTGGTATTTAACAGAACAATACCCCCAGAGGTGGAAAACAGGGCCAGCTAAAGAGAAAAATAAAACCTCAATCTCAAAAATGACAAGTGTGGAGCATCAGGGTTCCCAGGAGTCCTGAGTGAGGGCTGAATGTGCAGAGCATGTTAACCCAGTTCCCAGGACACAATAGGGAGAGGCAGAATAGACTGTTAGAAAGATGCCGGCGGTGCGGGAATCACTGGGACTCCAGACCCTAGGGAGGAAAGAGGTCACTTGCAATAAGATGGGACCACAGCCAGGTTTCAGAAAGGATATGAGAGAGGTAACTTCTTCCTCACTCCTGACATTTCCTTTCTATGAAGGAGCCTTAATTAGTGGAACTTCTGGAACTCTCTCTGCCCCACTACTTCTGCTGCCCTGGTGGGGGAGCGAGGTGAGCAGCGACTTCCTGTTAATTTTGGGAAGAATACCTGGGCATCCTTGACCCAGACCCACAACTGTCTTGGGTATGAGCCCACCTGTCAAGTAGAAATTCTCCCTTCCTTCATGATTTTACTCTTAATGGACAGGCCCTTTGCAAGGGGAGGTCTGTCTCCACCTAGTGTTCCTTGGGACTGGGTTAGTAAGTCTGCCTAAATTCAGAATTTAGCAAGGTTCAGAATTAGCAGGCTCAGTTGGCTAAAGACTGGTCTCTTACCACTAATAAAGGTGATATTTCACCTTCCATTTTTATTTTTGCTTTATGTCTTGGCTTATGCAAAACCTAAGCAGGAAATAAGAGTGCTATTTATTGGGAGCCCCCTTGAAGCCAGCAGTAGTTATCTGTTGCTGCATAACAAATTACCCCCAAACGTAGTGACTTGTTATGATAAATTGTTATTATCTCACACCATTTCTCCAGGGAGCAACTTAGCTGGGTGTTTACAAGGCTGGAGGTCAGGGCTGCAGCTGTCTGAAGTTTGACTGGGACTGGAACATCAGCTTCCCACATGGCGCTTCAGTTGCACCCTATGGAGGCCTCTCCACAGGGCTGCCTGGTGTCCTCTTGACAGGGCAGAGGCTTCTCCTAGCAATGATCCAAGGGATAAAAGCAATGATCCAGCGCTTTTATGACCTAGTTTCCAAAGTCATGCACCGTCACTTTCGCTTTATTCCCTGAAAGTGCATCACTGACAGTACAGCTCAGAAGGGGAATTAGTCTCTATCTCTTCAGGAGATTGTGAAAGAACCTGTGGATCTTTCTTAAAACCAGAGAGTCCTCAGCAAAGGAAAATGACTCGACTCTCACTCAAGAAGCCAGTCAAGAGTTGGAGAAGAACTAATTCATTCTAATGACTTTTCATGAAAACTCATTAACTGCTAGGCTCTGTGTGGATGTCGTGCACAAAGGCAGAAATAAGGCAAGATCCTTTCACTCAAGATCCTTGGGTCCCTCCCCTCCAGGCAACTTGTCCACAGGTGCAAGTGAACTGCCCACCCAGAGCCTTTGACCTGCTTCTGGACTCTCTCGGAGTACCCAGGACCCCAGAGTTCTCTTCCCAAATGGCCCAGGCCTGCCCTCTGGGCCTGTGCAGGCCTCGTCCTTAGCTTCATCTTCCTGCCAGTGTATGCACCCCTGGGCCCGCAGCAGCTACTGTGGGCTGGGGACAAAGCTTGGCTATGCAGGCTGGTGTGTTCACACACACGGTGTGGGCCAGAGGTGGGGATAGGAAGAGGAGGAGGAGGAGGAGGAGCTGGCAGGGAGAAGAGGTGAGTTATTATATCCATGGAGGTCAACGAGCCCACAGCCCCTCAGGGCTGTTTCTTTTCCTTTACCGTGGCAGTGCCCCTGTCCACGATCCAGCAGGTCTGCCTCAGCCTGTGGGAGGGGCTGATGTGAGCCTGGATGTGACTGTGTCCATGGTGGCCCTCAGGGACCAGCAGCCCTTCAACAAGCAGTGTGGTGTCACTTCTGAGCCCAGGCCTCCCTCTAGTGACCAGTCTGGGGACAACAGCCAGAGGCTCCTGACCACTCTCCCAAATGGACACCTCTTCTAGAACCTATTTTCCAAAATGCGTATCTGATCCTGCTGTTCTTTGCTTAGCAACCTCAAAAAACAAAGCAAAATCTCTCAAGCTCCCCCCATGCCTTCAAGGAAAAGATAAAGCCCAAGCCTGGTTTACAAGGTCTTTCTCAATTTTTAAGCCAGCCCACATTTCTGGGGCTGTCACGCCAGAGAAGTTGCTCTTCAGCAACACGCCGTGCATTTGCAGGCCGCTCTTCTTTGCTCATCAGATAAACTCTTACTCCTCCATAAAGACCCACTTCACACTTCATTGAGGCTTTCCTGGCCCCTGTAGGAGAGTTTATGGCCCCTCAGAGAATCCGCCTGGTACTTTTGTGTAGAAAGACAGTGAACACTGACTGAGCACTTAACGCCAGTCCCCGAGCTGCGGGTTCCAGAGGCATTACCTCATTTACTCTGCACCATAATCCTAAAGCCAGGTGCTGCCATCACCCCCATTTTACAGATGAGGAAACTGGGAGGAGAGGGCATAAGTCATGTGCCCACAGTCACAAGAACGGCAAGTCAGGGTGCTTTGTGGTCACGGGCGCTCTCTCTGGACCTCCAAGCCGCCTCTCCAGCCGCGGCTCTCAGACAGACGAACTTGCCTCCTACCTCAGAGCTCCTCTACAGAGAGGCCTGTTCTCCTCTAACTCTGAATCCGCAGCATTGAACCCGGAGGCCCCGTGACTGGGGCTTGGAAAGCTCTCAGTTGCTTTCCTGAACTGAGCCTCAGACAGGAAGGGTTGGCTTTGCCTGCTACACTTTTTCTTAGGTCTTTTGGGACTGAACCCTGATTCTAAATCTCCCAATTAAAACTAAAAATCTTGTTCCCAAGTCAGAGCCAGTCACACATTTTTTTCTTTTTTCTTTTTCTTTTTCTTTTTTTTGCCTACAGATTAATTATTTATGGTATTTTTTTTATTGAAATATTGTTGACATACAATCTTCTGTTGGTTTCAAATGTACAACACAGTGGTTCAACAGTTACCCACATTATCAAATCCTCACCCCCTCTGCTGCGGTTACTATCTTTCAAGGTAGAGAGATGTTACAGACTCATCAGCCCGTCACACCTTCTTGACAAGTGAGGGCAGAAGCTGTGGGCAGAATTAATGGTGTCAAATGTTGAGTAAGAAATAGGCTGTACATTTGGGCTGGGTGTCAGAATGAGCCCAACTCCTTAATTCCTTTATGATCCTTAATTCCCCCATGTCTAAATTAACTCACTCCCAACCTGCCAGGACTGTCAGGGTTTGCTGACACACCCAGCTGCTCCCACATCCCTGTCTGTCCCCCAGAGGCCTGCCTCCGCGCCCAGGCCCACGGTCCCCGCAGTCTGCCACTGGTGGGCCCAGCCTACCACTTCTCCTCCCTTCCTTTCTCCCAGCCTTCCTGCTTTCCTTCTCTACTCTTTTCTCTAATGTGGGCAACAAACAAGAAATAATCACTTTTTTGTCCGCACGGAGTGCTCAGGCTACTAGTCTACATTCGTTTCTTCCTCTTCTCTTCAAAATGGAAATACGGCATCGTTTGTTCCTGATTATGACAGTAATATAGTCTTGTAAAAAATGCAAACAAAAATGTTTAAAGTAGAAAATGAAAGTTGCCAGCCATCTCAGGACAAGAGGATCACACATTTTCAGTTCGGTTTATAATGTCCCAGATTTGCATGTATATGTGCATTACACTGCATTTGAATCTGAATCATAAATCTCTCTGGTGGTAATTTCATTCCAGCAGTTTGAAATGACAGTGCTGCTACAAGGCCCGGGTCAAGAGCCATCCAGATTCATCCCAACAGAATTCTCTAACTTCAGTTGGGGAGGACTAAGAATATGCAATATTGGAACCTTTGGTTCTGGAAGATTCCTGAGGTGCCTATACCAACTGGTCATAAACGGTCTCTGTACAAAGCAACCTTTATTAAACCATGGGAATGTCCTCTCACACTATGTCCTCAGAGCGAGGTTACTCCTTACTCATATTGCCAAAACTCAGGGAGCCCACTGGCAGGGTATTTCACATCCTTGTAATGAAATGCTGCTCTCAGGCAAGTTGCTTCCTTCCCTATAGAACTAAGCTGAAGATGACAGTACTGGGAGAGGGAAGGAGAGAGGCAGCTTCCACAGGCAGCAGGCATTCATTTATTCCTCAGCACTGACTGAGGAACTAATTCTCTGTTTCCACTCCGGAGGAGCTCACAAGCTATGGGGATGATCCCTCTCTTCCATCCAGTGGCAGAGGCCCCAAGAGTAGAGTCCTCTGCAAAAGGCAAAAGGCTAGACATGTGCAGAGCAGTAATTACGCTCTGACGGACTGATTCACACTACCAAACTCACAGAGAAACTGATGCATAAAAAGCAGAAGTTTTTTGTCAACCCAGAGTTTCATTGTTTTCTAATAAGAAATAAAACTTTTAAACTGATTTTCCAGCTACTTGCATCTGCTGATCAGCATATTTTCTCGCTGTGGACTTACGATCATAAATGAAAATCATGATATGTGAATAATAATAATAATAATGGTTACTTTTGGTTGAATACATACTATGTGCTAGGTACTGTGCTGAACATTTTATCTTCATCTTCTCATAGAAGTCTCTCTACAGCACTAGGCGATGGGTACTATTTTTATCCCCACTTTGCAATGGAGTTCAGAAACGTCTAGAGCAAATATGTAAAGGACCCAGGATTCAAGCCCAGTTCTGCCTGTCTCTAGGACCCGAGCTCCAAATTTCCCACCTTTACTGCCTCTTCTCCCATCTGGGAAACCAGACTGTGATCGGGACTCAGAACAAGGGGTAGCAGGTGGAGACTCAAACGTGATTCAAATGAAACTTGGTCTCTTTGGAGCCAGTTATCAGTGCTACAATATACTATAAAGAAAGCACAAATCTGACTCCAAAGGTACCAATCCTGAAAGTCCACTTTCCTGAAGGTTTTATGAAAAGCAGAGTGAAGAGGTTACACCTTGTGGCATATCCCATCTCGACGCCTCTGTCTTGTCCCCATGTCCCTTCTCCCCTCTCCTCCTCTGTCCACATCCCTCTACCCCTCCCTCACTCCATCCCACCTTCCCTCTTTGGGATTCCTCCTCTACTTCTCTCCAGATTTCTCCTCCCTCCTCCAAGATCTTTTCCCCTGGTTTCCTACCTGAAAGACTACAGATTTATAACCCCAAATGCAGTCTATGGAAGTGTTTATTTGGCTTACACAGTATTTCAAAATTTTGAATTAGTGCCAGTATTTAAAGCCAGCAGATTTCACATATAGTTTGATTTGCAACTTCAAAAAAATTTTTTTTTCTACATAGCAACAACTGATTAGAGCTGAACAGCAGCTGCTCCTTTTACAAGTACAGATTCTTTAGTTTATCAGGCTCTTCCCTTCCCTGTAACCTTCTGACAGTGAGTTTGAGGGTCAGTTGCTCTTGGTCATCCTTTTTACCAGGTCAGTTATTGAACTGAACCCTCAAGGTATTTGAATTTCTAACCTTTTCTGTTTCTTTATTTGGATACCCTAACATAAAACTAGCTAGATAACAGCCGGATTTCGGAGCAGTCCATGTGGTTTTTCCTGCCATGGCCATGACTATATCCGCATGACTTGTAAATGGGACACTGAGTAGGAAGACTGTAGCTCTGCCCTGGCTATTACTGAAAATTCCAGGCCTGGGCATGTCTGCTCAAGTGAAATTATCCAAGCAATTGAATACTGAGCAAAGGTCAGGTGTACCTACCGGAGACACACTCTGAATCAAGGGTTAAGAATCAGTGGGTCAGTAAAACTGAATGCTTAACACATCACATGGTGATAATGACCTAAAACAGAGTTCAGTGTTTGTTCTAAGATGGGTGTTTCTAGTCTCTTATATTTATGATAAGTAATAGGGTGAGTGCTTACTGTGTCAACTTTGAAAGAAACTTTGTCATTTTTATTTCAACCTTGGGGATTCATTTATTAGAGTCCTTGAGATTACCAGGTGAGAATTTATAATTTCTAATGCTTTTTTCTGTTAATTCAGATTTTGGCCATGTTTGGCTATGGTAGACTATATTGTTGTTTATGAGTATTCAGTGATTCTCCCTTGGATAGGATTATATTCCTTGCCTTGTTGACATCAGGCCTGACCATGTGGGTTTTTTTGGCCAATAAAATGTAGGTGGAAGAGATGTGTGTCACTCAAAGCCAGTGCTCTAAGAGTTAGCAGGTGATAGCCACGGTTCTCTCTTCTATTGGCCATGATGAGGACAGCCAGGCCCTGGAGTGAAGCAACATGTTGCAGAGCCTGCTCCTTTGCTCGACACAGAGCCTAAGTGAGAAATAAACCTTTGTTACATTTCACTGACATGTTGGGATCATTTGTTATGACAGCATAACCCAACCTATCATGACTAACACATATGCAACAAACCCAAAATACTAACTCTGATGCTGAGGGTGATAGCACACTAGATTGTAATAATCTCAATTTTTTCTGTTTATCAAAATTATCTATATTTTCTCATTGATTGAAAAGTAAATACCATAAATTTAAACTTATAAAACAATTATGTATTAAGAAAATGTTTTCTTATATAATATAATTCATAAAACTACAGCATATAAGTAATCTGAGATCCCCAAACCAGATCACGCTCTCAGGACAAAGATTAGATGCGAGCTATCAAGGTTTTTTTCCTCTCTTAGGCAACCCCTGTGGGCCAGCACCTTTCCTACAGGCATATTATTTCCTGAGATAGATCAATGGCTTCAGACACGCTACTGTGCCAAGTTCTGCTAACCTGGAAGGCTTTCTACCTCTTATAGTTGATAGTATACATCTTGGTTCAAATACATTACGAGTGAAATATTTTTAAATTATTGCAGTAACACATGTACTTGGTAAATAATGTATGTAAGAGTATAAGAAAATTCTCCTTCTCTTCCCCAACACCCAGTGCCACTCAGAAGTAGTCATGTTAGGAGTTTTTCATCAGGGCGGCTTCCTGGATGTACCACCTTTGCAGTCACCCAGGCCCCCTGTGCTCAGAAGGACTGTGTACTTGGTTTAATGCTCTGCCATTACCGTCCTGAAATTCTTAATAATTTTTGAACAGTGGGCCTAGCATTTTCATATTTCACTGGGCTCCCAAATTATATAGCTGGTCTTGTTTCTTTAAGAAACATTTTGATGCACATACAAGCATATGTTTGATTATTTTTTAACACAGCAGCTCATTGCTCACCAACCAGACTTCCTCCTGGGCCTGCAGAAAGATCCCAATCTCTCTTGCAATTGAGTTGGGACTCTGTGATGGGGGGGAGGTGGGCAGAAGTAATATACACCACTTCCAGTAGGATCCCCTGAAGGGACCTGCCGCATCTTCTGCACAGTCCTTCTACTGTTTATATGGGACCCTACATTTGCATGGGAATGAAGGACTCTGAGACAGCACAGCCACGTGATGGGAAGATGCTAGGTCCCTCAGTCACTACATGGAGGGGATCCACTTGGGAGAACCTCTTACCCTTGTTAGACTGTGATAGTGAAAAATAACCTGCTATTCTGCCAAGCTATGGAGACGTTGGGGTTATTTATTACAACAGCTAGTGTTAATTCGTAGAAGACACAGTGGGATTACACTAGATATACCTTCTGGTAAAAGGTTTTCATCATATGCATGTTGAATTTATAGTTTAAGTGATTTTGAGTTCTTGGTAGGCAATTTACCACTGTCCTTGAGTGATGACAATTTGTGTCAGCATAGAGCTGGAGAGTTTCTATGAAGCTTTTTGGGCCAGTCCAAGCCTGCAGACCTATTCTCCTCTTTCCCCTGCTCTATGTCAAAGTGGGGCTGGCCCTAAAGACTGCATTTTCCAGAACTTCCAAGGTCAGCTAGCTTTCTACTTGGCTTACAGAAGACAGGAGATTAGAAAGTAGGAGGAAGGAAAAGGCCAGGGTATTTTCCCCTTTCTGGGAAAAATTCCCGTTTTTTAGGAAAGTTATTTAGCATAATGCTGGCCATAAGTAGGATGGCTTGGGCAGCATCTTTAGCAGCTGCTGGATCTTTTCTGTGCCTCTAGCCCCTGCCACGCAGACCCATCATAGTCTAGCTTAAAATGACTGACCTCTGCCCCTGGGCTCTGTGACACCATCTCCCTCCTTTACCTTTTGTTATGAACTGAATGTTTTCAGCCTCCCTAAATTCTTATGTTGAAGCCTCAAGGTGACTGTATTTGGAGATAAGAACTTTATGGAGGTTAATTAGGTTAAATGAGATCATCAAGTTGGGCTTCTGATCCAATAGGATTAGTGCCCTCATAAAAAGTGATACCAGAGAGCCTGTTCTCTCTCTCTCCTCCTGCACAAAGAGGCCGTGTGAGCACACGGTGAGAGGGCAGCCACAAGGAAACCAAGAGAGAGGCCTCAAAACAAGATCTTCCTTGCCAGGACCTTGATCTTGGACTCTCCAACCTCCAGAAATGTGAGAAACAACTTTCTGTCGTGCAAGCCTCCTAGTCCATAGTATTTTCTTACAGCAGCCTGAGTAGACTAAGACACCCTCCCAGCATAGGAACCCAGGTATCTTCTGGCTATTGCTTATTTCTGGACTGTCTCATTGTCTCCTGCAAGCTTCTCGATTTTTCTATCACCAGTTCTCTGCATTTAACTCTTTCTGTTTCAAAGACTCACGAGGGCTTCGCTTTTCCTGATTGATTCTAATGAGTCACTGTATTATTCTTAAGGATATTACATGGGTTGGGATATATCCAACTCCCATCACTGGCAATAAAGTGTGCTGCTTAAGAAATACACTATAAAATTAGGCTGGGTTTGAATCCTGACCCCACCCACTTTCTTGTTCAGTTGCATTGTGTGATATTAATCTCCCTAAGCCTCAGTTTCCTCATCTACAAAATGGGGATAAAAATACTCATCTATCTCATCCCTATGGGATAATGCTTGAAAGGTACTTAACACAGTGCGGGGCAGAGAAAGTGTTCAGTGAGTGTTAGCTAATATAATAGGAGGAAGGACAGGGCCTATTGAGAAGCTGACATTGTTGGCCATAATTACCAGTGTTCTTAAGATTTACAGTGTGTAAACAGTCTTCTAACAGCACTGTGAGCCTCTTGTGCAGCGTCCTAAAAACTTGTTTGTAATCCCCTAGGGTGCCCAGACCAGAACATGGGAGAGTCTCAGAAAGTCAGGCTGTCCCTGATTTCATAATTGCCACATAATACCTTACATTAGGCCTGCCCTATTTTCTGTACTGCCAACAGCTGGTCATGAACTTGCCCTTGGTTTCTGGGTCTTTACCCCAAGGACCCCAGTATCTGCAGTCCTCTCTTCCCTCACCACTTACTCTTCACACACCCGACCCAGACCCCAGCATCTAAGGCTTTCCCAACTAGTTGAAAATCTAACAAACTGCTGAGCATTCCAGACCTGGACTCAGCAAATTTCTTCTGAAAAGGCCAGATAATAAGTATTTCAGGCTTTGCAGGCCACTTAACAGTTTGTGTGCTCACTACTCAGTTCAGCCTTGGCAAGGTGAAAGCAGCAGAAGTGAGTGGGTGTGGTGGGTACCAAATAAGCTTTATCTGTGGACACTGACATTTGAGTTTCATGTAATTTTCACCAGTCACAAAGTATTATTCTTCTTTTGATGTTTTTTTAACCATTAAAAATGTAAAAAGCATTCTTAATGCAGCAGCCCAATTTGAAAAGGACAGATGCACCCCTATGTTTATTGCAGCACTATTTACAATAGCCAAGAAATGGAAGCAACCTAAGTGTCCATCAGTAGATGAATGGATAAAGAAGATGTGGTACATATACACAATGGAATATTATTCAGCCATAAGAAGAAAACAAATCCTACCATGTGCAACAACATGGATGGAGCTAGAGGGTATTATGCTCAGTGAAATAAGCCAAACCGAAAAAGACAAGTATCAAATGATTTCACTCATATGTGGAGTATAAGAACAAAGAAAAAAATACTGAAGGAACAGAACAGCAGCAGACTCACAGAACCCAAGAACGGACTAATAGTTACCAAAGGGAAAGGGACTGGGGAAAATGGGCGGGAAGGGAGGGATAAGAGGGAAAAAGGGGCATTACGATTAGCAGATGTAATGTTGGGGGGGCACGGGGAGGGCAGTACAACTCAGAGAAGACAAGTAGTGATTCTATAGCATCTCACTACGCTGATGGACAGTGACTGTAATGGGGTTGGTGGGGGTAGGGGGGACCTGATGAAGGGGTAGTTTAATAACCGTAATATTGCACATGTAATTGTAGATTAATGATAATAAAATAAATTATATATAAAAAAAAGAGTATTCCCCTGGTGTACGAGACCATGGTTGGTTTATCCATTTCCCTGTGGATGGACTACAAATAAAGCTATTATGCATTTGTGTATAAAAAAAAATGTAAAAAGCATTCTTAGTTCTCAACCTAAGAAAAACCAGCAGCAAGCTGAATCTGTCCTGTAGGCCATAGTTTTCTGTTGGCTTTTCCTCAAGTTCCTGTGCCTTTTGAGTTGGTGATTGCCCTCTTTTTTTCTTTCTTTGCTGTGTGATACTGAGTAAGTCACTTAGCCTCCCTGGATATCAGTTATTTTTTAACAAAATCATTTCTTGAGATATAATTGGCATACAACACTGTGTAAGGTGTACAGAATAATGATTTGACAGACAGCTGTTGTGAAGTGAGGACCACAGTAATTTTAGTTAGCATCTCTCTGGGCCTCACTTCTTTAGCAGCGACCCTGGAGTAGCAGCGGATGAGTGTTTTTTTAAAAACAGCTCTGCCTTGAGGATGGGGCAGGAGAGCTACTTTTCGTTTTGCTGTTGTTATTGTTTTTAATCTCTTTTATTGGTTTAGGCCCTCCAGTTATAATTTCATTTAAACAAAAAAAATCCCCTCCTACAAATTCGTTTTGGAAATTTCTAATTGGTCCAGTTGTGCCAAACCTTTTTTCTGCCTCCTTACTGTTTACCAGCACAAAACAAATCCATCAGTAACATTTCAAAGGGCAGAGGCAAAATGCTTTAAATGTAACTATCCTCTCTGAGTACTGTCTGCTTATTAGACAATCAGTATATCTGTTTATGGCTTGAGTCCTTACTTCTAGTTACAAAGTTCCGCTCTGAGGAACTATTGTGAAGCACCTCCTACTTGCAGAGCACAGCCCTGGATGTTTCTAGTGAAGAAAACAAAACAAGATGTGATCGCTCCCGGAAGCGCAGTGGAGGGTTTGGTGGGCAGGGGCCAAGTGCAGTGTCAAACTAGGTAGGAATGAGGAGAAAGAGGGAAGGCGGGGGGAAGGGAGAGTTGGATGCAAATCTACCCCAGCTTCTGTGTTCCCAGAATTGCCCAACTGTGACTCCAAAGCCCTGGCTGTCTTGCCTCCCTGACTTCCTTCCGGTGGTTTCTCCAGGCACATCCTACAATTGCCAGGGCTAACGCCTGTGTATCCACTCCTGACCCTTCCCGGCACAGGGCGGACAGCTTGGAAATCACCCTTCTCCCCTGCACTCCCACCCCCTCGCCATTCTCCGAATTGCTCCCTGCCCCACCCCCAGCCCCTCTCAGCCCTTATCAGGGTAGGCCACTTGGGGGCCCTGGTGACCCTCAGGGCAGCTTTCTGGCCCCCACCAAGTGTTCTGATCTTTGCGAGGAACAGGATTAAGGCTGACCCCAGTCTGTTTTAATGACCTTTTATAGAGAGAAACGTTGCTGCCAGCGATTGCCAGGGAACAGACACAAACACACTATTCTCTGTGGGACTTCAACCTAAAATAACCGGAAGTTCAGGCTTTCACTCTCTCTGAGGGTGGGGAGATTAGAGAGATTTCTAATCCTGCCTTTTATTTTCTTAGAGACAACTTTTTTATTCTCTAAGACGACTCCTTCCCTTTGTTCTTATTTCTCTGCCTAGTTCTTTTCCTCACTCCTTATTCAAGAAAAATCCTAAAGGGATTGAATTTTGGCTTTGTTTCTGAGGAACTTCTTAGTTACTGCCTGGGATAGCTTTCACCTCTCTCAGTTCCTCCACCTGCTGTAGGAATCTATTCATGTCTCTCTCAGACTGAATGACTGCTAAAACACCCAGCCTCACTATCTCTCTTCCATTCTTCTTCATCCAATCCATTAGACACTTAGAGATATCTTTTAGCCCATGCCACCTCTCCTCTTTATCTGAGAATTTCACGCACACATACCACTTCTGGGTGGGCCTCGACAGCCAAGTTTGAGCATATGATTTTGCCCCTGTGGTATGAACTGGGCCAGGGATGGACATGACTGACTACTGGATCAACCTAATCTCTCTTCTAGACTTTGGAATTGAGCTTGAGATGCTACTAGCAGCCTGAGCTGGTCTCTTTTAAGTGCAGGAAATGAAGACATGGAGGGCTTTGCCATGTGAATGTTGAATCAGTGAACACTGATCTGTTGAGAAGAATGAAAAAGGACGCAAATTCTCAGAGAGAAACAGAGATGAGGCTGGAAGAGAGAGTTAACTGCCTAGGGGTGTGGTAGCTTTCCAGTTCCTGCTTCCTGACCTTTGAGAGCAGCTGCCCTTGGGTTCCTTGCTGTTCACTATGAATGTAATATACATCTGTATGAGTTAGGATGTACTTCACTGCAAGTAAGAGATAACCTAAATGATAGTGGCTTGAACTGTGAGGACACATGTTATTTCTTAAAAAGTCTGGAGGCAGGTAGATCCACGGTGTATTCAGTTCAGCTCTGTCATCAAGGACCCAGGCTCTTTCCATCTTTTGAATATGCCACTCGGCATGTTGACTTTTCATTCTGTGCTTGTTGCTTCATAATCTCAACATAGCTGCCATGGCTCCAGACATCATGTCCTCACATCACTAAATCAAGTAAGAAGGAAGGGAGCAGGCAGGAAAGAGGCTAAATTTTTGTTAATAAAGAAAAATCCCTCTTTCTCAGAGTCTCCACAGACTTCCTCTTATATCTTATTGGTTAGAACTGTGTCACATATTTACTCTACCTGCAAGAGAGAGGCTGGAAAAGTGAGTGCCTGGCAAATAAGGAATTGGATTTCCATGATTACCTTAGACCACTTATGATTCATGGGGCTGGCAGGACATCTGCTTCTCTGAGACAGATCAAAAGATTTCCTCCCTGTACCTGAACAAAATCAGCAGGGAAGAAGGGAAGCAGGGAGTGGAACTTGGTGTTGCCATAAAACAGTGTCTGCCACACCTTCTCAAAACTTCCTGTTCCATTTAAGACAATTCAATTGTATCTGTTACTTGTAACCAAAAGAATCTTGCCTAAGACCCTTGTTAAAAGGGAATGCCTCCTCATTTCTCTGGTTAACCTAATCACTCTCGGCCTCTTGCCCACCACTTACTCCTCTGGCAGGTGGAACGGGTTGGTGTGGGAGGTTTTTCCACAGGGGTGGGTGATCATCCCTGATCCTGGCTTTGCGGATCTGGTCTCTCTCCCTTCCAGTGGGGCCCAGTGGGAGACAGTGACATGGGTGAGTGTTGCAGACTCAAACTTTCCCTTAGATGGGCCACCCAGTCGAGACTGGAGGTTGGAATTTGGCTCTTAACACACTCAAGGCACATTCTCCCAGATCCTTCCTAACAGTAATAAAGCTGACATTTTGTCAGGTGACATTTTCGTCGGCTACATAATTTGTGGGACTCAGGACAAAATGAAAATTACTAAGAATTTTAGGATGGACCATGGCAGAGCGTTAAATCAGGTACGGGGCCCTAGGCTATTCACATAGGCCCCAACCCCATGCAGTCAATCTTGCACTTTGGTTCCTCATCTATTGACTCTTTTGTCTTCTCAGTTGGCTAAGAACTGGTGAAGATAAGGATATTATTTATTGGGCCCCTTTGAGCCCCAGACACACCTCACACAGAGTTTTCAGGAGCTATCCTTTTCCTTCCCTTCTTGCTCCCAATGCCCTCATGTACATACCCATACAGTTCTCATACTCATGTCAAGACAGCTTAGATTCACCCCTATATTTGGAAATCTATTCTAAAGCCTCACTGTCAAAATTACAGTAATGAATTTTCAGAATATTGGCTTTGGTGTATACAGACTGGGGTTCTGATTTTCCCTCCACGGTTTGCTAGCACATGGATTTGAGTCAATTACTACACCTCTAAACGACCCAGTTTCCTCATTTGCAAGGTGGGGCCAGTGATAATATGAGTTAGGTTCTTGGCACCCTAGAGAAAGTGAATAGTTTTTGAGGGAAGATCATAGTATACCCCTTCCTTCCTTCCTTCCTTCTTTACTTCTATTCAATTGGTGTCAAGTGCCCCACGGGCCAGGCACACAGGTATGTGTTGAAATTACAGAGTTTATAAAACATGATCCCTTCCCATCAATGAATAGGACATTATCCTTGTGAGAGTTTTTTTTTTTAATAAAGCTTCAGGTTTTGTTTTTTAACAGTTTTACTGAGATGTAACTTAAATATCTTAAAGTTCAACACCTATAGTATCTAATGCAGTGGTTTCTAGTATGTTTGCAGAGTTGCACAACCATCACCATGATTTAACTTTAGAACATTTTCATGGTCCCCAAAAGAAACCTTGTACCCATTAGTAATCATTCCCAAGCCCACCTCCCTCTCCTTATTTTCTGCACACACCCACCACCCCACCCCAGCCCAAATCACTAATTTGTTTTTTGTGTCTGAGTTGCCTGTTCTGAACCAATATGTAGTCCTTGGTGTCTAGCTTCTGTCACTTAGCATAATGTTTTTAAGTTTCCTGCATGTTGTAGCGTGTATCAGTACCTCATTCCTTCTATGGCTGAATAATAGTCTATCATTTTTTTTCTTTTTTTTCTCATTTGTGTGATGACTCTCAGAAACAAGAGAAGGACATGAATGGTAACCAACAAGAGCAAGAAAAAAGTGTTGCTGTGAGGAAAAAACGCAAAAGCCAGCAGCCTGGCCCTTCATACGTGCAAAATTGTGTTAAAGAGAATCTTTGTGATATATGACCTTTTATTTGTTGGGCAATCCAAACTGGAGAGCTCTCCCTGCACCCTAGGAGAGACCTCAACCTGGAGGAGGTTTCTTGACTCTGATTGAGAAAGAATTCACGAGCAGGTCCAGCAGGTACAAGCAAAGAGTGGTTTAATAAGGCAAAAGTACACACTCAGGGAGGGAATGAGGGTGTGCTCCAGAGATGAGCAGCATGGTGGGGGTTGAGGGGGGTGGTCTTATAGCTGGAGGTTAAGCAGGAGGTGGAATATTCATTGGGATAGGTGGGGTTTTCTTGGAATAGGGAGATTCCTGGGAAATAGGTTTCCAACTTCTCTCTTTTTGTTCTTTGATGGTCTGCCTCAGAACTGTTGCGGCACCAAGGAGGGTGACTTTTGGTATGCCAATGAGCATATGATGCATTGTGAGGTGAAGTCAGGGTCAACTCCTCCATGTTGGAATCAGTCAGTTTTGGCAGGTCTGACCCACCCTGCTCTTGTATGGCTATCTACCTATTATAACATATACATTCATTAGTTAATGAACATTTGAGTTGTTCCTACACTTCAGATGTTATGAATGATGCTGTTAGGAAGATCTGTATACAAGTTTTTGTGTTGACATATGTTTTCATTTCTCCAGAGTAAGAACCTAGGAGTGGGGTTGCAAGGTCATATGCTAACTCTGTGTTTGACATTTTGAGGCCCTCCCAAACTGTTTTACAAAGCTGCTATGCCGTTTTACATTCCTCCACATGTATAAGACTTCCATTTCCTCCACATCCTTACCAATATTGTGTACACTCTGGCTTTTAATTTTTGCTATCCTAGTGGGTATGAAGTGATACCTCATTGTGGTTTTGATTTACATTTCACAAATGACTAATGATTTTGAGCATGTTTCCACTTGCTTATTAACCATTTGCATTTCTTTTTGGAGAAATGCCTATTCAGTTCCTTTGCCCATTTTGAAATTGGGTTATTAATCTTTTTATTATTAAATTGTAAGTGTTCTTAATACCAAATGATTTCCCTCTTTGTGGAGTATAACAACGAAGCATAACTGAAGGAACAAAATAGCAGCAGACTCACAGACTCCAAAAAGGGACTAGCGGTAACCAAAGGGGAGGGTTGAGAGAGGGCAGGTGGGGAGGGAGGAGAAGGGGATTGTGGGGTATTGTGATTGGTGCACATGGTGTGTGTGGGGTCACGGGGAAGACAGTGTAGCACAAAGAAGAAAAGTAGTGACTCTGTGGCATCTTACTACACTGATGGACAGTGATTGCAATGGGGTTAGGGGGACTTGATAATATGCGTGAATGTAGTAACCACAGTGTTTTTCATGTGAAACCTTCACAAGAGTGTATATCAGTGAAACCTTAATAAAAAATAAAAAAATAATAATAATTAAATAAGTAAATACTAGGTTTTATTTCTGGATTCTAAATTCTGTGTTTTGAAATGTTAGAGTGTCAAGGTCTTAAATTAGGTATAAGAAAGTTCCTTTTTCCTGTCAGCTAATGCATCCCTGCTGCTTGTTCTAATTCCTGTGCTTTTGAGGACATCTGTTGAGAGGACCTGTCATGTGGCTTTGGAGATACCCTGGGAGCATAAACGACAGAATGGCACTCTTCTAGATATAGGTTAAAATGGCTCTCCCAGACATCAGGCACCAGAAATTATTGGTTTGGGGGGAAGTACAAGATAGGAAAAAAATGTGAGAAAAAGTTAGAAAATAATGAGCGTAGGGGGAAGAGCTTCAAAAGGCCATTTTATAAGGAAGTTATTTTGTCCAGAAATACATAGCATTGCCAAGTAAGAGTGATAAGGAAAACAGCAAAATCTTTGGAGGGTTCTATAATGAAGTGAAAAGAAATGGCAGCCTCACCTAAACCTATTCTGTTTAGATATGCAAATCCCATTACTCCATAGAATGCATTTACCACAATGCCTAAGAATGAATGAACCTTCTTATTTATGTCATTAAAAAAAAATTTTTTTTAAGTAAGGTATACTTCACATATAAATCTATGTCATTTAGAATTGACAATAAATAACACAGAGTTGTTGGTACGATTGTCTATGAGCCCTTTGTTATCACTGATGCTTCGAGAGGAAATTCTCAGTCTGAACAGATATTTCTATTTTTCTTTTACAACTACATACCAGAAGATATTTATTAATTGCTTTGGGATTATGATTTGACGAATATGAAGATGCCAAGATATCAATCACTTTAATCAGTTAACTATACATAAATTTTAGGTAAATTTTGGAGGTTGGATTTGGAGAGGAAGGAGAGTCTAAAATCAGTATTTCTTATAACATCTTCTAAAAATGTTGAGACTCTCTTAGGCATTCCTGCTTCCAGCTCTTGTTGTCATCATCATATTGAACCTGAGCCGCATAATGGACGTCAGTTGTTTATGCCTGCCCAGCCTCCCTTTTTCGAGCAAAAACATCCATCTCTTCCATTTGGGAAACCATTGGTGTCCCATCTCAAAGCCTATAGCTCAGAATTTGGGGAGTGGGTGAGATTCAGATTCATAAGATTCACAAGTCCCAGCCATGAGCCACATTTAGCATCACATGGTGACCCCCTATCTAGGAATGGAGCCAACTCAGAGGGATGCCAAGCCACAGATGGAAATGCATTCCTAATGGCACTGTTTGAGCACCTGGATCCATCAGATTTACCCCTAATTTTTTGGTTATGTGAGTCAATAAATTTCCCCTATGCTTAATTCAATTTGAATTGTTTCAAAACTTGCAACTCCAAGTCTTGACTAATATCACCACCATCACTAAAGTGGGAAACTCAAGGAAGTACAAAGGTTTTTTTTTTTGCTGGAGAAGAGTAGGGCTTTCCGGTGATGTGGCGGTATTAGGCGCATGCGCCACCCCATCTCCCCCTGTCACCAGAAGGTAACCAATAAGAAATAGTTGTTTTCCTTTAAAGCTGTAATCAGTGTATAAAAGGCAAGGCCCGGATGCACTTGGAGCTCAGCCTTTGGGTATGAATCCGCTGAGCCATCAATAAACGCTGCTTCTCGCCAAACGTCTCGGTGTCTCGGTTCCTAGTCCGTAGTTCCCACGGTTCCTGCAACATTTCCTGGGGGCTCATCCAGGATTCTGAGACGGTGTATTCACCTCCTTTGTCACCAGGGGACTGTCCCCGGGGCGCCGGGAGAGGTGACTTCGCCTGGTGCCAGAGGACGATTGTTCCGTAGGGGACTCACCCCTCCAGACGAGTCAGAGATATAACCTAAATGTACAACGGAACCTAGTGAGACGTGAGAACCAGTGGGGAGCCTTCGTCCATCCGACTGGGAAGAACCCGGGTTCAAGGTTCTCAAGAGACAGCAGGGGAGCCGATCACCTCCCAGGGGTCACCCGAGTAACCCCCACCTGGGGTGAAACCGCGACCCGAAGGAAAAGGGCAAGCGGTGAAATTTGGTGAGACTCTGGTGAATGGCCACTGCGTGAGATGTGGCCTGGTCACAAAGTGAGAGTGGGTCCTGATCCGCAGGTCCGCGGCGATCCTCATTTTAGGGTGGCTCTCTTCAGAGGGATCCTGACTGGGAGTTTATACAGTCCTGCGAAGGCCAAGAGGTGTCTGAAATACCTCCAGGAGGAGAGCAGCCAGAGAGGGACAAAGCCTGTAATAACCCTTCTAATTCACCCCTCCCCCAAACCCAACTCCTGTGTGTGTGTATACATAAGGGAAGTGTGGGTGGTCAACAGGGTAAGCCTACCCCCTTAGGGTGTATGCTTAGGAATTTCAGGAAGGGACTCAGGGATGATTATGGTGTCAAACAGTCCTGGGAAACTCTGGACACTTTGTGAAATAGACTGGGTCTCCTTTGAGGTTGGATGGCCATCTGAGGGAATCTTTAGATAATCAGCAGAGTTTTCCAGGTGATCACTGGAAGTCCCAGACACCCAGAACAGTTCCCCTATATTGCCTGTTGGCAAGATGTAGTCCTGTCCTGACTGTTCTGGCTAAAACCATCCTTAGAGGAAAATTGTAAGATTATGATGGCCCAAGTGGTGGCTTTTTCCAAGTGTTCACCTGATCTGAAGAAGTCTGTCCTGGCCAGTGAACCAGAGGAGACACCTCCACTCTATGTTCCCTCATCCATTTACCCAACAGTACCAATTGCTCTGCCATCAGCTGAGTCCACGGGAGAGCCCCAGGCAGACTCAGGGGCCTCAGGAGGTGCTGCCGCTCAGGACGGGGCACCATCCCTGCCGCCATTTACTCCAGAACCTCCAGTTTTGACTCTGCAGCCCTTCTCTCAGAGCGGTGATCTGCCTCGGTCAGGGATTCCTCCGGTAATCGCAGGCCAGGAGCCCTGCAGATGCCCCTGCGTGAGACACATGGCCCTATCTTCTATGACCAGGATGGACATGCTCAAGGGGGACAACAGGTCTTTGTCTACCAGCCATTCACTATCACAGACCTCTTGAACTGGAAAAACCATGTTCCACCTTATTCTGAAAAACCACAGGCCATGATTGACTTGTTACAATCTCTAATTCAAACTCATAAACCCACATGGTCGTATGTCTGCCAAATCCTCCTAATGTTATTTAATACCAAAGGAGGGGTGGTGAATAACCCAGGCAGCCATAAAGCGGCTGGAAGACCATGCCCCAGATGGAACTCTCAATACCCACGCCCACACCCAGAACCATTTCCCAGCGGAAGACCCCCCACTGGGACCCAAGTGATGACCAGGATTACCAGAATTTAGAACAGTATCAGGAGGTTCTTATAAATGGAATGAAAAGAGGAGGGAAAAGGGTCATAAATATGGCCAACACTTCTGAGATCCTCCAGGGACCCGAAGAGGGTCCAGTTCTGTATTACGAAAGGCTGCGTGAGGCCTTCAGGCTCTACACCGCATTTGACCCAGAAGCACCAGAATATCAGTGAGGCCCAGGGAGACATTAGGTGTAAGCTACAAAAGCTTGAGGGCTTCACTGGAATGAATGTTAGCCAATTAATGAAAGTGGCCACCAAGGTTTTTGTTAACCGAGATCAAGAAGCTTGGAGGGAGGCTGATAGGAAGATGAAAAAAAAGGCAGATCTCATCACAGTGGCCCTAACAGAACTTTCAGGATGCCCTCAGAGGTCTCCCATCCAGAAGGGGGCGAGGAGGCTGAAATCAACCTGAAGGACTGTGGCTGGAAAGAAACCAATGTGCCAACTGCCACCAGGGTGGACATTGGAAGAACAAATGTCCTCAAAGGAGGAGAAGACCCAGACCAGGGAAGGGGGCAAGTAGTACAGGGATGGTACTAGCCCTGGAAAACAGCCCCTGAGGGCCCAGGGGAGGACTTCGCCGGCCTCGCTGCAATGGAAGACTATGAAGATGAATAGGGCCAACCAGGCTCCCTTCCCCTTGGCCCCCAGGAGCTTATGGTCTGAATGACAGTAGGGGGCCGACTCATGGACTTCATGGTGGACCCTGGGGCTGAACACTCTGGTCACTCAGCAGGTAGGCCCACTCTCTCAACAACACGTGACCATCACAGGTGCCACTGGGAGCAGAAGACGCCGGCCCTTCCTGAAGCCTCGGCAGTGCACCTTGGGAGGTCATGAGGTCGTCCATGAGTTCCTGTATCTGCTTGACTGTCCCATGGGGTGTGATCTCTTGGGAAAACTCCAGGCCCAAATAACTTTTGACTCCCAAGGGCATGTGGTCTTAGCCCTGGGAGGCCTGAAGCGAAGATTATGTCTCTTATGGCTCCCCAGGGAGAAGAATCGTGTCTCTTCAGTTGCCCAAACTCTGCCTCTGGAATTGCTGAGATGCCCTTCCAGATCCCTGGAGTCTGGGCAGAAGATAATCCCCCAGAGCTGGCTAGAAACGTTCCTCTGGTGGTCGTAGAACTCAAGCCTGGGGCTGAGCTAGTGCAGAAAACCAGTTTTATGTCCCTCCAAAGGTGTGGACAGGCATCCAACACCACCTGGACAGACTCCTAAAGTGTGGAATCCTCTGCCCATGCCAATCATGTTGGAATACTTTGCTTTCACCTGTCCAGAAGCCAGGGACAGAAGATTATCAGCCTGTCCAAGGCTTACGCGTGATGAACCAAGCCACTGTCACCCTCTACCTGGTGGTCCCTAATCCCTACACTCTGCTGGGCCTAATACCACCAGAGGCAACTTTTTAGACTTAAAAGATGCTTTCTTCTGTATCTGCCTGGCCCCAAAAATTCAGCCAATATTTTCCTTCCAATGGGAAAACCCTGCGTTCAGGGAACACAGGCAGTTAATTTAACCTGGACCAGACTGCCCCAGGGCTTCAAAAACTCTTTTGGTGTATTTGGGCCAGCATTAGCCTCAGACCTGAAGGCATTCCCTGCAACCAACTCAGTTGTGTCCTGCTTCGATATGTGGACGACCCTCTACTCACAGGACCCACTGGAGAGGAATGCCTTAGGGGAATGGAGAGGCTCCTCCCCCTGCTATGGGAAGCTGGATATGAAGTGTCACAGAAGGTGGCTCAAATCTGCCTAGAAAAAGTCAAGTACTTGGGCTTTCACCTTTCACGAGGACAGTGACAACCTGGACCAGAAAGGAAACAGACTATGCTATCCCCACCTCCCAAACCGGACTTCTGGTTCAGGAATTCTTGGGTGCTGCGGGATTCTGCTGGATCTGGATCCCCAGCTTCTCAGTCATGGCCAAACTCTTATATGAAGCCACCAAGGGGGGGTGAACAGGAGCTTCCACTTTGGGAAAACGAACAGGAGAGGGCTTTCCAAAGCATAAAACAGATTCTCACCAAGGCCCTGGCTCTGGGACTCCTGGATCCCTCAAAACCATTTTTATTGTATGTGTATGAAAAGTCAGGATCGGCAGTTGGGGTGCTTACCTAAATGTTGGGATCCTGGCACCGGTTGGTAGCGTATCCGGACCCTGGCTGCCAGCTGCCACGGTTCTCCTGGCTGCAGAAGCCGACAAGTTGACTCTGGGTCCAGATCTAACCATCTGAGTGCCACACGCAGTACTAACCTTGATGGAATATAAGGGACAGAACTGGCTCACAATGCCCAAATGGTCAGATACCGGGGAATGTTTTGTGAAGACCCCCACATGCACCTTGAGGTTCTGAGGAGTCTAAACCCAGCCACGCTACTGCCGGTTGGCCCTGGGGCCCCAGCCACGATTGCTGTGAAATAATGGATGAGGTTTTCTCCAGCAGGCCAGACTTACCAGATCAGCCTCTCCCCAACCCAGATGTAGTGTACTTCACAGACGGCAGCAGTTTTGTCCAGGACAGGAGGTGACTGGCTGGCTACTCAGTTGTCACCTTAGATTCCACCATAGAGGCCAAGCCTTTGCCGGCAGGCATCTCTGCCCAAAAGGCAGAACTAATTGCCCTCCTCTGGGCACTCCAGTTGGCAGCGGGAGTTCGGGTGAATATCTACACAGACTCCAAGTATGCCTTTACTACTGCCCATGTACATAGGGCCCTGTACAGAGAGAAAATGCTGATCAGCTCAGGAGGAAAAGAAATTAAATATGGCAAGGA
Organism: Smutsia gigantea; assembly: GCA_032199065.1. Lineage (NCBI taxonomy): Eukaryota > Metazoa > Chordata > Mammalia > Pholidota > Manidae > Smutsia > Smutsia gigantea. The sequence continues at coordinate 9,743 of JAVSCE010020745.1, read as the reverse complement.
AATCCTCGAGCTGCTAGATGTTGTATGGGCTCCCAAAAAGGTCACGGTCATACATTGCCGGGGGCACCAGAAGGGAGCCGCTCTGATTGCCACAGGAAACCGGAGGGCCGACCGGGAGGCAAAGTGAGAGCGACTCTTAACAGGCGATTCTAGCAAGTGCTCTGTTTCTGACTCCACTGGCTACCTGGGACCCACAGTACTCCCAGCATGAAAAGGCGCGGTCTGAGACCACATCCCTGGCTCCAGCCTTTGTAAAACAGTTTCACCAAGAAACACACCTGGGACGGACCTCCTTAGAATCCTCCCTGAATAGGCACTAATACGTACCAAGATTAGCCAGCATTGCGCAGGACGTGTAAAAGAGATGTGAAATCTGTGCCCACAACAACCTGAGACAAGGACCGAGAGTGTCCCCGCAGGTTCAGGGCACAGGAGGCGCTCCCTTTGAAAACATAGTAATAGATTTTACTGAATTGCCTTGTGTCCGTGGACATCAGTGTCTGTTGGTATTCGTGTGCACGTTTTTCAGGCGGGGACAAGCATTCCCCACCTGCACTGAGACTGCTCGGGAGGTGGCTCAAATTATGAGAAATTATTCCTTGTTTTGGAATTCCAATCACCATTTGGTCAGATAATGGGCTGGCCTTCGTAGTCGAGAGAGTGCAACTAGTGGTCAGGGAGCTAAAGATTACCTGGAAATTGCACACAGCATATCAAACCCAGAGTTCAGGAAAAGTCGAAAGAATGAACAGGACCCTAAAAAGGCAACTTAGCAAATTGTGCCAGGAAACCCACCTCCATTGTGTTCAAGTATTGCCAATAGCCTTTTTGAGAATAAGATCCAGCCCCAATAGGCAGACAGGGCTGTCCCCTTCTGAGATCCTCTATGGCCTCCCCCCTCCTCTTATTAAGGTCATTAAAGGAGGTCTCGGGGAACTAGGTGACCTCACTTTAAAGCAACAAATAGAGGTGCTGGGCACCACCCTATCTTCCCTAAACCAGTGAGTCAGGGAAAGGTTGCCAGTCAGCCTCACTACAGAGGTTCATCCTTTCAAGCCAGGGGATTCAGTATGGGTCAAGGAATGGAATTTACAACCCTTAAAGCCCCTCTAGAGGGGACCTTTTACTGTCATTTTATCCACCCCTACCACAATCAAGATGGTAGAAGTTAACTCCATGGATACATCACAATAGATTGAAACCTGCCACCAGACAGTGGGAGTGCGTTACTGATGCTGTGTCTCCCTGCAAACTATCTGGAGACAGGCTCCTGCCAAAGCGAAGGAGCCAGAGAACTATAGCCCTGCTTTGGTCACTCCAGAAGCTGACCAATCTACGTGCAGAAGAAGCTTGAGGGACCAGCAGCTTGAAAATGCATAGCCTCTTACTGTTATTCATAACTGGGGGTATACTACACCAAAATTCCAGAGGTGCCCCTGCAAACAGCTCTTGAGATAAATGTATACAGACCACTAGGTCAGGGCAGGGTGTCACAAAAACCTTGCTGTACCTCACCTACTTCTCCTGCTCTTCAGGAACTATCATAGGATGGTGCAGTCACAATGGGACCACATACCTCATTTGCCAACAGGGAAGTCAATACATCTGTTTTAATCCCCAGCACTGTCCTGTAGAGATCCGGATGGAAGTCCAACACACCCACCAGGGTGGGTCCCTCCTTAGTTGGACCCAAATATTAGGGAGTGGAATAATCGCCTTATGTTTTGATGCATTAACGAAAACTCGTGGATAAGTCACATGTGTGGGGGATTAAATTGGTAGTGGACTTACATGCTCGAGGAAAAGTATATGTGCTGGAAGGAGCACTGACCCTGGAACCCTACTTCATATCAAATGGGTAAATATAACACACAAGTGAAACTCCTATGAGTTCTTCCACTCCTTCTATGAAGAAATAAGAAGTGAGGAACCACTCTCCCCCGTCGCTAGGAACTTGTTCCCATCCCTAGCTAAAACAATTATGCAGTCCCTTAATGCAACCTCCTGCTATGTCTGTGGAGGAACTAACATGGGGGATCAGCGGCCCTGGGAAGCAAAATAACTCAATCCTAAAGAAACATATAACAAAAGTTCCACTCCCTGGTCGGCTAAGGGGTCCTGGGCCTTAAAAACTTTCACAATTGGAAGATACTGTCTGGCTTGATGCGGAGGACCCTGCAACATGTTAGTGGTGAATCTAACTTGTCTGGGTCAAAAACATTACAATGCCTCATCGCAGGTAACCCTGTGGTGGGGCTCAACTCAAAATGATTTAGAATCCGACCCCCATCCACCAGCAAACTTCCCCCACCTCAGTTCCACCTGGTACAATGTCACATTAGAGGTTAAATGGAGGGCCCCAAGAGGCTATATTGGATTTGTGGAAAAACTGCCTGTGTTGAGCTCCCCCTTTCTGGTCAGGGTCATGTGTCTTAGGACCTGTATGACCAACCCTCCTTCTTCCTATTACCTTTGGTCCAAGGTGAACATCTAGGAGTTCAGGTGCCGGCCACCTCCTTGGTAAACTAATGTTCGGGTGTCCCTCACAGCCCCCTCCCTGCCTCTGACCCGCAGATTGAGGAGGAGACGCGATGAAATATTGAACACCTGAAACGACCAGCCAGGGGACTCAAGGCGTAACCGCTCAGGAGTAATGCCTAAAAGGCACCTCTCATATTTATTAAACAGATGAACTCAAAATGAACCCAAAACATCATCATCTGGCCTTGAGTCTAGCCCAAGGACGCGATACTCCTCAAGGATACTGAAACCATGCGAGGGCGGCCCCGAGCCATGGGAGCTGTTTTGGTTCTCATCATTTTGTCCTTGATCACACATCAACAGTTGTAAGAAAAACAATCAAGTCATGTGTATTTGATTTCTATATTACTTGAGTTATGTATTAACCCCATCAATCCCACATTCAGGTATATGAGAATCAAGGATACCGAGAAAAAAGGAGTACCCTACAAATTAGAAATTGGAAGGATGACAAGTGGCCCCCGGAACGTATCATACACTACTACTGGCCGGCCACCCGGGCCGAGGACGGGTCCTATGGTTATAGGACCCCTATCTACATGCTAAACCGCATAATTAGGCTGCAAGCTGTAGTTGAAATCATAACAAATGAGACTGCAAAGGCACTCAACACCCTAGCTAAACAACATACAAAGGTTCGCAATGCAATTTATCAAAACGGCTTAGCTTTAGATTATATATTTGCTTCTGAAGGGGGAGTCTGTGGTAAGGAAGTTTAATCTTAGCAACTTCCATCTACAAATAGATGATGAAGGAAAGGTTATGGAGGAAATTACTGACAGTGAGGAAAGTTGCCCACGTCCCAGTCCAAACCTGTAAAGGCTGGAGTCCCAATGAACTGTTTGGAGGCTGGTTCTCTACCTTCAGAAGATTCAAAAACCTGATAGGCATAATGCTCTTAATACTAGGAACATGCCTGATCCTTTCTTGTCTTGCCCCCTTAGTGCTATGATCTGTCACCACACTCACTGAAACTTTAATTGAAAGAAAAACAGCAGCCCATGTAATGTTATTGTGGAAATACAAACCCCTAAACCAAGATGGGCAATTTGAAAATTCAGATGGTGCTCTGTAGCCTCTAAAGAGGTATGAGCATCAAAAGGGGGAATAAGGCAGGAAACTCAAAGTTAAGTGCAAAGTTTTTTTTACCAGAAAAGAGTAGGGCTTTCCAGTGATAAAGCAGTATTAGGTGCATGTGCCACCCCATCTCACCCTGTCACCAGATGGTAACCAGTAAGAAAAGGTTGTTTCCTTTTAAACCTGTAATGAAAATATAAAAGGCAAGGCCCCAGTGCGCTCGGGGCTCAGCCTTTGGATATGAATCCTCTGAGCCGTTGCTGGCATCAATAAACACTGCTTCTCGCCAAACGTTTTGTTGTCCTGATTCCTTGTTTATAGTTCCTGAGGTTCCTGCAACATCATAATCGTTATCTGCAGCACCACCCCTTTTCCTCCTTCTTGGGCCAGACGCAAAGGTCCACTTCCTGACGCAGAACCTCAGAAGATTGTGACAATCAGCTGAGGGAGCACCCACAGGAAGTCCTGGATGGTAGTGTGGGGTGTGGCATTGCATAGAAGGCTCCCAGGTTACTCTGGGGCAAAGGAAACAGAAGGGCAGATCTACTATTGAGACATACGCTCTAGCTGCCTATTCCTGGAGGTGCTCATCTATCTTATCTTTCCAATTGCAAATGCTTTGTTAGACACAGATTAAAATCAATCTGCTGGATGACTCACCCATCAGGAATCATCATTTTCTTAAATCTTCGTTATTTACATACACCACTCCTTTAAACAGTTCAGGCTTTGCAATATTAATGCAATTCTAAATTCTTGTTCCAGGGCCTATTGCATTGTATGGATGCAAATATTGCCACTGAATATTATCCAAAAATGGTGTCCAAGATTAGACCAGAAACCCAGGGAGAGAAGTAGACTCTTTCACTCATTTTATTAGATTAAGAGAAATAAAAAGGGAAATAGCAGACCCATTTCTTGTAAATCAAGACTAAGTGCCACAAGGGCAGAGAATTTTTTTTTTTTTTTGCTTATCATTATATTTGTAAAACCTAACATAATGCCCAGAAAAAGTGTATGTTGAATGATTGGCCAAATAGAAAAATGAATAAATGGGCATGAAAAGTTTGGAAAAGAAAAACCAAATGACACTTTCAGAGTTGAGATCAGATAATAGCTCTGGGATGTCCAGCCTTGTGTTTTGTACAAAGTAGATTACCTCTGAAGGTCCCTTTTTCTCTTAGGAGTCTTTAGCAGTCTTAACTGATGTTGTGTATGTTCGTCATTTTTACCTGCCCAGTGTCCAATCCCTTCCTCTTAGTATTTCCTTTTGGAAAATTACCTCTCCTCATTTTGTGTCTTTATTGGGAGGTGAATCATTGTAAGCACCCTCCCACCATGAAAGGTTAAGGAACCACATCCTCCCTTTTGCCTCCCCCACCTTCCCTCCCCACACTCCTGCCCTGCCTGTATAGGACAATGTGACCTAAACTCAGCCAATCAGATGCTCTCTCCTGGGTCTTTGCCTCTTGGGCAGATAACTCTAGGATGGAATGGCTGGCTGGTCGGAGTCATTTATTTTGGTCATGGTGCACTTACCAGACAGTTTCTGCCACAAACCCTTGCCGAGGTCCTTGCTGCCTAGCCCTCTGGACCTCCTCTTACTCATGATTTTTTCTAAGCCCAGCTGTCTAGCCTTCAGCCAGGTCTCTGAGCTGCTAAGAACCTTCCAAGGAATTCCCTTCTGTTTAAGGTAGCCAGCATTAACTTGCACTGCATGCAACCAAGACTCCCGGCCGTTAGTGCAGGATGGCTGCTCCACCAGATGAACAGCCTGGTTTCTCTCACTTTATTTTTCTTCCTAGGCAGCAATTCCACATGGCCCTTTAAAAAATGCTATATGGAAGCCTCCTCCTTTATCACTCATTCTAAGTTGATTGTTATTTGTCCTTTTATTCCCTTTTGTCTCCATGTAATAGACAATGATACTGCTGCTCCTTTTTGCTCTGCAGTGATTCCTCCTTCTCTGTAACTGATTCTTATCACCTCCAGCAGCTTGACCAAGGATTTGTTCGAAACTGGGCCAATCAGATTCCTCTTTCCTGGGAGTTTGTAAGTTTGACCTAGGGGAAGTGCAAGTTGTAGGGTGCTGAGAGCTAAGCCACAGAAATTCATTCGTGCTCGGAGGAAGGTCTGTAATTTTCTATTGTGGAGGTTTTGGATTTTTTTTCTGGGTGTGAACGCCTTCCTATCTTGAGGAGAGTTCCAGTAAATTTACCTTTCTTGATTAATTTTTCTAATATTGACTTATCTGCAACCAAAAGAATTTTAATTAACACTGTCTCCATGTGATAGAAGGCTCCTTGGAGGCAGGGCCAGATTTTCATTCATTCATCCAACATTTATTGGGCACTTACTGTGTGCTAGGCACTGTGCTAAAGTGCTGGGAACCCAAAAATGAATCAGACAATTCCCTGAATGCAAGTTTACTCTCTGTTTAATTGGAGGTATGAATGTATTCAATCAATCATTCATTTAACAAATAGTTTATTCAACTCATATATGCCCACACATACTGAATATTATGTAGCAGGCTCTTGTACCAAATGCCTTTCTTATTTAACTCTCACAAATATATGAGGTATGTACCATTTTAGAGATGAAGGAACTGAGTCACATATTGGTCAGGCAGCTTTGCCAAAGTCACAAGGCTTCCAAGTGCTGGACCTGGGTCTTCAGTCCTGTCTGGCTAGAAGTCTGGCTTCTAACCACTGTGCAATCACCTTTTCAAAATAAAGAATCCCAAAACAATGTGACATATGCTTATGCAGGTGTGTATAAAGTTCACAAATAAGAAAGTGACTAATTTTGTGGGGAGGTTGGAATTTAAGAAAGGTTTCACAGTTAAAGTGATTTGAACAATCTTGAAGGAAGAGTTGTAACCCTGGTGCCTAGCACAGAACTTTGCCTATGAACTCAGAGAAATGTTGAGGAGGGGGCTTTGCATCTGGAAGAAGTTGTTTTCCTATTTACATGGATACCGGAGTATTTCCTACTGCATCCTAAGGCATCTCTTTAGTGATTTAGCAAGAGCATGCAAGATCATTAGATTACTTGTATATCATATTATTGAGCTCACAAAAGACTTGCAAGGGAAGTAGTACCGGTGTTACCTTTGTAAGATGGTGAGGAAACCAAGGATGGTGCCGCCTGACTCGTCCAAGGCTACATATGATGAGTCAGTGGCAGAACAAGACAAGGATCTGGTGTCCTGCCCTCTGGAAGAAGGGAATGGCTAACAGGATTCCCCTAATCTGGCCAGGCTCCTTACTCTTAAGCTCTAGTTCAAGGCTTTACTCTTTCCAGCCTCTACACATGAGATTCTGAAGGTCCCACTCCTGGGAACACCCTCCCCTTCTTTCTTATTTCCAGCTTTCCAAATCCTTCTCATCCTTCAAGATCATTCTGCATCTTCCTCCCAAGCCTTCTCCAGATTCATTCACTCCACTGTCTAAGTTTCAATTAAATGCCTTAGTCAAGCCTCCAACCAGATTCCTGCCTAAAAATTGTCCCATATAGGAAGTCTAGACTTGTCACTGCCATCCAGGCTTTCTCATCAGAACTCCTGCCTAATTGCTCTGGCTGTTGGTCAGCCTTTTATTGTTTACTTTATATGTGTACATCTTGTCTTTCACTAGAATAGAAGCTCCATGAGGGGCAAATCGTATGCTTCTTTTTTATTTATTTTATTTATTTATTTATTTTTTTAATATAATTTATTTTATTATCATTAATTTACAATTACATGTGCAATATTACGATTATTAAACTACCCCTTCATCAGGTCCCCCCCACCAACCCCATTACAGTCACTGTCCATCAGCGTAGTGAGATGCTATAGAATCACTACTTGTCTTCTCTGAGTTGTACTGCCCTCCCCGTGCCCCCCCAACATTACATCTGCTAATCGTAATGCCCCTTTTTCCCTCTTATCCCTCCCTTCCCGCCCATTTTCCCCAGTCCCTTTCCCTTTGGTAACTATTAGTCCGTTCTTGGGTTCTGTGAGTCTGCTGCTGTTTTGTTCCTTCAGTATTTTTTCTTTGTTCTTATACTCCACATATGAGTGAAATCATTTGATACTTGTCTTTTTCGGCTTGGCTTATTTCACTGAGCATAATACCCTCTAGCTCCATCCATGTTGTTGCAAATGGTAGGATTTGTTTTCTTCTTATGGCTGAATAATATTCCATTGTGTATATGTACCACATCTTCTTTATCCATTCATCTACTGATGGACACTTAGGTTGCTTCCATTTCTTGGCTATTGTAAATAGTGCTGCAATAAACATAGGGGTGCATCTGTCTTTTTCAAATTGGGCTGCTGCATTCTTAGGGTAAATTCCTAGGAGTGGAATTCCTGGGTCAAATGGTATTTCTATTTTGAGTTTTTTGAGGAACCTCCATACTGCTTTCCACAATGGTTGAACTAATTTGCAGTCCCACCAGCAGTGTAGGAGGGTTCCCTTTTCTCCACATCCTCGCCAACATTTGTTGTTGTTTGTGTTTTGGATGTTGGCCATCCTCACTGGTGTGAGGTGATATCTCATTGTGGTTTTAATCTGCATTTCTCTGATGATTAGCGATGTGGAGCATCTTTTCATGTGCCTGTTGGCCATCTGAATTTCTTCTTTGGAGAAGTGTCTATTCATGTCCTCTGCCCATTTCTTAATTGGATTATTTGCTTTCTGTTTGTTAAGGTGCATGAGTTCTTTATATATTTTGGATGTCAACCCTTTATCAGATACGTTTTTTATGAATATATTCTCCCATACTGTAGGATGTCTTTTGTTCTACTGATGGTGTCCTTTGCTGTACAGAAGCTTTTCAGCTTGATATAGTCCCACTTGTTCATTTTTGCTTTTGTTTCCCTTGCCCGGGGAGATATGTTCATGAAGAAGTTGCTCATGTTTATGTCCATGAGATTTTTGCCTATGTTTTTTTCTAAGAGTTTTATGGTTTCATGTCTTACATTCAAATCTTTGATCCACCTTGAGTTTACCTTTGTGTATGGGGCTAGACAGTAGTCCAGTTTCATTCTCTTACATGTAGCTGTCCAGTTTTTCCAACACCAGCTGCTGAAGAGGCTGTCATCTCCCCATTGTATATCCAAGGCACTTTTATCAAATATTAATTGACTGTATAAGTTTGGGTTAATGTTTGGATTTTCTATTCTGTTCCACTGGTCTGTGGGTCTGTTTTTGTGCCAATACCAAATTGTCTTGATTACTGTGGCTTTGTAGTAGAGCTTGAAGTCAGGGAGTGTAATTCCCCCTGTTTTATTCCTCCTTCTCAGGATTGCTTTGGCTATTCGGGGTCTTTTGTGGTTCCATATGAATTTTAGAATTATTTGTTCCAGTTCATTGAAGAAAGCTGTTGGTAGTTTGATAGGGATTGCATTGAATCTGTAGATTGCTTTAGGTAGTATAGCCATTTTGACAATATTGATTCTTCCTAGCCAAGAGCATGGGATGCTTTTCCATTTGTTAGTGTCCTCTTTAATTTCTCTTAGGAGTGTCTTGTAGTTTTCAGAGTACAGGTCTTTCACTTCCTTCGTTAGGTTTATTCTAGGTATTTTATTCTTTTTGATGCAATTGTGAATGGAATTGTTTTTCTGATTTCTCTTTCTGTTAGTTCATCATTAGTGTATAGGAAAGCAACAGATTTCTGTGTGTTAATTTTGTATCCTGCAACTTTGCTGTATTCAGATATTAGTTCTAGTAGTTTTGGAGTGGAGTCTTTAGGGTTTTTTATGTACAATATCATGTCATCTGCAAATAGTGACAATTTGACTTCTTCTTTACCAATCTGGATGCCTTGTATGGGTCTTGTTTTGTCTGATTGCTGTGGTTAGCTAGGACCTCCAGTACTATACAATAACAGTGGAGAATAACAGTGGAGAGAGTGGGCATCCTTGTCTTGTTCCTGATCTTAGATGAAAAGCTTTCAGCGTCTCGCCGTTAAGTATGATGTTAGCTGTGGGTTTGTGATATATGGCCTTTATGATGTTGAGGTACTTGCCTTCTATACCCATTTGTTGAGAGTTTTAATCAGGAATTGATGCTGAATTTTGTCAAATGCTTTTTCAGCATCTATGGAAATTATCATGTGGTTTTTGTTCTTCTTTT